>OY992882.1:91015973-91050386 GCA_963921405.1 Cepaea hortensis | reverse complement strand
TGGTATGAATAAGAAGATGGTGTGAAGGCATTAGTTATACCATGCATAATAATCATCGTGGTATTTCTACCATTGCTGGTGTCTGCAGAGAAAATTGAGGTTTATGGTCGTCATATCACGCAATCACCCGTGATCACCATGCAGTCACCATGCAATCATCTTCATTTAGCATATACTTCACACAGCATGTGAGAAGATCTCATCGGCCATGCCCTCTTAGTGAAGTCATTTTCAGAGTCCACGGACGCCAATCCACATGTGCATGTGGCTGAATCACCAATCTTGAATTGTGTATACATGTGGCTGCGTAATCTATTGTGTTCTGTTCTGAGGCGCAGAATAATGACTTGTTCTGGTTTGTCCATAACGTGGTAGTCGTCTTGAGCAGGTTTGGTGGCTTTCTGGCTGATTTGATCATTCTTTTCTATTGGTGGTATGTAACGGGCACATCCGGCTGTTCTTCTTTTGCTCCTTCCTTAGCCAATCGATCAGCTATGTCGTTTCCAAGTATTCCACAGTGGGATGGTATTCATTGTATGGGGACCTTATGTTGACTGCTAAGTTCAGAAAGTAGTGTCCTTAGTACTGGAAATTTCCAAGACAGGAGCACCCCGAGTACTGATTTTGCGTCCGTCAATATGACCACAGGTTGTGTACCATGTCAGGTATTTAGTAATTTCTCTGTTGCTATCTTGATTGCCTCAATTTCAGCATCATTATTATGGCAATACTTTCCTGTTGGTATTCTGGCCGTGTCCCTAGTATTATATAGGTATTCTATGTACACTCCCGCTCCTTCATTTCGAACAGCATTTTGTGCTGACTCATCTGTGTAGACTCGAATCCAGAGGTCCTGTGGGTATTCTTCATCAAGGAAGCTTAGAGTGGTTGTTCTGCGCTGTACACTGTTCTGTTCTTGCTTGTCAAATATTCATCTAACTTTTGTCTGGATTTGTAGTGATAGTCCATGTTCTTCTTTCCATGGAGTTCGCTCTGGTATAGTTCTCAGGGGGATACCAATTGTGGGCAGATCGGTGGTTTCTCTGCAGGGTCGTTTGGCCTGGTGGACAAAACTGCTTCTTTCCAACCGTCCCATAGCTAAGTTTTCAAATCTATTCTTCATATGGTAGCCTGACCAGCTGAGGAACTTGTCTGCTTGTATTTCCGTTTTCGTATCTCTGCTCTCTCTCAGTGCTTGTGTCCTCCCCATCTTCTCCATCTCCACTATAGAGGTTGATCTTATTCCCTCCTGTGATGACACTACGTGCTTGGTTGTGAACCTTGTCCATCTCTTGTAGTGTGGATTTTGATGCTGATTACCATGCATTTGACCCTTATTCCAAGTGTGGTCGCATGCTCTGCTGATAAACTTTGCTAAGTATTTTCCCACTCGCTCCCCTTGTGATTCCACTTAGTTTTTTCAGGATGGCTATTTTTCTTCTGGCTTTTGCTACTGCTTTGTTGATGTGCTTTCTCCATGTCAGCCTGTCATCAAATGTTACTCCAAGGTATGTTAGTTCTTTATCTTCTCGAAGGGGTATTCCATTTATCTGGAGGATCCCTGCCTTTTGTTTTGAGAAAGGGTCAAGAGGGTGGTGCTGCACTTGTCAGTGTTTATGCTGACACACCATCTATTTGCCCATGCAACAAAAGCATCTGCAGCTCTTTGTAGCGATCAGGTGGCCGCTGATGCATGTTCATTTGTGCTCCATAGAACCAGGTCATCGGCGTACATTGCCGCTTTAATTTTACGCAGTAGATTAGCAACAAGATTATTAATGAAGATTAGAAAAAGTGTGGGGTACAAGACTCCGCCCTGGGGAACACCGTGGCGCAGTAGTACTTTCTTGCTCTTGAGTCCGTCTATCTGGACTCGGGCTCTTCTGTTGTGTAAGTATGCTCGGGCTCTTCTGTTGTGTAAGTATGCTTTCACTCATTAGTACATTCTTCCATTGACTTTACAGTTTCTTCATCAGACCTTCTTTCCAGACCTTGTCAAAGGCTTTCTTCAGATCTATCGATGCAGCAAGCACCAGCTTCTTCTCTTGGAATGCATCCTCAATTTCTTGAATGAGGTAGGCTGTCTGATCTTCCGTAGAGTAGAACTGCCTAAAGCCAGCCTGCTGTGGCAAAGGATGTTTTCACTTTCAATGTACCGCTGCAGTCTGTGATTGATGATGCGCTCCATTGTTTTTCAGAGACAGCTGGTGAGGCTAATTGATAGAATTAGTAGTTGGCAGAGACACATTTAATGGAGTGTGTATGCGTATCATGTAAATGACCATTTGCCTTGTTTTGTCCACGAATCTAAAGTAGGCATGGATCTAAAGTAGTCTTCTAATATGACATGAAGCACTGCTTATTGGACACCTTCGGCATAGCTCTTGGACACGAGTCACTAGGGGAAAGCTCGTGCAACCCCCAAGGTGGACACTAGAGGTAGAACAAGCTTGGAAGGGAACATGGCGGGGGTAAGAAGGTGGCAGCAAGCTCAGAGATTGCCGCCAGACTTGAGTGAGCAGCTTAAGGCAGTGGGCGATGAGAAGAAAGCCGAGGTTGCAGAGTTCAACCAGTGCGCCACACATACAAACATGGTGTATACAGTGCAAACCTCTTAAGGCGATCTCGGATGTTGCGAATTTATGTTGTGAAGAACTATATTGCATTGCACGTTGTAAATGCATTACTATATGCTTGAACAGCTATTACAAATTTCTTATAAGAACTATTTCTTGGGTCCCAGGTGAGTCCGCCTTATCAAGTCTGCACTATATACATAATCATTTTCGATTTCTCGTTTTGAAATCGAGCGTAGTCCTCACGTGATATTAGTAGTGAGTGCACTGGACTGATTTTTTAATGAGAGTTAGCTTCCTCTATTACCTGTGTCACTCGTCATGAGGCGAACCCTCTCCGATTTCTGAGGTACTCGTAATTTATTTTCCCACGTTAAGGACGAGAATTCAATATTTAAATCCAGCTGACCGACGTGTGAAACGAACACACTAAGCCTCGGTCAGCAGAGACAGGTTAAGCGTGTTAAACCTCTTATCCATGTCGACCCCCTTCTCCGTTTATGATGTGTGATACAAAGATAACAGCAACCTTCAAAGCTTCAGTTCAAGCAAAAAGGTCCTACTCTGTAATCACAGAGGCTTCATCTTGCTAGCCGCTTGATGTGTCGTATGGTACATTGAAAAATCAATATGTGAACTTTCATAAATTCGGCAAGTATTTCTCTTGTTTGTTTCCATCCTCGACTCTCTGTGCTCTGGCAGTATTGAAAGCGGCACGCATCGGCATTTCTTTACAAATGTCTGACTTTTTCTAAAGGCTTCCACTGATCATGTTTTCTGATCAGTCGTCTGACAGAAAGCCATATGGATTCTCAATCTCCTGCCTTTCTTCCTCTGTCAGCTCATCTCTCTCTCTCTCTCTCTCTCTCTCTCTCTCTCTCTCTCTCTCTCTCTCTCTCTCTCTCTCTCGATCGTCCCCCCCCTCTTTATTGTCTGCTCCTCCCCCTCAATACTGTCTCATTCTGTCTCTCGTTCCTTTCCCCCCTCGTCTGGCCGTCTCCCTCGCTACTAGTCTCGCTCTTTCTCCCCTTCCCTATAATGAAAGTAACTTGTGAGGTATGACTAACCTATTAGACTTCATTAGACATGTTAGGGCAGCCGGCTAACTATGTCGGCCAGGATGCCCCGTGTTGTCTGAAATGACAGCAGATCGACAGCAATCAGAACCAGTAATCACAGGGGGATAGTCGCTGCTGGCTGCTGATACTCACCGCTAAGTAAATGGGTTACATCATTCATCGAGTCTAGGAACCCACACATTCACCCAGCCCCAACCCAGCCCCAACCCAGCTTTCTGCTACTCAGAGTTTGCAAAGAGTTTAAAATGCGAGAGGATCAACCGGGCGTTGTCCCATATGGCTCGGTTTCTTTCCCCGGAGCGTCCTGCATAAAGTGTCGCACAAAGCACGAACTCCATAGCTCCAGCGACGACCCTCATGAGAAAATTGCACTCGAGAAGGGAACCGTGAACCGTGGCCCAAAATGGAACCCACATTCTTCAGAGCGCGAGGCAACCGGCGTAACTACTTCGATAGTGAGACGCCTTGCTTCTCATCAGAACAGAAAACGAGTTGGGTTGGGTAGAGTAGAGTAGAGTAGAGTAGAGTAGAGTAGAGTAGAGTAGAGTAGAGTAGAGTAGAGTAGAGTAAGCAGAGCATATCAGAGTAGAGTAGAGTAGAGTAGAGTAGAGTAGAGTAGAGTAGAGTAGAGTAGAGTAGAGTAGAGTAGAGTAGAGTAGAGTAGAGTAAGCAGAGCATATCAGAGTAGAGTAGAGCAGAGCAGAGCAGAGTAGAGTAGAGTAGAGTAGAGTAGAGTAGAGTAGAGTAGAGTAGAGTAGAGTAGAGCAGAGTAGAGTAGAGTAGAGTAGAGTAGAGTAGAGTAGAGTAGAGTAGAGTTGAGTTGAGTTGAGCTGAGCTGAGCTGAGCTGAGTTGGCTTAAGAAACGACGTCACAGCACTCGGAACATTCCCATCCGTACTTATCTTCAACAGCCAGCGAAAAGTTCTAATACTGACTGATTATGTGTCCGTCTTACCTTTTCTCTGAGGTTTGAAAGTCGGCCAGATCCTCTGGTCACTCCCGGCCGTTCCATTCTCTCTGAGTTAAATGAACAGTTTTCAAATATAAATACCGAGCAGAATAGGTCGAGCATAAAGATGCATTTCAGAACATGAAAAGTGGCTTATGCAATAAGTCACTATCATTGAATGTAAAAATACAAAGTACTGAATTCTTATACAGAACCTGTTTTGCTGTATGGTACTGAGTCATACAGTGAACAACTAGGGTTAGAATTAAATTGTGAGAAGACACAGATTATGGTAGTCACAAGGAAGAAGAAAATACCACAATGTAATATACAAGTAAATAAGAATATTCTTAAACAAGTGAATCGGTACAATTATCTCGGAACAGTTATAACATCTGATGGGAGATGCCTTGAAGAGATCAGAACAAGAATCGCCATGGCAAAGGTAGCCTTTTGCAAGATGGAAAACATACTGACCAATAAAAAGATGTCATTTGCAACGAGAAAAAGAGTGTTGAATTGCTACATAGAACCTGTACTATTGTATGGATGTGAAGCGTGGACAATGAGCAGCCAAGCTGAATAACATCTCATGGTTGCGAAAATGTTGTTTCTGAGGAAAATGCAAAGAATACCATAGACAGACAGAAAAACTAATGACCAAGTCCTTCAAGAAATAAATTAAAACCGTAAACTGATTAGAGAAATTAGACGTAGACAGTCACAATGTTTTGGACACGTTATGAGAAGAAATAAATTAGAGAACTTGGTGATATCTTTCAGGGTTGAGGGGAAAATAACAAGAAGAAGGTACATAATTAAATATCTGAATGGCTTGGCCACATGGTATGGTCGAGACAAGAACACAGAGCTGATCCACGACTCTGGTGATCGTATGAGTGCGAGACATGGCCGCCCACGCTTATCGGCACGGCACATGATGATGATTATTGAGTCATGTC
Source organism: Cepaea hortensis (assembly GCA_963921405.1). NCBI lineage: Eukaryota > Metazoa > Mollusca > Gastropoda > Stylommatophora > Helicidae > Cepaea > Cepaea hortensis. Next base: position 91,044,820 of record OY992882.1, on the reverse strand, counting down.
AGCGAAAGAACACAGGAAGAGCTTGGAAGCGACGGGGATGTGGTTACCGAGAGGAATGTTGCCAATGCCGTGGACTATCAGTGTAATGACCAGTGAATGCCTGAAAAAGGCTAATGAAAATAGAACATTATATTCAACTAGAAGAAAGAGACAAACGGCATTTGTAGGTCAGCATGGCAGAGTGGATAGAACTCGTGTTCTTAAACACCCGGTGTGCTGATGCCGAGGTAAGGGGTTCAACCCCTACACCGGATAGTTGCACTAAAATGTTGACCTATTGTCCTTGACTTGGGGACGTACATTACAAGAACCTCTGAAATCGGAGTGGGTTCGCCTGATGATGAGGGACACTGTTAATAGGGAAAGCTAATCCACACGCAACATTCAGTCCATCACTACTATAAATAGTGTTTGTGGACTATGCTTGAGTTCAAAGCGAGCGAGAGAGCGAAAAAAAACCTACATACACAGCATTCTTTGGTCATGTGACGCGAAGAGGGGCATGGGAAAACATAGTTGCAATAGGAAAGATCAGAGGAAGCAGAGGCTGACATACAGAGAGAGAAATGATGCTGGATGGGTTTAGGCTTCAGCATGGAGGAAAATCATCAGCAGAGTTTATTTAGAACACCAGGTACTGAGATCAGTAGAGAGATGGGTCTTAGACCCGAGTTTTAAGTGATGGAAAGGCAAGCGTGGGTTGGTGTCAGTGTTAAAATATTGAGATCACTGAAAATATTAGTTACTTCGTCAAATATCATTTTCGCATTTAAAATCATCTGTAGCGAGTCTTGGTTGCAGATAGTAAAAAAAAAAAAAAAAAAACTATGAGCCTTAGCTTGAATAATAGAAAGACAGAATAAATGGTGATATTAAAGAAACATACTGTGCTTAAATGTGCAATTAAAGTAAATGACGTTATTTTGGGGCAAGTACATGAATTCAGATATCTAGGTACATGGATAACATCAGATGGAAGATGCATCCCAAAGATAAAGAACAGAACAGGACAAGCAAAAACTACATTCTATCAAATGTAAAATATTTTATGCAATAGGTTCTTGTAATTGGAAGTTAGAAAAAAGTTTTTGCATGTTACATAGAACTAACTTTAACATAAAGCTGCAAATCCTTGACAACTGGTCAACAAGAAAAATAATCGCTGGAAACTCTGGAGATGTGGTTTCATAGAAGAATGCCGAAAATTAATTAGACAGCCAAAATTAGTAATCGGGACATTTTGAGGGAAGCTATGTCGCTAAGACCCGGCTTCCTGGCCTAGAGGTTAGCAACTTTTCTCCGTATTCTCGTTTACTCTCGTAAGTAACGTGACGACGGTGAGAATCAGCAGTGGTTCGAATCGCGTAGGTAACTTACGGGGTGTTAGAACCGGCCGCTCAGAAAGCAATGACAAACTACTGAGCGTAATCTTGCCAAGAAATCAACAATCAGCTAACAGATGCTGATGTTGACAGCGTTGTCCTGTAAAGGATATGCAATCATTTATCTTTATCTTTATTTATGTCGCTAAGAAAGCTTGTCACAAACATCAGAGAGAAGCAGTCATTATATATATATATATATATATATATATATATATATATATATATATATATATATATATATATATATATATATATATATATATATATATATATATATATCTTCTTCAGCGTTCCGAGCCATTGAGGTTCTTTGCTGCAGATACAATCCGTCTCCATTCGTCTCTCTGGTGGACCTTCTCTTGCCAGTCGTTGATTCCAAGTGCTTGTAGGTCTGTACATGTATTATCTCTCCACCGCCTTCTTGGTCTACCTCGGGGTCTAAGGTCATTTATTTCCTGAGTGTGAGCGAGATTTGTTTCCCCATTATCTTCCATTCTTTCTATATGCCCCAGCCATTGTATATATATATATATTTGTGGGGGGGGGGGGGGGGTACATTTTAAAGAGACAAAAACTTTAACATGTGACAACCGAAAATATTTGTGGAAAGAGAGATAGAGGAAGACATCGTGAGAAAACTCTTCATATCTTATGTCATGGCACAGGCATTGATCTATGCCGTCGGAGATCGCAATTTGTGGAGAAGCATGATCGCACACGCCAGTCGGAAAGGCACTGGATGATGATGATGATGATGATGATGATGATGATGATGATGATGATGATGATGATGGTAGTGAGTCTCCAGCACTCACTGTTCTGTGTCTTCTAGGCTCCCCCATGCAGGCTTCTTCCAGTCCAGCTCTTGATGTTGTCCGCCCACATTTAACATTGTCTGTCTCTGGCGCGATTCTATTTTAGTTTTCCCTTCAAGACCTCATATCCTACAATATCAACTTAGTCATCTACTGTCTATAGTACCTTGTGGTGTAGGACGCAAATATCAACAACTTTTACAAAAAGGAAAACAATTTACAACAGAGAAAAGTAAGTAAGCAGACATTACAAGACATATCCAAATACCCACAAAAGTATCTTCATTAAAGTTGAGCAGTGCTACATTTTCAGTTCGTTTGGAACTCACAGAAAACAGAAGTACCGTCTTCTTCTTGTGTCCATTACCTCGGAGCATATGCCCTCAAGCGAATCACGCCAAATTGTTCATGACTGGTGGATTTTGCAGCAAAATGAGAATGAGTTAGTCAATTTCACGCCAACAGCCCGTAACCGCCTCTAACGACATGCATGTAGGTTACAATGTTACTATTACTTGCTTCCTTTCTGGGTCCAGGTAACCCATGGGGTCCAGTCTTAACTACAGAAGATAATCTAAGCCAAATAATCAATCAATCAGGAGCCGCCTCCACAATGAAGGTTAGCTGCAATGGATCTCCAACACTGTTTGCCACTCTCCTTGATTGTACATTCTGTCAGATTGTTGTTCAGTCCATCTCTTGATGTTATTTTCCCACGTGTATTGTTGTCCACCTCTTGTTCACATGCATTCAACCTTACCTTCCAGTATCGTTTTTATAAGAGTATTGTCTGTTAACGTGGTCGAAATATGTCACTTGCCTCTTTTTATTTCTTTCATCAACTCTCTTTTCATTCATCTGTATGTCCAATTCTCATGGGCTCTATTCGTCTTTCTAATTGCTTGTTCCTTTTCCAGGCTTCCGGGCCATATAGTAAAGTTGTATAAAAATAATATTTGACAGTTCTAATTTGTAATGCGTTGTTAATCGCTCTAGATGTTAATACTGATATCATGCTGTTGAAAATATTCTTGTCGCCTCCACAATGAATTAATATATTGTCTTTTTGATTTCATTTTCACTTCTGTCATTATCTGTTATTATATGTCCAAGATAGGAGAAACTTGTTACGAATCTAAGTGGAGTTTGGTAAATGTGTGGCTATATTTGAGGTGATTCCAGTGAAGAGTAAAGTAAAAGACACCCCCTTACATACTTAAGAGTGTGACATTTTAATGTTCACGCCACTCAACAACATGTCGAATAAAAAAAGGAAAGCCGCTTCAATTGTTCACAAGTTAAAGCAGGACACTCCTGAGTTTTTAACTATAATATAACTGACACCGCGACGTTTGAAGATTAACGACTAAAAATACAATTCGCCCACACTGGGAAAAATTAAATCGGCACAGTATTGGGGCGAGCAACTACAAACTTATTCTCCCCTCCTCCGCAATTCCCAGACCATTTGCACCTACCCCCACCAGGATGACGTGAGTTTTCGTGCTAGAAGGCTTAGCTCAGCTCAGACGCAAATTCCATTGGTGCGGGGAGAAGGATTCACATTAACATAATTTATGTTGATTAGATGAAGGATGGAATGTCTGCAGAATATTCCAATATTTGGGCGCAATTGGCAGAGATTCTTCGTCGGGGAAGGGTGTGTAGTTCTGTTAAGTAGATGTTATAGTTTCTAATTCTTGAAGACATTGGTAAGTTGAAGATCACGGTGAATAAACTTAGACGAATAAATATAATAGAAAGGTCTGAATTTATTGTAGAGCTTTCTTTGTGAAGATCTAGAGTAATCCTCGGAAGATATAAGTGTTTTTGTTTTTTGACTTAAAAAAAAAATAGTGAATGAATATCTTTCTTGCTCCGTTCATACGCTATATGAGAGATGGACTTCACTTTCTCTATTCATTCAGAGTCTTCATGTGTAGCTAATGATTAGGCAAAGAACTGCCATGATACCTTTCTATAATATTACTTGTATTTTTTTATAGGTGATACTTTTCTGGGCTATCTCCTATAATCTTTTTGTCTATATGTTAAGAAGAGAATGATTTTCTTTGTATTTGTATTCATGTATAAAGAATTAATAATTAGTTTATATATAAATGTATAGATATGATGTAATGTTACATTATAAATATGATGTGATGTTACATAGCCATTTATCCCCGAGGAGAGAGAAAATGCCCAGACTGTGGGAGTGTCATTTCTTGCTGAGGGCCACCCAGATATTCTCGGCGATAGAGCCTTGAGAGCACTAAGATGAATCACATCCATAAGGCAAAAGTGAGGAAGACATATCATGTCAATTTAAGGGGTAAGGGACTGCATCAGATGTTGGAGTGATGCGACCGGACCCACCAGGGCCAGTTTTAACTAGCCTGCCCTCTTGTTATAATCCTTTCATATTATCTCTCTCTCTCTCTCTCTCCTCCCCCCCCCCCCGTCTCTGCATGTATGGCTATATGTTTTCATCAGGTATGGTCTTGTTTTGGGTGAATGAACTGGGGTATATTCTGAATGGAGAATTATGTCATCGAGCAGGTCAACGTCATGGATCAAAGATGAAGATATTCGCCTTGCTACTACTGAAAGGGCGAATTTCCAGTGAACATTCTTGACACCTCCGATGTCAAAACGCCACAAGCATATTAAAACCAGCGAAGTGCATTATTAGTATCCTTTTTAATTGATGGCATGGCCAACCAAACTTACTACTTACAACATTAGTATCAGCATTGTTAGAATCCAGATCCCTGGACATGCTCGAGGTATTTTGTGATGAACCAAAGAACATTTATAATAGACTCAGTGGTGCCTCAAGGGCCTTTGTTAGTCTTGTGTTTTTCTGAAACTCATTAACATGTTAAATACCATCTACAGTGATAGAAGAAATATTTTAACACCCCCTGGTGAATACACTGTGTTAATTAAATGCTCACCTGTAAGGACACTAATCATTTTAGTGATAATTTAGAAATAATTAGAGATCTATGTTTGCCTTTTTATTTGTGTGTTATTTTTGTATTTTGTATCTTTTAAAATGTCACACAAAGCATTTATACCCCCCCCCCCCCCAACCACTTGTTTTCCCATTATATTGTTATTATTTATCACAACTGGTGCTCCCTTTATTCATGTTGATTGATGTAAGGTGTTGTGGTGTTAAATGTGATATTGTTACATAATTTAACATCAACTCTAGAGGAGAGCAGAATGTGGCGGGATAAATACACGTCTTCAGATACCCAGGAGTGAGTTGTTTTTCCTCGCTGAAGTGCGGTGACTTTCCTAGCTCTCCCCACCTTCTACTGGAAGACCTTTCTCTTATCTATAAGAACCTGATTCTGTAACCTGTCTTCACCCCTGGGATGTCTTATGAGCCATTTCAGGTTTTCTGTTGAAGTCGGTCCTATGGGTTAGGGATATCTCTCTCCCTGTTCCTAATCTACTTCGCCACAAAGAGGTATATGGTGCTGGCCCCTTATTTTTATGAATCAATCGCCACTCGATAGGGCGCTCAGTATACAAACAACGACAGATTAACATATCTGTTTGTGCATTGCGCAAGATTGATCAGTAGATTCTTTTTGTGGGGCGTTCTATTTTAAAAAATCAATATCTAGACATTTTACAAGCTATAAGTTCTATTTTGTTTCTTGCTTTATTGTTGAGTTTTCTCTTCCCATAGCACTGTTATATGTCCACTATACCTTCTTCTATAATATGCAACAGTGATTCCCAAAGTGGGCGATACCTACCCCGGGAAAGGAGAAAATTTAATAGATTCAGATGGTGGCCATGTTTTGAATTTTCAGTAAATCTAATTTAACACACAAAAAAACGCCGACATACTTGTATATATACTTGTAGAAGAGCGATAATTATGTGCTCTACCGGTCTATAGCTAGAAACAGTCGAAGAACCAGTGGCTTTGAGCTGAACAACTTGCATGTATTTATCGTATGCTCGGCAAAGTGATATATTTTACATATTTGTTTTGCAACTGACGTCATAATTCCATGTTTTGCTTATCTTCTTTCACATCCCAAAAAACAACAGACAAAACCAGCTTTTTCCTATCCACCAATCATGGCTTCCTTAACCATCCACTCAGCAACCATTCCTTCTTTCTCTCCTCAAAGTTATCCTCAAGCTTTCCAGATCCCATCTATCCCGTCTTTCACGCTAACTGAATGTCCTCCTGATACGATTTCAATTTAGCTTGATGGCTTTCGCTGCCAACTGCCCGTGTGTACCTAGGAGTTTTGTCGTGAGACAGCTCTCCCACTGGGCCGAGGAGCGAAGTGAAAGTTTGATTAAGAAATCATTTAATCCCACTTCGTGCTCACTAGATCAACACACACCAAGGCAACAAGAAACGGCGGTGATAGAGGAGAGGGAGGAGTGGCATACAGCGAAAGTTAAAATATGACTAACAGCTATAGTTTACGGCAATGGGCAAAACTAATTAGCTGTTTAGAAAACTAGAATGAGAATGAGGGCATTCAGTAGGAAATATGAATGGGCAGCTTAAGGTAAAGAAAATAAAACAGAATTGTCCATCATAAGTCTTTATCAAAGATCACACGAGAGACACTAAAGACTAAGGCGACTTAGAATAACAATCGCAGTGAATCATAACTAAACAGTAAACAAATGACTGAAAACGATACAAAAACTAACATAGAAGTGGAGCGGAAGAATACAAGAAGTGAAACGAGACGCAAACAAAAGGAGGAATTAATCAATAAAGTCATATTTATTGTTTGCTTTCTTAGTCATGCCTTTTAATTCGCCAATATCATGTTATTCCTTTTCCTTGTAGTTCAGATGTTTTAGCACTTGAATTCCTAGATTGTTCGATAGTGCAAATACAGATATAACTAGACTTATAATTTATTCATTTATCGTCCATTCACAATATTCTTTATTTCTATTGCTTCTACTGCTGCAGTTCCTTGCTTTTGTCTGTTGATAAAGACATCGTTGGAATCATTATGTGGGGCTGTTATGTTTCTACTGAGCTAGCTATACACATTTCACATTGAGTTGTTTCTTTGTTTCACATTCGACAGATTAAACCGAGGTGCAACTCGATCAGGAAATGAGAAGGGCTTGTGTTGTATAAATTATCTAGGGTTATCCAGTTCGATGTCTGTTTGAAGCTTTCTGAAAATGTCAGTCAAGCGTAAATCTAACATTGTGAACACATACACTTATCCTTTTGGGCACACATACGGTTATCCTTTGGGAAATTAATGTTATGGTTTTCCTTTCACATTCGCATTGTTACGTAAATAGAAGGGAAATGACTTCATTTAGCAGCAATAAAAAGGGTATATTTTAAAAACAATCTTAGATATGCTGACAATACCGTGTTATTAGCAGAAAGTGAGCAAGAGTTGCAAGACCTAGTGGAAGAAGTAAATAGGCACAGTGCAGAATGTGGCTTAGATAGTAACATCCAAAAAACAATAACTATGATAATTAGCAGTGAAAAGGAAAGGTCATCAATGAACATCACAGTAAACGGGCAGATACTAGAACAACTAACAAGTTTCTCTTATCTTAGACATATAATAACAGATGAGGGCAGAAGTGAAATGGAAATCAAAAAGAGAATAGGAATGGCCAAAATTGCTTTCAAAGGCATGAAATCAGTATTAACATCTAGAGAGATTAATAACGCATTAAAAATGAGAATTGCCAAATGCTACGTACGTATATTCAACAATACTGGACATTGAACAAGCAACTAGAAAGTCGCATAGAAGCCCTGGAGATGTGGATATACAAACGAATAGGTCGTATTTCATGGGGAAAAAAAACCGTCAAATGCAGAGGTCCTAGAAAAACTGGGAATGAAGAGAGAGTTGATGAAAGAAATAAAGAGGAGACAAGTAAAATAGTTTGGCCACGTCAAAAGACATGATTCTCTTATAAAAACCATACTGGAATGTAAGGTAGAGAGCAAGCGAGCAAGAGGTAGACAACGATACAAGTGGGAGGATAACATTAAGAGATGGGCGAACATCAGCCTGACAGAATGTACAGTCACGGCGAGAGACAAACAGTGTTGGAGATCCATTGCAGCTAACCTTCATTGCGGAGACGGCACCTGATTGATTGATTTTAAAATCAAGAAAGAATCGCAATAAAACGACACCATTATTTATTGTTTGCGTGTTGGTGTAGTGGTTAGTACGGTATGCTGATAATGGCATGAGCGCTGTCTAACAAGGGTTAGACGCCGGTTCTCATCACTTACTATGGGAAGGGAAGACAGGCCGCGGATCATCCCTACACTAAGGCCGACATAACTGTGAATGTCTTAACACACACACCAACAGCAAATTACTACTACGGTACTTTTTTGTTTGTTTGTTCTAATTTATTGTTTATTTAATCTGAAAAAAATAATGTTGTGAAAAGAATACTCCAAAAGGACCGCTGCTCTGAATAAAACTCAATAATGAAACAAGCACCAACTAATCATATCATAATATTCAAAGCATGTATCAATTTTGAAAATTGTACCGATGGTATTTGTATGTTTCCGTTCTTTTAATGGTCATATTCTTCAACTGCTCCAACATAATAAGGGAAGAAGTGCAAGCTAGAATCAACTCTGGAAATAAGATATACTATGCACTACAACAACTACTGAGCGTAATCTTGCCAAGAGATCAACAGACAGCTGAAAGATGCTGCTGTTGACAGCTAAGTCCTGTAAAAAGGATACGCAAAAAAAAAAAAAAAAAAAAAAAAAAAAAAAAAAAATGCACTACAACATCTGCTAAAATCATATGCGCTTTCTCGTAACACCAAGAGCACAATATACAAAACACTGATCAGACCAGTTGTGCTGTATGGCTCTGAAACCTGGAGTACAACTAAAGGAGACGAAGCCTTGTCGCAAACCTTTGAGAACAAAGTCTTAAGACGCGTATTTGGGCCCATTAGAGATACACAAAGTGGAGAGTGGAAAAGAAGAAGTAACAAATACATTTATGATCTGTTTAAGTCCCCGCTAATCACTGGTATCATGAAGGCTAATATATGCAATGGATGGGGTATATATAAAGAATGGAAGATAATAGGGAAACAAAACTCGCTTACACTCAGGAAATAAATGACCGTAGACCCCGAGGTAGACCAAGAAGACGGTGGAGAGATAATATACATACAGACCTACAAGCACTTGGAATCAGCAACTGGCAAGAGAGGATCAACCAGAGAGACGAATGGAGACGGATTGTATCTACAGCAAAGAACCTCAATGGCTCGGAATGCTGAAGAAGAAGAAGAAGAAGAAGAAGAAGAAGAAGAAGAAGAAGAAGAAGAAGAAGAAGAAGAAGAAGAAGAAGAAGAAGAAGAAGAAGAAGAAGAAGAAGAAGAAGAAGAAGAAGAATATGTATTAATTTAGAGATTGCTGGAAATGCTATTAGTCGATGGTGGGGAATACTGACTGACAAGGAAAGGAAATACTGACATACAAGGGATAGAAATACTAATACACGAATGTTGAAAATACTATTAGACGACTATTTCAGATATTAAAAAGCGAGGGTTGGAAATACTAAAATGCTAATTGCCAAGGGTTGGAAATAGTAACAGATGAGGGTTGAAAATATGAACAGAAGCGAGTTCGAAATATTAACAGGCATGAGTTAGAAACACTATCTTGCGATGGTTGGACATACTAATAAGCAAGATTACGAAGAACTAATAAAAGATGATCTTACATACTAACTGACCAGGGTTGAAAATACTAACTGATCAAGGTTAGAATTACTAATAGACGAGGACTGGATATACAAATTAAGGATGGTTGAAAATACTAATTGGCTGACAGTTATAACAACTAAAAGACCTTATTATTAGTGTATTTATGTTAATATAATATGTACCTATTGGCAGTGTATTGTTATCAATCAATCAATCAATCAATCAATCATGTGCCATGCCGGAAAGCGTGGGCGGTCATGACTCGCCATTTCACTCGATCACCAGTGTCGTGGATCAGCTCAGTGTTCCTGTCTCGTCCATGCCATGGGGCCAAGCCATCCAGGTATTTTCCTCTCGGTCGTCATCTTGGTCTGTTCCCTTCGATCTTGCCAGTTGTCACCAAGTTCTCCAATCCATTTCTTCTCATAACATGTCCAAAATATGTTGACTGTCTACGTCTAATTTCTCTAATCAGTTTACGATGTTCATTTGTCTCCTGTAGTACTTGGTCATTGGTTTTTCTGTCTGTCCATGGTATTCTCCAAGTTTCACATCCATACAAAAGAACAGGCTCTATGTATCCCCTCAACACTCTTTTTCTCGTTTTAATTGACATCTTTTTATTGGTCAGAATGTTTGTCATCTTGCTAAAGGCTACTTTCGCCATGCCGATACTTGTTCTAATCTATTGTTATACATAATTTATTATTGTGTAACATATGTAACTGTATTTATGTTAGCAAACATGGCTATATATATAATTTATAGATACATTAAATATATAATCATGTGCAGTGTACATTGAATGTCAGACATTTGCAGAACAAACCAAAATAAATCTATTTTAACTTACACCCGCACAATTTGAGAACAAACACCAAGGAGATGTCAAGCTCAGATGACTTATGTTACCTTCGATTTGTTCATACTGACGTCGACAGTTGAACGGAGAAGAAGAAACGTATATCGAAAGGTTATATGTGAGGGATATAAAATGGCTTATTCAATTATGACAGCAAAGACAATGGCAGAAAATATATTGCTAAACATAGGTAGGTACACATGACAGATGATAGATATCTGGAATGTGTAGTTTATATTGTCAGTAGTTTATGGATATCTAGAGTATTTAATTTATATTGTCAATAGATTATAGATATCTAGAGTATGAAGTGTTGTGAATAGTTTACAGATGTCTTGAGTGCGCAGTTTATTTTGTCAATAGTTTATAGATATCTGGAGAATATAGGTTATATTGTTAATAATTAATAGGTGTTTAGAGTATGGTTTAGAGTATGGTGTTAAATTGCGAATAGGTTAGATATGTCTGTAGTATATACTTTATATTGTCAATAGTATATGGATGTCTACAGTTTGGATTTATCAATAGTACATAATTATAAGCACTCGCATAATAAATACAAACTATATTGTGAGTAATATTCAGCTTTTTGTAAGTTCTTAACTTCATCATTTAAAATATATAAGTTAAGTACAATAGAAACAGTCCGCGTCCTGAGTTGTATTATTACTGTTGCTAAGATCAGATGTTACTGTACTCCGAGCATGCCCATTGGTGTTTAATCATCCTTAGAGTATATATGACGTTGTGGTTGTGAACTGCTTGTGTAGTCACATGTACTGTCCTATAGATATCTCGTGTCTATTAGTTCCACACAGATTACTATATTCCAACAATCTCTATCTAGCTTCTGTGTTGATTATTGTAGCATTGTTTAAAATTAGGTCAAGTAATTAATGTACCACTTCTGTGCCTATTACCCGTGTCCCGATTAGGGTTTTTGAAACTAACAAATCGGGCTTCTTTGTCTCGTAGATATTTCGTGTCTGCCAGTTCCATACAGATTGCTATATTCCACAAATCTCTATCTAGCTGCGACGTCGACTAAATTACATTGTTTAAAATTAGGTCAGGCAATTAATGCACCACTTCTGTATTCATTGACCGTGTCCTGGCAAGGGATTTTGAAACTTAACAAAGCGGCCGTCTGTTTGCCTCGTAACCCCACGTGACTCTTCCAGTCCCTTATGACCAGAACAGTAAGTGCACTTAAGCTTCTAAAGTTATGAGCTTTCCATATAAAACTACCAGTCCAGCCATCTGTTACTCACTTTCCAAAGCATAGATCTGAAGTAAGAAAATCTGACTCCCATGACCTGACAAACCCAAAACACGCACAGGAATACATGCATATGAATTATAGCACAACAGTCCGCCACTAAAATGACAGCTCATTGTCGATGGAAGCGGTAGTCTCTAGAAAACCAGCAGTTGCATACACATTATACTAAATTCCCGAAAAGACCGTTATCAAATGTCACGATAGCCGCATGACAGATGCTACCGTTGGGGTGTGAAATGTTAGAACCCAGTATGTTGGGATTGTTAAATTGCCGTAACTGCCCCTAAACCACAAACTTGGGCAATAACAAGTGTATGAATTGCATTAATAAATTCTATAACTTACATATAGTAAACACGGCACAATTATAAATGTATTTACAGATTGTGAATCTCTATAGCAGTGGTTCTTAACCAGTGGGGAATCCTCCACAGGGGGGAATTTTATGGTTTATGATTACTTGGTATTGTTTTTCCCTCCATACTTTAAGGTTCTGTACTTATCGCCCTTCTTAAATTCGTTTTATAACGTAAATAGACACGTTCTGTGTAGTTTCATGTAGATGTCTGGACTTGTTCTAGTATGTGTTATTAAATGTAGTTTCTATTTTTACGTAGACTGTGTAATTTTCGACTAATGAGGTCGAGGGGTATTTCTCAAACTAAAATGGTGAAGATCACATGCTGTAATGTGATATTTACACGGCGCGGAATAGCCGGGGGGGGGGGGGCATTATGACCATATGATGAAAGGGTGCATGGACCAAAACAAAGGTTGAGAACCATTGCTCTATAGTATACGAATGGGAACCACGGTAGCGAATGGCTACACGCTCGCCTGCCAGCCTGGTAGCCATGGGTTGGTATACGTTTGGGGGCCAATGTTTCTGTAATTTAACCTCTGCTCCCTAATCAACAAGCCAAAAATATTAGATACCACGAAATGTCTCGGAAAGTAAAGGCGGCAGACTTCATTCTTATCAAATTACTTACCGAGTGTCGATTGGTCTATATAATTACGGGTCATGCATTATGTGCTCAACGCGCCTAAGACAGGTAGGTAGGCAAGAAGGTAGGTAGGTATGTAGGCAGGCAGGCAGGCAGACAGGCAGGTAGGCAGGTAGGTAGGTAGGCAGGCAGGCAGGCAGGCAGGCATAGATATTTCTCCTTTGCTTTTTTAAAACAGAATACACATACGCCATATTGTCGGAAGATACCCCCCCCCCCACCCCCCCCCCCCCCCCCCCAAAAAAAAGGAAATGCAGAAATGAAAATAGTGAAAAACCCAGATGGATACCTCAAAATAGCCAACCACAGACAGACAGACAGACAGACAGACAGAAAGACAGACAGACAGACAGACAGACAGACGGACGGACGGTAGAACGGGCGGACGGGCGGACGGGCGGGCGGACGGACGTTCGGAAGGACGGACAGACAGATGTTATTTGATCTGATAAAATCTTAACCGAAAACTGTCTGCTGCAAAGCTAGTGGGGATGTATAAATTATCAGATCCTCCGACTGGATGTTAAGAGTGGCAGACATGCGCACAGCGCAACAAAGAGGTCTGCTTCGGCTACAGGCTTCATTTACAGACATGTCACTGTGTCAATGTAGGTGTGAGTGTGCGTATGTATGTGTGGGAGTCTGTGTGGGGTATGTCTGGGGGTATTAGTGTGTGTGTGTGTGTGTGTGTGTGTGCATGCGTCGGTACCCACGTGTTCGCGTGTGTGTATTTTGTATATACATATGTGTGTACGTGTGTACATGTGTGTATGTATATGCGTATATGTGTCTGTATATCTCTGCGTGCCTGTGTGTCCTTTATTAATGTGTACTTGTGTTTGCGCCTTAATGTGTTTATGTATGCGTGTCTCTGTCTGTGGCACTGTCAATATATGTATATGTGTATCTGTGTATATGTGTGTGTGTTTATATGTGCATCTGCCTGTGCTTATGCCCGTGTGTGTATCAGGGTGTATGTCTGTGTTTATGTTTGCATGTGTATATGTGTCTATGTCTGTGTGTATATATGTGTATCTGTGTGTCTGTCTGTAGGCAGGCAGGTAGGCAGGCAGGCAGGCAGGCAGGCAGGTAGATACGTATGCAGGTATGTATATATGTGTGGCTTGTGTCTATCTCGTTTATAGTATGATCATGCAGTCAACGATAACACAACTACAATCACGTAACGTGCTAACATCTCAAGTGTATTCGTTCAGTAGAGCGATTGCTTATATTACTAAACTCTGGCCTCTTTCTACAGCCTGACGACTACAGTTCTCTCGTCATTTATTCTGTCATCATTACAATGGCAGGTTTCTTATACAATCAAAAGTCCATATTTCTGTTTTTATTTGTTAATATTCTTTGAGATTATATTTGGCTCGTGTTTATTTCTTCATCCCATACAGTGTTTTAACAATTTTAGCAGCGCTGAATGCTGACTTTAAACATTGGCTTCACTGCACTAGAGACATTTTCACACAGGCACCGTCCTCCTCTAAACATTTTCCAAGGTGATTATTCCAGTAGCAAATTGATTAACTGTTCATGTGGCTTATTCTCTACGCTTTGGGTAGCTTTCAGACCTCCTACCGACACGTTATGGGAAGAAATAAATTGGAGAACTTGGTGACAAATGGCAAGACAGAGAAAACGAACCAGGGGAAGGCAGAGAAGAAAATACCTGGATGGCTTGATAACGTGGCATGGTCGAGACAAGAAAATGGAACTGATCCACGACGCTAGTGGTCGTATGAGATGGCGAAACATGATCGCTAAGGCACACGATGATGATGATGATGATGATGATGATGATGATGATGATGATGATGATGATGAGGATGAGGATGATGATGATGAAACCCCACCCACTCTTGCAACCGCTTATCACAGCATACCACAGCATAAAATAAAATGTTTGCATATCCTTTACAGGACAACGCTGTCAACATCAGCAACTTTCAGCTGATTGTTGATTTCTTGGCAAGATAACGCTCAGTAGTTTGTCATTGCTTTCTGAGCGGCCGGCTCACATACCCCGTAAGTTACCGACGCGGAGAGAACCGCTTCCAATTTTCGCGCAACGACATGTTACTCACGAGAGTATCCGAGATTACGGAGAAAGTGGTGTAACCTCTAGACCACAGAGACCGGCATACTGCAGCATCATCAGTGTATATAAATGCATCGCCAGGGTGTAAGATGTCTTATGTCAGCTGTTGCATTGGCAGTTCTAGAACACCCCCGGCCCATTCCATTCTCGGCCCAATGCAGCTATAACTCCATGTAATACTTCATTGTTACGGAGCACCATGTGCTTAATGTAATGTAAATTAATTTTAAGTTTATAGTTAGTTACATGTTCTTTACAGGACGTTACAATCAACCCCCGCATGTATTGTTTTTTTTTTTTTTTAGACAATTTTACATTCAGTCATTGCTTACGTTTTTCATAGCTCTTTGAACGACCGAGGCAACATACCTTTGTGAAAATGAACGCAACGATATTATATTATTAGCAGTCTTCTGCATATGTATATAAGATCATGACCCTTCAATTTTCTCTGCTGTTTTATAATTTGATGAAGTTGGCATTACTTTTATATTACCATTTGCTTAAGCTTTAAACATGTTGCTTGGAGCGACACTGTGAGCTGTGAATTTCGTGTGGAACGCTTTTACATCTGTCTCTGTTTGTTTGTAGCGTGAAATGCATGTTCAGAAAAATGGCGGTCGCTGAACTAATTTGGTTGCTATATGCAGTAATATGTGGCTGCTGGTTTTCTAGTGACTGCTGCTTCCATCGACTATGAACTGTAATTTTCGTGGCGGACTTTTGTGTTGGCATTCTGTCAGTGGCATTATAATAGTATATCTATGCGGGCTATTGGTTTGTCGAGACTTATGTCTGTTCCACTGTTCACATAGGGCAGTGAGGGATATTTTGTGTGATATTCACTGGCACAGGAAAGGAGCACAAAGGGCGACCCTTTGCAGTGAAGTTGGAACCGCGACTAATTAACTAACTAAGCTTTCTATAATCTTCCTGAGAATCTCTTTCAAGTATTTTTTCTATATTCTTGATATATATTCCTTAGTTTATATTCGTCATTGATACATCAGGATGGATAATGGCAGCTGTTGAGAGGTATGATCGTTGAGTCCTTCCAATCAGCAGTCACCAGATATCGGGTATGACATCCAAATAAGTGATCTCTCAATGGTTTAGCGACATTCTGATCAAGTCAATCCTACTATGTCTTTCGTCTCATCATCAGCATCCTCCGCCTCTTCTTCTTCTCTTTCTTATCCTACTGCCTTTTCTTATTCTTCATTTTCGTCCATTTACCGCTTCTTTCCCCAACTTGCTTTTTCTCCCCTCCTCTTGTTTTTTCTTCTTTTACTCCTCTCCTCCTCTTCCTCCTCCTCCTCTTCCTTCTCCTCCTCCTCCTCCTCCTCCTCCTCCTCCTTCTTCTTCTTCTTCTTCTTCTTCTTCTTCTTCTTCTTCTTCTTCTTCTGCTGCTGCTGCTGCTGCTGCTGCTTCTTATTCATCTTCTTTCTCTTTTCACAACTTTGCCTTTCAGCGTCAGGTGAGGAACAACTTTCCATACACGGCCTTCATGCAGAATTAGTATGGTTTTCGTTGTTTCTGCATTTCACTAACTCATCGTGTGCGGTATCTGACGTTTGCTCTTCCCCTGCTTTATCTAAATATTAACTATGGTTGCCATGGACTGTGTGGGGAGTAATCTTTGTTACACGATAACATCGAGATTATTTTTCGTTATACAACTACTCACCAGGGATTCCCGGTGAATGTCGAAGTCTGAGAAAGCATTACTCAAAATCCATACTGTTAAGCGTTTTCTGTAGTCTCTAACGAAATACGAGAACCCATGGGCAATTTACAAGCTGGTGTTAAATTACTCATATGCCCGTTAAGTAACAGTTCGTTGTTTCTTTAGTACGGAAATGTCACCAAAGGGCATCACTTGAAGCTGCCACAAGGGAAATAAAAGGGAGTTATTGTTAAATAATTACATTGTTTTGCCTTCCTGTCGTTCACTTGATCCAGCCATTCTGTCATTCATTCATCAGGCAAGAAAATGGAAACTGCTAGAAACCCCTGAGATAATTTTCCGCTCCCACCTTTTGGTGCCTGGTCTCGACTGGATATGGGCGATCATGATACACCATTACTCTCTATTTGTTAATTGTTTTATGAAATTTTCCTTAATTGTATTTATAATTTATTTCCCAGCTATGTCAGCTTTCCATACAGCTCGTTGTTTGTCTTCCTATGTTGCTCTTATGTAGTGTTTTCCCGCATTATCCTGCGTTCTTTATTCTATTTCTAATGTTGATATGCGGTGTCAATTTCATTTGCCTTTTCCTTGTAGCTTTGTAAATTGATCTAGTAACCTATGTAATCACCAGCTTCATGCTTGTGTATCTAGGTGCCATTGATTCAAGTCTTCTGAAAAACCACATCCCAAATGTGTAGTTTCATCACCATTTCATTACTCATTGTCGAACATTTATTTCTACACAGATTTCATAACAATGAGTAATGTCTCCTCCACATCCTCCAACTCCCCATTTAAGTCGTGTTCCTCCTTGTTCTTTTTCGTCTTCAGTTTCTTTTTGGATTTATTCGATCTCTTTCTTTTCGTCTTCTGTTTTATCGTCTTCTGCTGCTACAGAAAGTAGGTCTGTCCTGCCATGTCACCCCCTCCCACCTCTCTCGTGAGTAATTGTGTGACGCGTTGCGTGTATGTGAGTGTATGTGCGTTGCCTTATATATTATTGGGCTTAAGAGAGAAGTGTATCCGAAATGAATGAATGCTTGTTGGTCTGTTGGTGAGCGTTACCTGGTGTGTGTGTGTGTGTGTGTGTGTGTGTGTGTGTGTGTGAGGGGAGAGAGAGAGAGAGAGAGAGAGAGAGAGAGAGAGAGAGAGTGTGTGTGTGTGTGTGTGAGGGGGAAGGGGGAGTATGTAAGTGTGCATTATTTAAGTATCTGTCTGTGTGTCCAATAGGCACAAGACAGACAACCCTGGCATGTCAAGATCAGGAAGCTTCATGACCAGTCCAAAGGCTGAAATACTTGCTGATGATGATTTATTAATTATGACTGAATGATGATGACTGATCGACCGATTTATCAGTTGTTGTATTTATTGATTGATTTCGTGGACGTTTATTTATTTATTATAGTCCACTGACCAACTTCGGAATCTCTGAAATGCCCATTAATGCTCCGTTTTTCTCTTTCACATCAAACTAGGAGAATTGTTGCTCGTGCAACTTATATTCCGCACCTCTAACTACTCTGATTTAAAAAACAAAAAAAAGTAAAAGTGAATTCTTGCACATAAAATAGTGTTGTTGTTGTTTGTCCATCAAGAATGATGATGACCATTCATTTCATCCAGTGGGGTTGAAAGTATGGAACCGTGAGTTCTGAGATGGCTGATAAGGCCTATTTTGGCTCGAAATGTTCTTTGACAATGTGGACAAAGAATGCTTGACGTTTCTGGAGGAGGATTTCTGCAGTGGTTTTTCTGTTCTGTCTTTTCTTCACAGCTCTTGCAGTCCTGGTTGCCTCACAAGTGACTGCACCCTTGCGTAATGATGCACGCCACGAATTTCTGTCTCTGGCTGCAGTCTCCCAGGTGTCATGATGAATTCCAAAAGCATTCAGTGACATTTTCAGTCTTTAAAGCGTTTCCTCTGGCCGCCTTTGGAGCGTTTACCACAACGCAACTCGCGTAAAAAATAATTCGTTTAGGGAGCCTGTGATCTGGCATGCGAGTCAAGTGACCAACCCAGCGAATCTGATTCTTCATTAGTATAATGTGGATACTGGGCATGGACGCTCTTTCTAGGACTTCAGTGTCTGGGATCTTGTCTTGCCATTTAATCTTCAGTAACTTCCTAAGGCAGACAGTGTGGAAGTGGTTTAATTTCCTAGCGTGTCGCTGATAAACAGTCCAGGTTTCACAAGCATATAGCAGTGTGGATAATACAACTGCTTTGTAGACTTTCAGCTTTGTTTGCAGGCTTATTCCATTTCTGCCCCATACATTCTTGTACAGTCGGCCAAAGGCCGTGCTGGCCTTGGAGATTCTTGCATTCTCTTCATCATCAATTGTGGCAGATTGTGACACAGTGCTGCCAAGATAGGTGAATTTGTCCACAACACTTAGACTATGACCATTCACTTTGATATTCGGCACAGTGTGATTATTCCAGGGAGCTGGCTGGTACATAACTACTGTCTTCTCCAAGTTGATATTGAGTTCAAAGTTGGCACATGCATGTGAGAAAGCTGAAATATTATGTTGCATGTCCGCCTCTGAGTTGGCGTATAGAGCGCAATCATCAGCAAACAGGAGCTCTCTGACGGTGTCACTGTCAATTTTGGTTTTAGCTTTCAGCCTTCTGAGATTGAATAACTTTCCTTCCATGCGGTAGTTGATGTCTATTCCAATGTCGTTGTTCTCGAAGGCATTCGTCAACATAGCTGAAAACATTAGGCTGAACAGTGTTGGTGCCAGGACACATCCTTGTTTCACTCCATTGGTGACAGGAAAGGGCTCAGACAGCTCACCATTTTCCTGTACTCTTGCCTGCATGCCATCTCGAAATAGCCGCACTATTTGGACAAACTTTCGTGGACAGCCATATTTTGCCATAATCTTCTACAGTCCTTCTCTGCTGACTGTATCAAAAGCCTTGGTAAGTCAATGAAAGTGGAGAACATTTCGCAGTTCTGTTCCTGACATTTATCTTGCAGCTGCCTTGTAGCGAAAATCATGTCAACAGTTCCACGTTCTTTTCTGAAGCCACACTGGCTCTCGGGAAGAAGACCTTGATCCAGATGGGCCGTGAGGCGATTGAGAAGAATTCTGGCGAGTATCTTCCCTGCAACTGAAAGCAAGGAGATGCCTCGGTGGTTGTCACAGGATTGGCGGTTTCCTTTACGTTTGTAAAGGTGGATTATTGACGCGTCCTTGAAATCTTGTGGTATGGTCTCGTTCACCCATATATTTGTAAAGACTTGGTGAAGCTGCTCTGTTAGGACCGGCCCACCTGCCTTGTATATCTCTGCTGGGATGGAGTCAGGACCAGGTGCCTTGCCACTGGAGAGTTGCTGGATGGCTTTGTTTACTTCCACTATGGTTGGCAGGTCATCAAGTGTCTCATTGGTGGGAACTTGAGGAAGGCAGTTGATTGTGTCATCATCGAAGAAGGGAGTTGCATTTAAAATGTTGCTGAAATGTTCCGCCCAGCGCTGAAGGATGTCTTTCTTATCGGTGACCAATGTTCCCCCATCTACACTGAAGAGGGGAGCTGTGCCTGGTGATGTAGGACCATAGACAGCTTTCAGTGAGTCGTAGATGTTTTTCATATCATGTCTGTCAGCAAAGCCTTGAATATCATCAGCTTTGCTGCTCAGCCAAGACTCCCGCATGTGCCGAAGTTTCTGCTGCACTACTCTCTGAATGTTCTTGAAGGCATCTTTTTTTTATGTTGACTTCGGGTCATTCAAATGTGCCTTGAGGAGAAGATGTTTCTCGGCAAGTAATTGGTTGATGTCTTCGGAATTTTCATCAAACCAGTCTTTATGCTTTCGGAGGGCTGGCCCCAGGATTTCCTTAGCAATGTTGCAAATTATGTCCTTTAGGGCTCTCCACTCTGTTTCTGTATCCTGTTTAGCTGCAGCATTGGGCTTTATGGCGGTCTTCCAGCATATTTTCAAACGACAGCTGCATTTTCTTGCTGTTTAGGCGGGTGACATTTAGTTTTTTTATTTTTGTGCATTTTCACCCCTTGAGGACGCCGTGGTGGTTTGATGTGAATGTTTATTTTCGAGATAATGAGACGATGGTCTGTCCAACATTCGGCACACACACATGGATTTTGTCACCCGAACGTCTTTTCTGTCACTCCTCCTGACAATGACATAGTCAATGAGGTGCCAGTGTTTCGATCGAGGGTGCATCCACGATGTCCTTTTTTTCTCATGGGGAAACGGAAAATTGTGTTGGTAATCAGGAGATCGTGTTCGGCACATGTCTGAAGAAGGAGGAGTCCATTGCTGTTACAGTTTTAGACTCCGTGCTTTCCAATAATGCCACTCCAAGAGGTGGTGTCCGTGCCTACTCTGGCATTGAAATCCCCAAGGAGTATACGTTTGTCACCTTTGGGAACTGATGTTAATACATTGTGCAGGTCCTCATAGAACTTGTCAGACAGACATGGGAGGCCGAAATCTGGCCAAGGAGGTCACCTCAGACAGATGCAAGGCCCAGAACACTTCGGATGAAGACACAGTGACAGTGAAAGAAATCAAGGCTGTGCTTCGACGATCAAAAAACAGTGCTCCAGGTCCTGATGGCATAAGATACGACGACATAAATAGGTGTACCGACAATGAGCTAGAGAAACTAGCAAACATGTACAACAAAAGTATAGGGAGTGCTAGCATCAAGGAGGAATGGTTACACAGCTATCTGATTCCCTTGCCGAAGCCTGACAAAGACCACAAAAAAATTCAGGGATATCGAATTATAACCATGCAGAATACAATAGGCAAGCTGCTGGAGAAGGTAATTGCCAGGAAAATATCAAGCCAACTAGAGAGGCAAGGTGTTTTCCCACCCACCCTGGGTGGGTACCGTCCAAAAAGAGAAACCTGGACCAATGCAGCAGTCTTTGCCCAGGATGTCTATGAAGGTTTCCACTCAGGCACTGAAACCGTTGCTGCAGCGATTGATCTTGAGGACGCATACAACAGAGTACCACTGGATTTTTTAATGTTTCAGCTTCTCGAACTAAACGTAAGTCCATTCCTCCTTAGTTGGATCGCTGCAGCCCTCTTCCAGCGGAAAGTAGATTTTAGATGTGGCAGTTGGACTTCGGAACTAACAACAATATATCCTGGCCTACCACAGGGATCACCATTATCTCCAGTACTATTCAACGCCTACACAGTGAGAATCACCAGTGAGCAGATCACTGGACCTGGCAGGACATTGTCATATGCCGATGATGTTTTAGTGTATCGTCAGGGTAAGGATAGAGAGGAGGTTGCTGTGGAACTACAAACCGAACTCAATCGCATAAGTACTTGGTGTGATGAAGCTGGGGCAATGGTCAACCCAACAAAGGCAACAGTGACTTGGTTCTCGTTGAATAATCATATTGTCAACAATCCAACACCAACTGTAATGCTGTGTTCAGAGACGGTGGAAAGAACGCAGGCAATGAATTACCTGGGGATACAGTTTGATCGAAGCCTTGCTTATAATGTGCACATAGACCAGGTGATAACAAAGGCCAAGCGGGGTTTGGCAGCGATGCGGGTGATGGCGGCAGCAAACTATGAGCAGCGCCATCTATGCCTTCTGTACGAGGGGCTGGTCATGTCTGTTTTGGAGTATGCAGGGGGGCAATGACTCTCAGCCATAAGCAGATAGAAAGGATGGAAAGGATACAGAATGAAGCTATGCGCATTATTCTTGGATGTACAAGAGATACAGCATGCAGGGCGATGCGCTACCTTCTTGATTTTCCAACCATTGAAGAGAGAATACAAGTTTGCAGGGCACGCGCCTACCTCAGAATTAACGCAAACACACAACATCCACTGCATAGTGAAATTAGGAAGGTGAAGGGCAGCAGGTTAAAAAGAGGACGGTCGTGGATGGGTCAAGCCGAAGACATTCTTCAACAGGTGTGTTCACTTGAGGACTTAGAACCTGACGAGGAGTGGGTGCAAGTGCCAACAGACTTCTGCACATCCTTTTCAGTTTGCATCCAACTAGATAGAAAATGCAGACAAGAAAATCCGGCTGCTGTTGAGGCTGAAGTACAAGCGTTGATTATCGAGAATTCGCTAGACGGTGACGCGGTCATCTACACAGATGGGTCGGTCGTCCGACATGTGAGAAGCTCATGGGCCTTTACAGCTCGGGCCGGAGGGAGAATTGTGAAGGAGGACTCTTGTGCTTTCACTTAAACCACAAGTAGCCTGACCATGGAAGTCATGGCAGTAAGTAAAGCAATAACATGGCTCGAGACACAGACATTCACTAGGGCTTGTTTCCTTAGCGACTCAATGAACATGATCAAGAAGATAGAGGAGGGGGCGATCCGAAGAGAATGGTTGCTGCCTCTGAAGCGGTCTCGGCTGGCAAAGATTAGTTTCATCTTCGTGCCAGGGCATGCGGGAGTACAAGGAAATGAGCGGGCTGACAAGCTCGCAGGTGAGGCTACTGTGGAGGGCGGACGCGCCATGGACCAGGCTGACATTCTGAATGCTCTACGAGAAGTGAGACTTTTGCGAGAACCAAGTGATGACTGTGAATCTACAACAATGGCCAGACTGCGAGAGCAGCAAATTAAAAGAGGGGTGGCCAAACAAGAACACTACGCAGGAAGCCAAAGAAGATTGATAAACCAACACAGAACTGGCGTCGTTAGCCGCTACATGCTGCGGGATTTGCTGAGGAGGGGATCCGAGCACGTATGGACTGAATGGTTCGATGTGCAACGAGGATGATCTGTCGACTAACTAACTAACTAACTAACTAGAACTTGTTCTTGACATCATCTTCATTGGTCATAGTTGGTGCGTAGACTCTTACAATGGTTGCATGCTTCCTTCCATTCAGCAGGGGCAATTTAATAGTCATTCTTCTTTTCTTTTCGTTCGCTAGAAATTTATCGTATATATATATATATATATATATATATATATATATATATATATATATATATATATATATATATATATATATATATATATATATATGCACAGTGTATGTATGTATAAGATTTCACTTTCCTTTTGAGCGCACCCAGTGGTTTTTACAGTTTATGTTCCACGGTTGTTTCTTCCAATTTCAATTCCATTTTTTCAACAACAACAAATCCAAATTCTGTCTCGTTAAACCTGCCTCCTTAGCTTTGGTTATTGTTTCTTTAGGCTAGATTTGCTTAAATATGTCGTATTTTGGGCAGTCGTGAAGGATGTGATCTGTTGCCTGTGGCGCTAATCAATGTGTGCCCATTTCTGATTTGCCGATTCACCACTATATTTCAAGAAATGTGTTACTGTAAAGTGTTGTTTGATTTCACTTTAAAATAAAAAGTAGTACATTATTTATAATGTGCCAATGACCCCATGAGCTTTTTCGACGGAAGCACATCTACATATCGGACAGGCCTTGTGTTAGGGACCAGACCAAGAGAAATACAACCCGCTGCTCTGCGGGTAGACTGAGGATAGGCAGTCAAAGACCGGGTCAGGTGACGATGCCATTAATTCTTGGTCCGGATACATTATTTATAGTTAATGCTTTAAGAATATGACACGTGGGAGCTGAAATCAACCAACCTTTCAAAACACTTTCTATACAAACAGGGAAGAGCAATCGTCTTTCAAATGACGTTACGTTCTAAACCAGTTACTATTAATGCAACCTTTGCGCAAGCCAAGCTGCAGGCTTGCGGTAGAAACATGCCAGTTTGCCCAGGGCTATAAGAGAGGCAGGTTTTTTAGCCAGCATGCTCCAAATTGGAGTTAAAATTGCATGTGTTTTTAAATGGGTCAGATGGCAAGGACAGGAAATCAGCGCATTTCTGTATGTGCTTGCCTGTGTGTGCTTGCCTGTGTGTGCGACCACCAGCTTGAGTCTTTATAAAACGCTGAATTGTTCTCACTGTCTTGATGACAAAGAAGAATTCTAGTTGATATGCACTTACAGGTGTGTATGTGTGTGTGAATGTGTGTGTGTGTGTGTGTGTGTGTGTGTGTGTGTGTGTGTGTGTGTGTGTGTGAATGTGTGTATGTGTGTGTATGTGCGTGTAAAAAGTGCATTTAATTTCTTTTCTTATGTACATTTTGTTTGGTCTGGATATGTGCGTGTGTAGCTGTTTTGAATGTATATAGTTGTTGCCTGGGTAACAGGGTTGAAGATTACTGTTGCAATCACCTAATAAAATAGCTGTAGTATATTATGGGAGTCTCTGTGGCGAAGTGGTCAAGCCGTTTAACTCGGGCTTTGAAGGTTGTGGGTTCGATTCCGGGCCGCGCCCTTCGGTTCACGAATTAAATTTTTCGGAGACTCCTGTGGGTCGTCGCCAGAGCTACGGAGTTCGTGCTTTGTGCGACGCTTTCCGCGCTGCGGAAAGAGACCGAGCCATATGGGATAAAACCCGGTGCAATGAAGTCGACCCTGTCGACTTTTAAGCGACTTTTTTTTCACCTAATAAAACTATTCACTTAGAGAATGTAAAGAAAGGACATTATTTGTACACGCCGTAAGACGCTTTGAGCATGTAGTGCTAGACCCACATTTTTAGCTCGCTTTGAACTCAAGCGTAGTACATACTACTACTACTACTACTACTACTACTATTACTACTACTACTACTACTACTACTACTACTACTACTACTACACTGGAATGATTCTTACGTGTGCATTAAACTTTACCTATTACCAGTGTCGCTCGCCATCAGGCGAACCCACTCCGACTTTTGAAGTACTTGTAATTTACGTTCCAAGTGTAGATGGCGAAGGATACCATGAATAGGTAACGCTAAACCACAGGCAAAAATTAGTCCAGTGCACTAGTGTACTTTTAATGACTGCAGTGTTTAAAAATATTGCCGGTCAAAGTTTTGTATTTACCTATTATGTTGCATGAACTTTACAGAGGGTGAATACAAAACTTGACCGGCAATATTGTCAAACACTACACATTTCATTAAAAATACGCCCTATAATAGCAGGTGAATGGACTACGATTGCGTTCAAAGCGAGCAAACGAAAGCCATTCCCGGTATGAGATATGCAGACTGACAACAAATGAAATGGTTCTCGTGAAAAGTACAATCAGCTACCGCATTCTGTCTAGCCGAGAAGCAACACACATCGGGTTTAGAGCTGGTGGAAGGAACAGAAACCAGTCTGTATATTACCAAGAGTACACTTACAAAATCAAACTCAACAAAGTCCAGATGACGCATTTTACTGTGATCGACAACTTGAATACACACACCCGAACCACTTTGTAGCGCCCCGTGAAAAATATGAGCCAAAGTAAACAGTACTACTTGAAAAGGCATCGTCTAGTTAAAGTCAGAAACTAGAACAGAACAGAATAGCAGTAATGAGTAGTATGTTACTGGTCTTAGTGCTTCTTCATCAATGTTTACTGGACATTCATTTTTATTGTTGATTTTATCTAGTCACGTTTTGCTGTGTCTTAATTCTCAGTTTGAATCCCCCCAACCCCATTCCCACATCCTTCCAATTTTCTTTTCCTTCAGAAGTTATTATATCATCATTATTTCTAAATATATTGCTGTGGGAACTGGATCACGGGACGGTGCCACTTTGAATGTTGCGGTGGCTGGTTGTACTTCCACGGGATTTGTATTCTACTGATTTACTTTTTTATAAGATGGTTGTGCTGATTGGTAAAAATACTTTGAGGGTCTCAAAAGAGGTAAGCATCTTTGAAAGTTAGTTAGTTGCATATCTTTTACAGGACGTCATAGTCAACCTCAGTATTTTTAGCTGTTTGTGATTTCTTGGCAGTAGTTTGCCATTGCTTGCTGAACGACCGGCATTCATAACATTTTATGAAAACCAACGCAAGGAGGTCTGTTGCTAAATCTCTCACAGCTGTGTTTCGAACGCGGTATGCGAGATTAAGAATCGCGTCCGTTACTCCTTCACCACAGAGCTGTCCTTCGCAACTGAGCCGTCCATACAGAGTCACCAGTGGTCCATATAGAGTCACCAGTGGTCCATATAGAGTCACCAGTGGTCCATATAGAGTCACCAGTGGTCCATATAGAGTCACCGATGGTCGCAGCTCATACTGACAAAGCCATCTCTTCCTATCCATACTAGTCTGGTTAACGAAGAAACACTCCACCATGGTCGCCTGTGGTGAAGACTAAAACACTACAGTCTTGGCACTCTACTAAACTACAAGAGTCACAGAAATCCTATCAATGATGGTGAATAATGCTTGCACTCACACCCCACTATTAGCCCGGAATGATTGGTGCTGCCAAACAAACTGCTAAATAGACAATCACTGCTGCATTTATGTCTTTGATGTGTCTGCAGGAAGGATTTCCTGGGCTGAATCTGCATGAGTATCCAGTTCTCTAAGTCGTACAAAAATGAACAACTCGATAGTGTTCAGAAACAACATTAGCAGCAAGAACAACAAAGCAGTTGAAGGTATCAATGAATTGCTGTATATCTTCTCCTTCTGCCGTTTACCATGCACTGGGCCAGTGCCCCTCAACCAAGCCGAACCATCCTATATGTTGCTATCTCATGCATGTCTTCCCAGCATTAATCATCTCTGCCTGTAATTCTCTTCTCTGTGAGCTCCAGACGAGACTGTCTAGTTATAGTGTCCTCGTGTGTTCTCAGTGTGTGTTTGTAATTCATCACGACACTTGGGAGACTGCTGCCAAAGACCGAAATTCGTGGCGTCTGTAGTCACTTGTGAAGCAAACAGAACTGCAAGAGCTGTGAAAAAAAAAAAAAAAAAAAAGACTGGACATAAAAACCACTGCAGGAGACTTCCTCGCGGAACGTCAAGCATTCTTTGCCATCTGTGTCAAAGAAAATTTTGAGCCAAAATAGGCCTTACCCACCATCTTAGAACTCACGGCTGCAAACTTTCAACCCGACTGGATGAAATGAATTGGTCATCATCATGCTTGATGGACAAACATCATCCAGGTTCAACGTTTTGTCGTCACCTCTTGTTTCACTGAGATTTGTTTAGTTCTCTCAGTGAGCAATTCATGTATACAAAGTCCAACGATACAAACGACTTGCTTTAGATCTGTATTCAACAGACAGATACAAATTTACTTTAAGTATAGCTTTGATAAACTATGAAACATATGTCTAACTTGCATTTGCATCTTGAAGTTAATGAAATAAGTATGAGGACTGGATTCGATAAGAAATACACATTGGATGCAATGAACAATTTCTAGCGGTAGAATCCAGGAATGACTAACAAACATGAATAAACATTATCTCGTTTTGTAGACTTTGGATATTGAAGATGATACTGGGTAATATTGTATAACTTCTTTTTTTTTTATAGTTCAAGCCGTGTATTATTGGAGATGATGTCTACCCTCAGCCCCCTGTCTCTTGTCTTGTCAATAATTTATGACGCTTATGTTCCTCCATGCCATGGTGTCAAACTATTCGATATCTTCTCTCTTAGTCTCCCTCTGCTTCTAATTCCTCCAAATTCTCCGTTCGCTGTGAAGACATACTCCAGTTTTCCCATTCTCGTGATTTGTCTAAAGAATGAGAATGTGGAATGTCTTCTTCAGATGCGAGTCACCATTTCTCTTTCTGGGGTAATTTCTTTTCAGATATACTTATTGCTCTTTTTACTCTGTACAGTGTTCTCATCCTTCTTCCATAAAACCATATCTCCGCAGCTTCCATATAATTGTTAACTTAACTGTTAGTTGTCCATGATTGGCTTTCATACATCAGGATTGACTTCAGAACTGTTTTCCTCACCTCGATTATCTAAGATATCTTCTTCTTCTGTGTTCATCCGGAGTGGACTTATCTAAGATATAATGCAGATAATATACTTTATCTTGTGAGCTGCTGTCAATATAAATGTTTCATACTATAAATAGCTGAAGAGGGAGAGAGAGAGAGAGAGAGAG
>OY992882.1:90668473-91013473 GCA_963921405.1 Cepaea hortensis | reverse complement strand
AAAATAAATAAATAATAAAAATAAATAACGACGGGGTGCGGGGTGGTGGCGAGGGGGTGGGCGCCTGGGGTGAGACTAGGCTGTTCAGGTTTAAACACTATCATCACAGGGTTACAAATGAAAACCTTAAAATGTAAAGATGGTCGATATTATTGATGTTAGCGGGTATAGCTTAGTGAAATTCAATGGTGAGGGATGGGTAGCGGCTATTAGTGCTTTGTAGAGTGTCGTAGTGGCATATACACTATCATCACAGGGTTACAAATGAAAACCTTAAAAAGTAAAAATGGCCGATAATATTGATTTTAGCGGGTATAGCTTAGTGAAATTCGTTGGTGAGGGGTGGGTAGCGGCTATTAGTGATTTTTAGAGTGTTGTAGCTGCCTATACACTATCATCATACGGGGTACAAATGAAAACATTAAAAAGTAAAGATGGCCGATTTTAATGATTTTAGCGGGTATAGCTTACTTAAATTTATTAAGGGGTGGGTAGCGGCTAGTAGTGCTACGTAGAGGGTCGTTGTGACTTATTCACTAACATAACACGTGTTACAAATGAAACCTTGAAAGCTAAAGATCGCTGATTGTAATGGATATAGTGTAGTATCATTCGGCGGTAAGGGGTGGGTACCAGGTATTAGTGGTCAAGCAGTGGTCAAGCAGTGGTCAAGTGGTGGTCAAGTAAGGAAACTTTTTATTAAAAGTGATTGTAATGATATGATGATGCTTAAAGGGTGGTAAATTAGTGGTCAAGTAGTGGTCAAGTAGTGGTCAAGTGTTGGTCAAGTAAGGAAAATTTTAGGGAAAAGTGGTTATAATGATATGGTGATGATTAAAGGGTGGTAAATTAGTGGTCAAGTAGTGGTCAACCAATGGTCAAGTAGTGGTCAAGTGGTCGAGTGACCACTTAAATTGTAGATGACGATGTCCCTAAGATTATGGTAGTGGTTAAAGTGATCGATGACATGGTCAATTAGCGGTCAACCAGTGGTCAAGTGGTCGAATGATCACTTAAAAGGTAGAGAAAAGTACTATATTGAAACGGTGATGGTAAAATGGTCGACAACGTGGTCAAGCAGTGGTCAAGTAGTGCTCAACCAGTGGTCAACCGCTCAAGTGAGAAAATTGTAGGGTATGGTACGTGTAGTGAAACAGAGATGAATAAATTAAGTAGTGACGTTGTCAAGTAGTGATCAAGTAGCGGGCAAGTACTGGTCAAATGGTCGAGTGACCACTTAAATTGAAAGGGAAAGTACGTGTAGTGAACCTGTGTTGGTTAAAGTGATCGATGACGTGCTCAAGTAGTGGCCAAGTAGTGGTAAATGGTCGAATGACTACTTAAATTGCCGGTGAAAGTAGGTATGGTGACATGGTGATGATCAAGAGTTGGTCAAGTGGTGCTCAAATAGTGGTCAAGTAGTGGTCAAGTAGTTGAATGACCACTTAAATTATAGGGTATGGTACGTGTAGTGAAACGGTGATGGTAAAATAAGTAAGGACATAGTCAAATAGTGGTCAAGTACTGGTGAAATAGTGATCAAGTGGTCGAAGGATCACTTAAATTGTAGGGTATGGTATGTGTAGTGACATGATGATGGTTAAAGTGATCGATGAAATGATCAAGACGTTATGCCGACTGCTAAGTTCAGAAAGTAATGTCCTTACTATCGGCAATTTCCCTGACAGGAGCGTCTCGAGCACTGATTTTGTATTGATCAATAACACCTAGTGGTACAGTCAACACACATGGACAATAGTTACATCCGGTCAAAGATGGCGTCGCACCCTATCACACATGGGTAATTGCTACAACCAAAATACGTCTCATTCACTAAAACTGGTCAAATATGGTGTCACATCCGGTCACAGGGGTAATAGGACATCTGAGACACGTGGTTAAGAGGGAAACTATAGAAAAAGGGTGTCCTATCGGTTGTCGAGTCAGGGAACCTAACGTATGATGATCACTGTGTATAGGAGTGAATACACTGCATCATCAACACTGCATCATCAACACTGCATCCGAAGGGTAAAAGGGTCACCCCCTTCTCTCTTTTCTATAACCGTGTAGTCCTAGTGTTATCCGGTTACACCAAAGGACACCCGAGCATCAACACAACAAACTGCCCCGATTCAACCTTAGGCAATGCACGTAACATGACAGGTCACGTGTCCGCCGTCATAACCAGCGACGTTATCACGTATCAAATTAAACATCCACACTTTCATTTCCTTTCTATGTGGCCATAGTGTCTTTACATCTTTCTCCAGAAAGCCATTTCCAAGACCAATATATGTTTTTTCAGTGTACCTGCTCAGTGCCACACTTCACAACAAGACAAAAGTACACCTTCTATGTACCACTTCAACCATCAAATAAGAAAATATGTTAGACAAAATATTAAAATTATTTGTCAAATACAGAAATATATCACCCAAACTTATAAAAAGTAGGAACATATGTTAACCAAATGGAAAATATCTTAGCCAAATAGGAAAATTTGTTAGCCAAATAGAAAAAAAATATTGACCACGTAACGATATATCTTGTCCACACTTATGAAAAGTAGGGAAATTTGTTAGTCAAATGAGAAAAAAGATTGACCAAGTAACGAAATACCCAAACCAAACTTATGAAAAGTACGAAACTTTGTTAAGCAAGTATGAAAATGTATCGACCAAACAGAGAAATATATCACCCAAACTTATAAAAAGTAGGAACATATTGTAACCAAAGGGAAAATACCTTGGCCAAATAGGAAAATTTGTTAGCCAAAGGAGAAAAAAGATTGACCAAGTAACGAAATTCCCCAAACCAAACTTATGAAAAGTACAAAACTTTGTTAAGCAAGTATGAAAATGTATCGACCAAACAGAGAAATATATCACCCAAACTTATAAAAAGTAGGAACATATTGTAACCAAAGGGAAAATACCTTGGCCAAATAGGAAAATTTGTTAGCCAAAGGAGAAAAAAGATTGACCAAGTAACGAAATATCCCCCAAGAAACTTATGAAAAGTACGAAAACTTCGTTAAACAAGTATGAAAAGGTATCGACCAAACAGAGAAATATATCACCCAAACTTATAAAAAGTAGGAACATATGTTAACCAAATGGAAAATATCTTGGGCAAATAGGAAATATTGTTAGCCAAATGGGGAAAATATTGTCCAAGTAACGAAATATCCCCCAAGAAACTTATGAAAAGTACGAAACTTTGTTAAGCAAGTATGAAAAGGTATCGACCAAGTAGAGAAATATCGCACCCAAACTTATAAAAAGTAAGAACATATGTTAACCAAATGGAAAATATCTTGGCCAAATAGGAAAATTTGTTAGCCAAATGGGGAAAATATTGTCCAAGTGACGAAATACCCCCCCAACAAACTTATGAAAAGTACGAAACTTTGTTAAGCAAGTATGAAAAGGTATCGTCCAAACAGAGAAATATCGCACCCAAACTTATAAAAAGTAAGAACATATGTTAACTAAATGGAAAATATCTTGGCCAAATAGGAAAATTTGTTAGCCAAATGGGGAAAATATTGTCCAAGTGACGAAATATCCCCCAACAAACTTAGGAAAAGTACGAAACTTTGTTAAGCAAGTATGAAAAGGGATCGACCAAACAGAGAAATATCGCACCCAAACTTATAAAAAAGTAAGAACATATGTTAACCAAATGGAAAATATCTTGGCCAAATAGGAAAATTTGTTAGCCAAATGGGGAAAAGATTGTCCAAGTGACGAAATACCCCCCAACAAACTTATAAAAAGTACGAAACTTTGTTAAGCAAGTATGAAAAGGTATCGTCCAAACAGAGAAATATCGAACCCAAACTTATAAAAAGTAAGAACATATGTTAAACAAATGGAAAATATCTTGGCCAAATAGGAAAATTTGTTAGCCAAATGGGGAAAATATTGTCCAAGTGACGAAATACCCCCCAACAAACTTATGAAAAGTACGAAACTTTGTTAAGCAAGTATGAAAAGGTATCGTCCAAACAGAGAAATATCGCACCCAAACTTATAAAAAGTAAGAACATATGTTAACCAAATGGAAAATATCTTGGCCAAATAGGAAAATTTGTTAGCCAAATGGGGAAAATATTGTCCAAGTGACGAAATATCCCCCAACAAACTTAGGAAAAGTACGAAACTTTGTTAAGCAAGTATGAAAAGGGATCGACCAAACAGAGAAATATCGCACCCAAACTGATAAAAAGTAAGAACATATGTTAACCAAATGGAAAATATCTTGGCCAAATAGGAAAATTTGTTAGCCAAATGGGGAAAAGATTGTCCAAGTGACGAAATACCCCCCAACAAACTTATAAAAAGTACGAAACTTTGTTAAGCAAGTATGAAAAGGTATCGTCCAAACAGAGAAATATCGTACCCAAACTTATAAAAAGTAAGAACATATGTTAACCAAATGGAAAATATCTTGGCCAAATAGGAAAATTTGTTAGCCAAATGGGGAAAATATTGTCCAAGTAACGAAATATCCCCCAACAAACTTAGGAAAAGTACGAAACTTTGTTAAGCAAGTATGAAAAGGGATCGACCAAACAGAGAAATATATCACCTAAACTTATAAAAAGTAGGAACATATGTTAACCAAATGGAAAATATCTTGGCCAAATAATAAAATTTGTTAGCCAAATAGAAAAAATATTGACCACGTAACGATATATCTTGTCCACACTTATGAAAAGTAGGAAAATTTGTTAGCCAAATGGGGAAAATATTGACCACGTAACGAAATACCCCCCAACAAACTTAGGAAAAGTACGAAAACTTTGTTAAACAAGTATGAAAAGGTATCGACCAAACAGAGAAATATCGCACCCAAACTTATAAAAAGTAAGAACATATGTTAACCAAATGGAAAATATCTTGGCCAAATAGGAAAATTTGTTAGCCAAATGGGGAAAAGATTGTCCAAGTGACGAAATACCCCCCAACAAACTTATAAAAAGTACGAAACTTTGTTAAGCAAGTATGAAAAGGTATCGTCCAAACAGAGAAATATCGAACCCAAACTTATAAAAAGTAAGAACATATGTTAACCAAATGGAAAATATCTTGGCCAAATAGGAAAATTTGTTAGCCAAATGGGGAAAATATTGTCCAAGTAACGAAATATCCCCCAACAAACTTAGGAAAAGTACGAAACTTTGTTAAGCAAGTATGAAAAGGGATCGACCAAACAGAGAAATATATCACCTAAACTTATAAAAAGTAGGAACATATGTTAACCAAATGGAAAATATCTTGGCCAAATAATAAAATTTGTTAGCCAAATAGAAAAAATATTGACCACGTAACGATATATCTTGTCCACACTTATGAAAAGTAGGAAAATTTGTTAGCCAAATGGGGAAAATATTGACCACGTAACGAAATACCCCCCAACAAACTTAGGAAAAGTACGAAAACTTTGTTAAACAAGTATGAAAAGGTATCGACCAAACAGAGAAATATATCACCCAAACTTATAAAAAGTAGGAACATATGTTAACCAAATGGAAAATATCTTGGCCAAATAGGAAATATTGTTAGCCAAATAGAAACACATATTGACCACGTAACGATATATCTTGTCCACACTTATGAAAAGTAGGGAAATTTGTTAGTCAAATGGGGAAAATATTGACCACGTAACGAAATACCCCCCCCCCCCCCAAACAACTTAGGAAAAGTACGAAACTTTGTTAAGCAAGTATGAAAAGGTATCGGCCAAACAGAGAAATATATCACCCAAACTTATAAAAAGTAGGAACATATGTTAACCAAATGGAAAATAGCTTGGCCAAATAGGAAAATTTGTTAGCCAAATAGAAAAAATATTGACCACGTAACGATATAGCTTGTCCACCCTTATGAAAAGTAGGGAAATTTGTTAGTCAAATGGGGAAAATATTGACCACGTAACGAAATACCCCCCCCCCCCCCAACAAACTTAGGAAAAGTACGAAACTTTGTTAAGCAAGTATGAAAAGGTATCGGCCAAACAGAGAAATATAACACCCAAACTTATGAAAAGTAGGAAACTTTGTTAGCCAAAGTGAAAAAACCTAGGTCAAGTAAGAAAATTCTGATAGCCAAAGGTGAAAAGTGTCGGCCAAATACAGAAATTGCTCAACCAAACTTATAAACGTAGGAAAATTGTTATTCAAACGGGAAAGCTATTGAACAACTAGGAAAATGTAATAGTCAAAGAAGAATAATATTGAACAAGTAATGAAATATATCATTCAAACTTATGAAAAGTAGGAAGCCTTGATAACCAAATGTGAAAAATATCACTCAAAGAGAGAAATAGCTCGCCCCAACGTATAAAAAGTAGGAAAATTGTCGGCCAAAGGGGAAAAAGTTAGACCAAATACAGAAATATCTCGACCAAACTTATAAAAATCTAGGAAATAATAGTACCCAACACAACTAAAAGGCTGACTAAAGTTATAAATCCAAACTTATAAAAATAACCAAATAGGAAAACATATTGACCAAGTACAGACATATATCAATCAAACTTATAAACTTGTCGTCCAAAGTGATAAAAAACAAAGAAAGGCTGTCAGCCAGTCTAAGAAATAGGTATGGAAAAGTAAGTCGACCAAGCTCAGAAAAAAAAAAAAAAAAAAAAAAAAAAAAAAGGAAATAAAAATATAACTTCTGTAGTCTTGGTCGACTTACTTTTCCATACCTATTTCTTAGACTGGCTGACAGCCTTTCTTTGTTTTTTATCACTTTGGACGACAAGTTTATAAGTTTGATTGATATATGTCTGTACTTGGTCAATATGTTTTCCTATTTGGTTATTTTTATAATTTTGGATTTATAACTTTAGTCAGCCTTTTAGTTGTGTTGGGTACTATTATTTCCTAGATTTTTATAAGTTTGGTCGAGATATTTCTGTATTTGGTCTAACTTTTTCCCCTTTGGCCGACAATTTTCCTACTTTTTATACGTTGGGGCGAGCTATTTCTCTCTTTAAGTGATATTTTTCACATTTGGTTATCAAGGCTTCCTACTTTTCATAAGTTTGAATGATATATTTCATTACTTGTTCAATATTATTCTTCTTTGACTATTACATTTTCCTAGTTGTTCAATAGCTTTCCCGTTTGAATAACAATTTTCCTACGTTTATAAGTTTGGTTGAGCAATTTCTGTATTTGGCCGACACTTTTCACCTTTGGCTATCAGAATTTTCTTACTTGACCTAGGTTTTTTCACTTTGGCTAACAAAGTTTCCTACTTTTCATAAGTTTGGGTGTTATATTTCTCTGTTTGGCCGATACCTTTTCATACTTGCATAACAAAGTTTCGTACTTTTCCTAAGTTTGTTGGGGGGGGGGGGGTATTTCGTTACGTGGTCAATATTTTCCCCATTTGACTAACAAATTTCCCTACTTTTCATAAGGGTGGACAAGCTATATCGTTACGTGGTCAATATTTTTTCTATTTGGCTAACAAATTTTCCTATTTGGCCAAGCTATTTTCCATTTGGTTAACATATGTTCCTACTTTTTATAAGTTTGGGTGATATATTTCTCTGTTTGGCCGATACCTTTTCATACTTGCTTAACAAAGTTTCGTACTTTTCCTAAGTTGTTTTGGGGGGTATTTCGTTACGTGGTCAATATTTTCCCCATTTGACTAACAAATTTCCCTACTTTTCATAAGTGTGGACAAGATATATCGTTACGTGGTCAATATGTGTTTCTATTTGGCTAACAATATTTCCTATTTGGCCAAGATATTTTCCATTTGGTTAACATATGTTCCTACTTTTTATAAGTTTGGGTGATATATTTCTGTTTGGTCGATACCTTTTCATACTTGTTTAACAAAGTTTTCGTACTTTTCCTAAGTTTGTTGGGGGGTATTTCGTTACGTGGTCAATATTTTCCCCATTTGGCTAACAAATTTTCCTACTTTTCATAAGTGTGGACAAGATATATCGTTACGTGGTCAATATTTTTTCTATTTGGCTAACAAATTTTATTATTTGGCCAAGATATTTTCCATTTGGTTAACATATGTTCCTACTTTTTATAAGTTTAGGTGATATATTTCTCTGTTTGGTCGATCCCTTTTCATACTTGCTTAACAAAGTTTCGTACTTTTCCTAAGTTTGTTGGGGGATATTTCGTTACTTGGACAATATTTTCCCCATTTGGCTAACAAATTTTCCTATTTGGCCAAGATATTTTCCATTTGGTTAACATATGTTCTTACTTTTTATAAGTTTGGGTTCGATATTTCTCTGTTTGGACGATACCTTTTCATACTTGCTTAACAAAGTTTCGTACTTTTTATAAGTTTGTTGGGGGGTATTTCGTCACTTGGACAATCTTTTCCCCATTTGGCTAACAAATTTTCCTATTTGGCCAAGATATTTTCCATTTGGTTAACATATGTTCTTACTTTTTATAAGTTTGGGTGCGATATTTCTCTGTTTGGTCGATCCCTTTTCATACTTGCTTAACAAAGTTTCGTACTTTTCCTAAGTTTGTTGGGGGATATTTCGTTACTTGGACAATATTTTCCCCATTTGGCTAACAAATTTTCCTATTTGGCCAAGATATTTTCCATTTGGTTAACATATGTTCTTACTTTTTATAAGTTTGGGTGCGATATTTCTCTGTTTGGACGATACCTTTTCATACTTGCTTAACAAAGTTTCGTACTTTTCATAAGTTTGTTGGGGGGTATTTCGTCACTTGGACAATCTTTTCCCCATTTGGCTAACAAATTTTCCTATTTGGCCAAGATATTTTCCATTTGGTTAACATATGTTCTTACTTTTTATAAGTTTGGGTGCGATATTTCTCTGTTTGGACGATACCTTTTCATACTTGCTTAACAAAGTTTCGTACTTTTCATAAGTTTGTTGGGGGGGGGGGGTATTTCGTCACTTGGACAATATTTTCCCCATTTGGCTAACAAATTTTCCTATTTGGCCAAGATAATTTCCATTTGGTTAACATATGTTCTTACTTTTTATAAGTTTGGGTGCGATATTTCTCTACTTGGTCGATACCTTTTCATACTTGCTTAACAAAGTTTCGTACTTTTCATCAGTTTCTTGGGGGATATTTCGTTACTTGGACAATATTTTCCCCATTTGGCTAACAATATTTCCTATTTGCCCAAGATATTTTCCATTTGGTTAACATATGTTCCTACTTTTTATAAGTTTGGGTGATATATTTCTCTGTTTGGTCGATACCTTTTCATACTTGTTTAACGAAGTTTTCGTACTTTTCATAAGTTTCTTGGGGGATATTTCGTTACTTGGTCAATCTTTTTTCTCCTTTGGCTAACAAATTTTCCTATTTGGCCAAGGTATTTTCCCTTTGGTTACAATATGTTCCTACTTTTTATAAGTTTGGGTGATATATTTCTCTGTTTGGTCGATACATTTTCATACTTGCTTAACAAAGTTTTGTACTTTTCATAAGTTTGGTTTGGGGAATTTCGTTACTTGGTCAATCTTTTTTCTCCTTTGGCTAACAAATTTTCCTATTTGGCCAAGGTATTTTCCCTTTGGTTACAATATGTTCCTACTTTTTATAAGTTTGGGTGATATATTTCTCTGTTTGGTCGATACATTTTCATACTTGCTTAACAAAGTTTCGTACTTTTCATAAGTTTGGTTTGGGTATTTCGTTACTTGGTCAATCTTTTTTCTCATTTGACTAACAAATTTCCCTACTTTTCATAAGTGTGGACAAGATATATCGTTACGTGGTCAATATTTTTTTTTTCTATTTGGCTAACAAATTTTCCTATTTGGCTAAGATATTTTCCATTTGGTTAACATATGTTCCTACTTTTTATAAGTTTGGGT
Organism: Cepaea hortensis; assembly: GCA_963921405.1. Lineage (NCBI taxonomy): Eukaryota > Metazoa > Mollusca > Gastropoda > Stylommatophora > Helicidae > Cepaea > Cepaea hortensis. The sequence goes on along the minus strand of OY992882.1, from coordinate 91,003,600 downwards.
GATATATTTCTGTATTTGACAAATAATTTTAATATTTTGTCTAACATATTTTCTTATTTGATGGTTGAAGTGGTACATAGAAGGTGTACTTTTGTCTGGTTGTGAAGTGTGGCACTGAGCAGGTACACTGAAAAAACATATATTGGTCTTGGAAATGGCTTTCTGGAGAAAGATGTAAAGACACTATGGCCACATAGAAAGGAAATGAAAGTGTGGATGTTTAATTTGATACGTGATAACGTCGCTGGTTATGACGGCGGACACGTGACCTGTCATGTTACGTGCATTGCCTAAGGTTGAATCGGGGCAGTTTGTTGTGTTGATGCTCGGGTGTCCTTTGGTGTAACCGGATAACACTAGGACTACACGGTTATAGAAAAGAGAGAAGGGGGTGACCCTTTTACCCTTCGGATGCAGTGTTGATGATGCAGTGTTGATGATGCAGTGTTTTCACTCCTATACACAGTGATCATCATACGTTAGGTTCCCTGACTCGACAACCGATAGGACACCCTTTTTCTATAGTTTCCCTCTTAACCACGTGTCTCAGAGGTCCCATTACCCCTGTGACCGGATGTGACACCATATTTGACCAGTTTTAGTGAATGAGACGTATTTTGGTTGTAGCAATTACCCATGTGTGATAGGGTGCGACGCCATCTTTGACCGGGTGTAACTATTGTCCATGTGTGTTGACTGTACCACTAGGTGTTATTGATCAATACAAAATCAGTGCTCGAGGCGCTCCTGTCAGGGAAATTGCCGATAGTAAGGACATTACTTTCTGAACTTAGCAGTCGGCATAACGTCTTGATCATTTCATCGATCACTTTAACCATCATCATGTCACTACACATACCATACCCTACAATTTAAGTGATCCTTCGACCACTTGATCACTATTTCACCAGTACTTGACCACTATTTGACTATGTCCTTACTTATTTTACCATCACCGTTTCACTACACGTACCATACCCTATAATTTAAGTGGTCATTCGACTACTTGACCACTACTTGACCACTATTTGAGCACCACTTGACCAACTCTTGATCATCACCATGTCACCATACCTACTTTCACCGACAATTTAAGTAGTCATTCGACCATTTACCACTACTTGGCCACTACTTGAGCACGTCATCGATCACTTTAACCAACACAGGTTCACTACACGTACTTTCCCTTTCAATTTAAGTGGTCACTCGACCATTTGACCAGTACTTGCCCGCTACTTGATCACTACTTGACAACGTCACTACTTAATTTATTCATCTCTGTTTCACTACACGTACCATACCCTACAATTTTCTCACTTGAGCGGTTGACCACTGGTTGAGCACTACTTGACCACTGCTTGACCACGTTGTCGACCATTTTACCATCACCGTTTCAATATAGTACTTTTCTCTACCTTTTAAGTGATCATTCGACCACTTGACCACTGGTTGACCGCTACTTGACCATGTCATCGATCACTTTAACCACTACCATAATCTTAGGGACATCGTCATCTACAATTTAAGTGGTCACTCGACCACTTGACCACTACTTGACCATTGGCTGACCACTACTTGACCACTAATTTACCACCCTTTAATCATCACCATATCATTATAACCACTTTTCCCTAAAATTTCCTCACTTGACTACTACTTGACCATTGGTTGACCACTACTTGACCACTAATTTACCACCCTTTAATCATCACCATATCATTATAACCACTTTTCCCTAAAATTTTCCTTACTTGACCAACACTTGACCACTACTTGACCACTACTTGACCACTAATTTACCACCCTTTAAGCATCATCATATCATTACAATCACTTTTAATAAAAAATTTCCTTACTTGACCACCACTTGACCACTGCTTGACCACTGCTTGACCACTAATACCTGGTACCCACCCCTTACCGCCGAATGATACTACACTATATCCATTACAATCAGCGATCTTTAGCTTTCAAGGTTTCATTTGTAACACGTGTTATGTTAGTGAATAAGTCACTACGACCCTCTACGTAGCACTACTAGCCGCTACCCACCCCTTAATAAATTTAAGTAAGCTATACCCGCTAAAATCATTAAAATCGGCCATCTTTACTTTTTAATGTTTTCATTTGTACCCCGTATGATGATAGTGTATAGGCAGCTACGACACTCTAAAAATCACTAATAGCCGCTACCCACCCCTCACCAACGAATTTCACTAAGCTATACCCGCTAAAATCAATATTATCGGCCATTTTTACTTTTTAAGGTTTTCATTTGTAACCCTGTGATGATAGTGTATATGCCACTACGACACTCTACAAAGCACTAATAGCCGCTACCCATCCCTCACCAATGAATTTCACTAAGCTATACCCGCTAACATCAATAATATCGACCATCTTTACATTTTAAGGTTTTCATTTGTAACCCTGTGATGATAGTGTATATGCCACTACGACACTCTACAAAGCACTAATAGCCGCTACCCATCCCTCACCATTGAATTTCACTAAGCTATACCCGCTAACATCAATAATATCGACCATCTTTACATTTTAAGGTTTTCATTTGTAACCCTGTGATGATAGTGTTTAAACCTGAACAGCCTAGTCTCACCCCAGGCGCCCACCCCCTCGCCACCACCCCGCACCCCGTCGTTATTTATTTTTATTTTTTATTTATTTTATTTTATTTTTTAATAATTAATTAAAATTTTTATACTCCCACTCAATAGTTATCTGCCCTTAGAAACATAAAATCTTAGAATTATCGCCCTTAGATATGACCTAGATATCACCCCTTACACCACCCAACTATAGGACCGAGGGGGAGTGAAAATCAGCCGAGGTCAAGGTCAATTGCCGGAGGCTCCGGCAAATGAGAACCGTTTTGCGCCTTTCTAACTACTCACGTGCTACTGTTTCTAGTGCACAGGACTGCTTTTTGCGTGTGGATTAGCTTTCCTTATTACCAGTGACCTTCGCCATCGAGCGAACCCCCTCTGACTTCTGAGGTACTTGTAATTTAAGTCCCCAAGACAACATTTTATTCCAACTGACTGGTGTAGAGGTTGAACCCGCTACCTCGGCATGAACACACCGGAAGTTTGTGCGACACTTACGACAGGCCGCCCTAGGAAATATATCGAGCCATATAGGGTAAAACCCGGTGCAATGAAGTTCATCTTTAAACATTGCAATATTAAACCACTCGGCATTCGATGGATCATGCGATCATAACCACGTCCACGGCGTTAACAGTTAGTGCTCGACTTACCACCACTATCGGTTCCGACAGACCGGTCGTAACACGATTTGATCGTAAGTTGAGTACGCTATGTGTACAGTAATGTGAAGTGATGTTATACAAATATTTAAGTTAATTATATCATAAATTTCTTTTATTATTGTTATAAATCATAATTTTCCATGTTCATTTTGTGCCATTTGTATCATCTCTACACCATTTTGTTTCTTATTTTTACATCGTCAGGTTTAAGAAAAACACTGCATTAACTGTACATGTACAATTGATTTAATATTTGCAAAACATACAAAATACAGGTGTGGAAAATACTATAGGAAACATTTTCCCAATCGGAAAACACATCAAATTGTCATTAACATCAGAATATATAAACATGTACGAAACATTTTATTGGCCACTGGTGCTTGGCTGCAGATCATTAATGTCGTCACCTAAGGCAGCAGTTGGGGGTACCGGAGTTGGTTTTTTCATAAACATGGTGAGCTTTGTCTGAATTGTATGTTTCTTTTTCTTTTTTCATCATAAATTTCACGATATGGACGAAACACATCGTGCGCCATCCGTTCAATCCTTGCAAATCGTTCGATGTTTGGGTCCATTGCTTCGAAATGTATAAGAAGTTTATTCAGTAAAGATAAACCTTCTGATAATCCCTTAGTGGTGAACTTTCTTTCTGGCTCATCCTCTTCTTTCTTGGCTTCTCTTCTTTCTTCTCCCGCCACTCTTTCTTCTTCCAGTTCGATTAACTCTTCATTTGTAAGTTCTCCGGATTCTTTGTCCAGCAACTCTTCCACATCTTCAATTTCACACTCCAAAGAAAGGTCTTTGGCGAGTTTTACTATTTTTTCCCGAATCGTTTCAAGTTCATGTTCACTGTCAAATCCATGAAAATCATTAACATAGCGCTTAACACAATTTTTCCAGATGCCATTCGTGCACTTTGTCGTCACACCCTCCCAGGCGGTAGCGATATTCTTGATACACAATATGGCTAGTGACTATGGTCGTAAAGTCGAATGGTCGTAAGTTGCATAGGTCGTAAGTCGATCAATACCTGTACTTCCTAAAACATTGGCTAGTACCCCTATTCTAGGTTGGGTTGATCCGGCGACCCAGGTCAATTTTTAAAAATCGAATCACCCCCTGATGCGGATCGAACCCATGGCCACCCATGGGTAGTGTCAAGCCACTAAACTACCGTGGCTCCCAGGCCAGGTCATAAGTAAGGTCAAATACTAGTTGTGTGATGTCTTGACCGAACAGTTATGAATAATCAAGCAGAAATTTCACGAATTTTGGGTGGGTTGAGGGGTGGGGGGGGGGGGGGGGGTGAAAACAATAACTTTATTAGCCATTCTTATTCTCATTCAAGGTGTGCTGCTATCGGCAATCACTGCTGTGGTTTATTCTAAGCTGTGTATTTGTCAGCCAAAGCCATGCATGCCTTTATTATTATGTTTCTCGGAGAACTTCAGATTCAAAACAATGTATATTAACTTAGTGAATGTAAACACACAACTGTTGGTGGCTTCTATATTTAACTTCAGATTCCTCTAGAACTTGTTATCGACTCTTTCATGGATTGATAGCTACCAGACTCGGGTTTGTGGATGCCATTACGGTGGTGTCTTTTGGTTATGATTGATTATGATTGGTTATGGTTGCTTAAGATTTGAATGATTGGTATGATTGGTTATGATTGGTACGATTGGTTATGATTGCTTATGACTGGTTATGATTAGTATGATTGGTTATGACTGGTTATGATTGGTATGACTGATATGATTGATTGAGATTGGTATGATCGGTATGAATGTTTATGATACTTATGATTGTATGATTGGGTATGATTGGTATGTTTGATTGTGATTGATATGACTGGTTATGATTGGTATAATTGTTTATTATTAGTAGATTGATTATGATTGTTATGATTGGTTATAATTTGTTGTAATTGATATGATTGGTTATGATTGATATGATTGGTTATGTTTGGTATGATTGGTGTGATTGGTTATGATTGGTATGATTAGTTAGGATTGGTTGTGATTCTTATTATTGGTTATGATTGGTGTGATTGGTTATAATTGGTTATGACTGATATTATTGGTTATAATTGGTATGATTCGTTATGATTGGTATGATTGATTGTGATTGTTATGATTGGTTATGATTGGTATGATTGGATATGATTGGTTGTGATTGATATGATTGGTTATTATTGATATGATTCGATATGATTGATGTGATTGATTATGATTGTTATGATTGGTTATGACTGGTATGATAGGTAAGATTGATTATAATTGGTTGTGATTGATATGATAGGTTATGATTGATATGATTGGTTATGATTGCTTGTGATTGGTTATGATTGCTTGTGATTGGTTATGATTGGTATTATTCGTTATGATTGGTGTGACTGGTTGTGATTCTCTTTATTGGTTATGATTGATGTAATTGGTTATGATTAGTTGTGATTGATATGATTGGTTGTGATTGATATTATTGGTTATAATTGGTATGATTTGTTATGATTGGTATGATTGATTATTATTGTTATGATAGGGTATGATTGGTTATGATTGGTTGTGATTGGTTACGATTGGTATGACTGGTTGTGGTTGGTATGATTCGCTGTGATTGGTATAATTGGTTATGATTGGTAAGATTGTTATTATTGGCATGATTCGTTGTGATTGATATCACTGGTCATGATTTGTATGATTGGCTATGATTGGTTATGATTGGTATCTTCTTCTTCTGCATTCATCAGGAGTTTTTTCTTTTCTTTTTCCAAACGTAATTGCGTTGTGCCTGTTTATTTGCGCCGTTAGGCCGACACATCCTACTTCTGCGAGTGTTTGTTGACCGGGTTAACCTTCCCGAATTTCGACTCTCACTGTTGTGGTGTCGTCCACATCCCAGCTGGTCAATTTAGAACGGCCAAAGACATTACGGTCAACCCTCAAGAGAAAGCAGGGGCAGACCATGGGCATTCTCCGCCATCCGAAGAGGCTTCCATAATTGCAGAGCCGACACACAGCGCTCTGGTACTGGGCTCACCCATGGAATCGTTTCGTCCTGAGTGATTGGTATGATTCTTTGACTTTGCCAATCTACTTCAATCTCTCTCTACAACTTACAGTTTCAAAAAGTAAAGTATAAGACAGCACAAACTCATTGAGGCAGTGGGGATTATAATATAAGTATTACATTTACTCTAAAAGCATTGAAAAAGAAATTAAGAATGCATTATCTCACAGAATGATAAACTCCGTGTATCCACTTTACAGGAAGCCGTTAAAGAGTTATAATGTGAATAAAGAAAGGAATATCGTTTTCCTTTCGTATTGATAATAAATGCTTTACGAGCCGTTTCACATGATATTTTGCATGAAAAGCCCGTTATTTCTAGATAAATACGTTTGCGTCCTTTTTATTATGTTTTAAGTGTCTGCCCTCTTATACCTGTTAACTGAAATTATAAAATAATAATTTTCTTACAATGTGTGTACATTACGAATAGCTTTCTTTGTAATTGTTCTCTTGAAACGTATATTTTATTTTCATACGCGGTTATTGTATTTTGTCTCGAATTTATGCTACGCCATTAACATTGTTCCTTTACTAAAACATATTCCGCATTTTACATGTACTGTGGAATTAATTAACCATTAAAACAATATTATCGATTATCCTATTATATTAACATTCTCGCCTTAATTGCTTTTGTTGAATATAGTACACTATTCCAGAGTTCTCCCTCACCCTCTTATTTTCTCATGTTTGTTCAGCTAATTTCAGTTCACATTGTTTGTTGCCTTTGAAATCGGGACACCTCTATGGAAGGCTGATCTCCTTGGCAATAAATGCATCAACGTTCAGTACAAAGTGCACCAACTCAATGTCGATTGACGCCCTTCTCCGTGCATTTTTTTTTTTTTTTTGGCCACCAATTCATCCTTACACCGGATCTTCTGTCCGAACGTTTGCATTCTGACTTCTTTTTTCTTCTGCCTTTCAACTGCCAAGGACGCATAGACCCTCAACCAACTTATAACAAACCCTTTATTGGCTTATTTATAATTATTTGTTCTCTGCAGTCAGTTTTCTGCCGGTCTCTCTGGCTGTGGGGTTACAACACTTTCTCTCTGTAATCCCGTTTATCACGCAGAGTCTCGCAGCGGAGCGAGAACTGAGGTGGTTCGACCCCCGCTCGTGACTTGCGGATACTGAGCCGGCCGCTCAGAAAGCAATGGCAAACTACTGAGCGTAATCTTGCCAAGAGATCAACAGACAGCTGAAAGATGCTGCTGTTGACAGCTAAGTCCTGTAAAAGGATACGCAAAAAAAAAAAAAAAAAAAAAAAAAAGTCAGTTTTCTGCGGTATGAGGTAGTCAGTCTCATTCCAACCTTCCTTTGTCGTCTCTTACGACATGCATCGTGGTTGACAGTGTTACTATTCTTTGCTTCACTCGTGAGCAGTTAAATCAACTAACACGGACAGTGAAAAGACAAGCTTTACAAGAACGCAATCACAAATTACAGAATGTACGTTGCGACTTGAATGCCTTCATCAAAACAAAAAAAAAATACAAATGCAACTACAATAAACAATTATATTAGATTCGTGTTAGCCTACTGTTATGTTTGTTTCTTGGTAAAGGTTTTCTATTCGCAACTTTGAATTGCCACTTGTGATTGTTTTCTTTTAAAAGTTAAAGCTTTTTCTTTCCGTTTTCGTAGATTTATTCACAGTGTTGTATTATAAATCGTGCAACATATTATTTATGGTTTCTGTGATTGAATTCACTAAAGGAATACATTGTTAAATCAGCTAATTCACTTCTGGGGTCCGAATATCCACCGGTATAAATGGACAGCCGGTCTCCCTGGCATAGCGGTTAGCGACTGTCTCCGTAATCCCGTTTATCCACGTGAGCAAACGCAGCTGTGTGAGAACTGGCATCGGTTCTCGCCGCGCCCGTTACTTACAGGATATGTGAGCCGGTCGCTCAGAAAGCAATGGCAAACTACTGAGCGTAATCTTGTCAATAAACCAACAACAGCGGTATAATTCTGGTGTTGACAGCGATGTCCTGTAATAGGATGCGGAAAAAAAAATAAAAAAAATAAAAAATAAATGGACAACTCGGCAACTGAACAGAGCATAGCACTCATTTGTACCGACAGTCGCAAATTGCTGTCCAATGCAGAGGTTAACATGTGGCCAAGTCAACCAAATATTTACTTCTCGCCCCCCCCCCCCCCCCTGTTCTTTTCCCCTCAATCTTTCCAGTTATCACCAATTTCTCTCATGTATGTCTTCTCATAACGTGCCCAAAATAAAATATTGACTGTCTACGTCTAATTCCACTAATCACTTTACGGTTTCCAATTATTTCTTGTAGGACTTGCTCATTGGTTTCTCTGTCTGGCCATGATATTCTTTGCATTTTCCCCCGAAAATACATTTCAAGTTGTTTAGCTTGTCTGCTCATTGCCCACGCTTCACATCCATACAAAAGTACAGGTTCTATGTAGAACTTCAACACTCTTTTTATGGTCGCAATTGATTTTTTTTAATGATCCGTATGATTTCCATCTTAGTTAGTTAGTTAGTCGCGGTTAAAACTTCAGGGCAACGAGTCGTCCCCATTATGCTCCGTTCCTGTGCCAGTGAATATCACACGAAATGCTACTTTCTGCCCTATGTGAAAAGTGGAATAGACAGGAGTCTCGACAAGCCAACAGCCCGCACAGGTACACTGTGCATAATGCCCCCGTCAGAATGCTAAAACAAAAGTCCTCCACGAAAAATACAGTTCATCGTCGATGGAAGCGGCACTCACTAGAACACCAGCAGCCACACATTACTGCAATAAAAGTCGAGAGGATCGACTTCATTGGCCCGGGATTAATCCCATATGGCTTGGTCCCTTTTCGGTAGGGCGGCCCGTAGAAAGCATCGCACGAAGCACGAACACTCTAGTTCCAGCGACGACCCCCAGGAGTCTCCGACAAAATTGCACTCGTGAACCGTAAAGGCAATCCAGTCAATTCCAAGCGACAGTCCGACGGCCATTGTTCTGAACTTGCAGTTCACGCTACAACAACCGCGGACAGATGCAAAAACATTCCAAACGAAATTAACAGCTCACAGTGTCTCACCAAACACTCAACTCAGTAGCAGAGCGACGAAGCCATGCACTAACAGTCCAACATGAGGAAAATGCGACTGCAAATCGTAGCCAGAAGCATAAACATTCCAGAGGCTTAACGGTTCAAATGCCTATCCGCCATGTTGGGGACCGAAAGGTTGTAATGTAGTTCATGTTTTCCATCTTGCAAAAGGCTACCTTTGCCATGGCGATTCTGGTTCTAATCTTCCATCAGATTTTTTTTTATTTTTTTTTGGGAGGGGGGGGGGGGTGGAATGTTCCGAGATAGTTATACAGATTCACTTGTTTAATAATATTCCCATTTACCAGTATATTTATTACATTGTGGTATGTCAGTCTTCTTAATCTCTGTCTTCTTACGATTTAATTCTAACCCTAGTTGTCCACTGTGTACCATTTTATAGGGCAAATAATGATGATGATGACGAGCAACACCCGTTAATTTAGCGACTCTCATTATGTCTGTGTGCGTAATAGAATGATTAGATTATCTTAGCCGTCACCCAGACTCCCGCCATAGGCCGTTGGCTAATTGCAGACATCTTAAATTTCTTTGTGACTCCGTGCACGGCAGCGTAAGCAAATAGCGCTTCTCCACAAACGGCAGTCGTCACGTTTTAACTGCATTGTGAAGTTGACAGCCTCTTGTTGTGAGACTGGGACTGTTGTTTTTAACTTTATGTTTTCTCCTCCCCCTTACTTGGGTCATAATGTAATTAGGCTGCCTGAAACAAGACAGCATTAAGGAGTTTCGTTTAGTAATGAACGGTGAAGTGAATTAGCAGTCTGTTTTAAGTTATTGTTTCCGACGAGAAAGGGAGATGGTCACATTACTCCATTATGCTGTGATGTAGTATAAGTGGAGAGACAGCTGTGAAGTTTTAGACTTTCATATATTCTCATCACATCTCATCTTGTTCCTCTTGTTCCTTGCGGTGTCGAGGTGAAGCATAGACAGCGGGAGTGTCCGTTTATGGGCCTCCTGTATCGAGGTTCACATGAACCCTTCTATACACTCTGTCCATCGTGTACGTTGCCGGCATCTTATTCTGTTTCCATTTGGTATGTTGTCGTGTCCTCCTTTAAAGTGTCGTCCCTGGAGTGAAGAGAGTCAACTTCTTCTTCTTCAGCGTTCCGAGCCATTGAGGTTCTTTGCTGCAAATACAATCCGTCTCCATTCGTCTCTCTGGTGGACCTTCTCTTGCCAGTCGTTGATTCCAAGTGCTTGTAGGTCTGTACATGTATTATCTCTCCACCGCCTTCTTGGTCTACCTCGGGGTCTACGGTCATTTATTTCCTGAGTGTAAGCGAGTTTTGTTTCCCTATTATCTTCCATTCTTTCTATATGCCCCAGCCATTGTAGTCTATTAGCCTTCATGATACCAGTGATTAGCGGGGACTTAAACAGATCATAAATGTCTTTGTTACTTCTTCTTTTCCACTCTCCACTTTGTGTATCCCTAATGGGTCCAAAGATGCGTCTTAAAATTTTGTTCTCAAAGGTTTGTAACAAGGCTTCGTCTCCTTTCGTTGTACTCCAGGTTTCAGAGCCATACAGCACAACTGGTCTGATCAGTGTTTTGTATATTGTGATTTTGGTGTTACGAGATAGCGCCTTTGATTTTAGTAGATGTTGTAGTGCATAGTATATCTTATTTCCAGAGTTGATTCTAGTTTGTATTTCTTCCCTTATGATGTTGGAGCAGTTGAAGATCGTACCCAGGTATTTGTATGTTTCCGTTCTTTTAATGGTCATATTATCTATTTGTATGTGGCCAGAGTTTTTAGCCATTCCGTCTCTTGAAATTACCATATATTCTGTCTTATCTTGGTTGATAACCAGCCCCATCTGTTGGGCTTTTTCCTTTAAGTGAGTCAATATTTCCAATGTCTTTTGTTCACTTTGCCCTATAATATCTATATCATCTGCATAACCAAGCAGCTTGGATGTTCCTCCAATATCACATTCCTCCTTTACCTTCCTTACAACTTTCTCTAGAGCCAGATTGAAGAGTAGAGGCGATAGTGCATCACCCTGTTTCAAGCCAGATGTTATTTGGAAGGGGTCTGATTTCCTGCCTTTATATGTTACTATATTATAAGTATCTTCCATGCATAGTCTGGTCATGTTGATTAACTTCCTTGGTATTCCAAATTCCTGCATAGCATTCCATAGACTATTCCTATGGACACTATCATAAGCCTTTTTAAAATCCACAAAAATGTTATGGAGATCTCTTTTATATTCCCAATGTTTCTCGGCTATTTGTCGTAAGATAAATATCTGATCTATTGTTGATCTGTTTTGTCTAAAACCCGCCTGGTAGTCACCTAATATGTCTTCTGAATATGGTTTTAGTCTATTTAGTAATACTGCGGATAGTATCTTATAGCTTGTGGACAGTAGTGATATTCCTCTATAATTTCCACATTGGAACTTGTCTCCTTTCTTAAAGATAGGTATCAATAATGACTCTTTCCAGTCATGGGGTAATTCTTCTGTCCTCCAGATTTTTATTATTAGTTCGTATAGCTTTAGATGTAATGCATGGCCACCTGCCTTTATAAATTCAGCAGCAATTCCATCAGTCCCAGTTGCCTTATTGTTTTTAAGTCGTGTGATTACATATAGGATTTCTTCAAATGTAGGTTCTTCAATTTGTGGTTCGCATGTTAGAACCTCTTCCTGTGAGAAAATGTTACTTGGAGCTTCACAATTTAGTAATTCAATAAAATATTCTTTCCATGTGTTGCACATTTCCTCATTGGTATTTATCATATTCCCATTTTTGTCTTTTAAACCATATGTGTTTTGTTGGTGCCCTCGTTTCATTGACTTCAGTTCTTTAAAAAATTTTCTGGATTCATTTTTCTGGTGATTAGTTTCCATATCTTTGATTATATTACTCATATATTCTCGCTTCTGCTGTCTGACTATTTTTGTAGCCTCTTTACATTCATTTCTATAATGCTCTTCCTTTTGGATGTTATTGATGTCATTTAACCATACATGTCTGGCATTCTTCTTCCTAATGACTGCTTCTTCACATTTTTGATTGAACCATCTGTTCTTTCTATGCGTGGTTAACACACCGAGACATTCTTCTGCGGTAGACTGAATTGTATTCTTGATGTTCAACCAAGTTTGGTCAATGCTTGAAGAGAGTCAACACCCACATTATAATATTTTTCTTCCTTTTTTCAATATCTTGGAGAATCCACCAGCTTCCGTCCAACACACTCCATCAGCCCGTGGACACCTTCCTATCACTCTCTCACTGTCGTACTATGCCCCCTCTCATACTTCCCCAACGCAACATACTCCACAACTCTTGCTTCTAAAAATTAATAAAGATTAATTTATTAAAAGAAAAGTGTAACGTATATGAGACGTGTATGCGAAGAAAATGTGTGTCGTGTATTATAACATAAATGTATGCGTCAGCCTTCAAAGTTCAGGATCATAGTGTACACATCATGGCAAGGATCACACGACATCATTCGAGTCAGTACGATAAACCTCACCGAAGTCGTATCCTTCTCTCCAGACATGTCCTCCTCCAGGAACTCTGATGACCATGAGATCTGAATCCCATGTAAATATATAATCCGTGGAAAAAACTAATATTGCTCCTAACGCAACTGTTCCTAATAGTTTATAGAAACTCCGGCTTCATAATTCCGGCACGGTGAAACAAACCTGGAACACTGTCCTATGAACAGGACTTTTTGTCTCTCGCTAAATGTTCTCTAGTTCTCACTATTAAAAAGTTATTGTCTATACTCCAATAGAGTCCTTTATTTTTGTCCTAGTCATAAGTGAACTGAATATCCATCACTACTGGTGTGTTAAAACTGGTATGACCTAAACTCATTCGGTATTTATCCGGTAGGATACATATACCATACAGCTCCACTGAGCAATGTTGATCATCTTCCTCTAGCATAAGCTCTGTTGTAAAGTTGCTGGCCAATCTTCCTGCGCCAAACTTTATCCGGGATCGGATTTTTCCTTGGTTTCAGGTTCTTCATTCCAACCAGAGGGAACCTGTAACATAAATCATATAACCAGTGATAGCCTCCCCGTCACTGATCTCTATTAGATGATCGTGGGCCATCGGCCTCGCTCAGAAAATATAATGAACCTGTCAGGGACAGATGAACTGACCACATAGGTTATCATCAGGCCAAGACAGAAAAAAATCAGCAAACAGAATGCGGAACCCCGCCCACCAGGGACACCTACGGGAATATCCCAATTTTCCCTCTTTACTTAATTCTCAACTAGTAAAGCTTATCCACACTTCACTAATCTATTTTCAACTAACAGAGACAAGTATCACTTCCCTACTCTAGCTAGTTTTCCACTAACAGTGCTAATCATCACACTTTAGTTTTAACAAGGCTACAGCCTATATTAATTAGAACTAATTATAATAGGTTCTACCTTAGGCAACACTGCAGTTAAATCAAATTACATCCACTCTTGCCATGACAGGCACGTGTAAAATTAAATCACTAATTCGCACACGGTAGACGTTTTCCCATCAGAACCACAGTGCCGAAGCACGTCTTCTACAATCCAAGGTTTGCGTTCAATTCCCCATCTCCAATCATGGTTTTTGGCCAAACCTCTAAAATTGGTCACGTGACATGGTTGTTGTCCTGCAGGTGTTATTTGGGCAATCATCCATTGTCAAGAATCGATTTTCCCTTGCCTAGTCACTGTCAAAGTTGTCATCACTTGTTTTGACTCCCCCAACAAACCAACGAGTTACTGTATGATCCCAACAACAGTTTTCCCCAACAAGCTGCCAATCTTCTTGATGTTCCGGAAACTATAAATTGACAGATGTACTGTTATCTTCCGTACTGAGTACTTCCGCTCTCCATCCAACTTGTTTATGAACTGTCAAAGCGATGTATGATTCAGCGCACTCACTTCCCCTATACCTCTGCAACTGTTAATTTTGCCCGACATGTGATGGCCGACATCCGATTGCCACCATGATCCCACGGGTTCCCTCTGTATTCAAATGTTGACAAACTGTCAAAGCGATGCCGGGACCCGTCTCCCTCACCACTGAGTGTTCCCGATCCATCGACCAGATGTAAACACGTGCAGATACATTTCCTGGATTAGTTGAAACAACCTTTGGCCTCGAACATCCGCTAATTCAGATCGCCCTTTATTCTCATCACTGGTTAAATCATGTTGGACCACTATGTGACATAGGCCCCCTCTTAAGAGAGTAGTCCATCTCACTCTTCTCCACCATGATTTTAATCCAGATGATTCATTCTTCTTCTTCAGGAGCTGGGTGTCTTGACAAGAAATCCGCTCCAACATTTTCCTTCCCAGGAATATACTCCACTGTGAAATTATAAGGTTGAAGTAACAACGACCACCGCATCAAACGGGCGTTGAGCTTCTGAGAAGTAGCCAGGAACATCAGGGGCTGATGATCCGACTGGACTCGAAACTTAACTCCATACAAATATGGCTGGAATTTTTGTACTGCCCATACGAGGGACAAGCACTCTCTCTCGACGGTTGAATAATTCCTCTCAGCCTGTAGAAGTTTCTTGCTTGCGTATGCCACAGGTTTCAAAACCGAAGCATCGTCTTTTCCTTCCTGTAACAGAGCTGCCCCAATCCCAATTGCACTCGCATCTGTTCTCAACACAAATGGTTTGGAAAGGTCAGGGAGCTGTAATACAGGTTTGCTGACCAAGGCCTCCTTTAACTGACTATAGGCATTCTCACATTCTGGTGTCCAAATGATTTGGTCCGGGAATCCCTTTTTCAAGGTTTCCGTCAACGGAGCTCCCAATTCAGTGAAATGTGGGATAAATTTGTTGTAGAACCCACACAACGAGAGAAAAGATCGCACATCCTTCTTCGTTTTTGGCCTTGGTGCATTTCTGATTTTCTCCAGGTTCTTCTCTTCTGGGACAATGTGTCCTGGAGTGATGGTGTGACCTAGAAATTCCAGAGTCTGGTAACCAATCATGCACTTGGTTGGACGAGCAGTAAGCCCTGCTTCCTTGAGCCTATTAAACACTCTCTCCAAGGATTGTAAGTGGTCATCCAAGCTGTCACTGGAAATCAGAATATCCTCCATGAATGAGATGATGGACGGATTCTGTAACGGATCTAGTAAAGTCCTCATCATGCGTGTAAACACACTAGGTGCATTGCTGAGTCCAAAGGGCATGACCTTGAATTCGTAGTGTCCACTGGGTGTACTGAAAGCCAACAGTGATCGAATCTCCGGTTTGACTGGTATCTGATAGTAACCCCGACTCAGATCCACCTTTGAAAAGTACCGAGCCTTATGGAGCCTAGCGAATAACTGAGTTGGATTCGGCAAAGGATCCACCTGAAATTGCGTGTGACTGTTCAGAAGTCGGTAGTCTATACACAACCGGTGTTCTCCACTTGGTTTCCGTAACAAATTTACCCCTGCATTGTATGGGGATGTGGATGGTGCAATCACGTCATCCTCCAGCAGTTTCTGTATTTCCTCCTCCAGGGCCTTTTCCTTAGAGAATGGCACTGGGTAAACCTTTTGACGAACAGGCTCCTGCGTGGTCAAAGTCATCTCGAACTCAACCAACCTCGTTCGTCCTGGTTTATCAGTCAGTATCCCCTTATGAGACTTGAGAACCTGGGTTATCCTTTCCCTCTCCTGGGAGGTTAGATCAGGGTTCACTTGCACATCCCTATAGGTTTCCTGGTGTACCAAGGGATATTCCCTGCCCTCGCTGGTTCCCACTTCCGTCTCCACTGCAACTGCCATTGCCATGAGGTGAGCTGCCCTGTCTCCGGGTCTCTCTTCGTATTTCCGCAAGAGATTGATATGGAAAATCTTCGACTTTCCCCGGATCCGGATTTGATAGTTGGTTCTGGATATCACCCTTTCCACGGGAAATGGTCCTTGCCAATCTATCTCCAATTTGTTGTTTCCCGTTGGGAGTAGCAACAAGACTTTATCTCCCACCTCTAGAGATCTTTCTTTAGACCTGCGGTTGTAGTAAGCCGCATGTCTTTTCCTGGCCTTTTTCAAGTTTTGATTTGCCAGAGTCCATCCCTTGTGGAGTTTTTCTTTCAGTTCCTCCACGTATTTATAGGATGAGATCACTTCTTCTGACGTCCCCTCTTCAGTCCAACTCCTCAACATGGCTTCCAACGGTCCTTTGATTGGACGACTAAACAGCAACGTAGCGGGTGGTAGTCCTGTTGAGCTATGAGGAACTTCCCGATAGGCAAAAAGTGCTGCTGGGATATATTCATCCCACCTATCAGGTTTTTCCTGCGCTAGTTTCCTGAGCATTGTCATCAACGTGCCGTTGAAACGCTCTACTTGTCCATTGGCTTGAGGGTGGTAAGGGCTGGTATGTATGTGGTTAGAGTGAAACACCCTAAATACCTCCTCCATGAGTTTTCCACAAAACTGAGATCCATTGTCCGTCAGAATTTGATCCGGAAAGCCTAATCTGGTAAAGGCCTCCATCAGTGCGTCCGCCACTCTTTTCGAGTCAATCGTGGTCAACGGTATAGCCTCACCCCACATTGTACAGCAATCCACCATTGTGAGTATATACATGTTCCTCTTCCTAGTCCTGGGAAGTGGACCCACGATATCGATGGCTACCCTCTCGAAAGGAGAGTTCATGATGGGCATCTCACCCAACACCACCGGTGCTGTCCAATGTTTCGGTGCCCCCCTCTGGCACTCAGGGCATGACTTCACATACCGACGCACATCATCTGTCATTCCCGGCCAATAGTAATGGCAGGAAATTCGCTGCATGGTGGCGGCAATACCCATATGTCCACTAAAGGAGATGGTATGCCCCATATGAAGAATCTGGGACCGGTGAGCTTTCGGGACGACCAACTGACCGTATAGGTTGTCTCCCCTTCCTGCTCTCCTGTAGAGTATCCTATTCTTCATGTAGTACTGCCCCCGTCCTGGTGGATCAGCACTTTTCTGCAGCTTTCTGTAGCAAGGACGTAAAGTATCATCCTCACTCTGGGCAGTTCGTAGCTCCCCCGGCATTGGGTTAGTCACAATTGCTTCTGCCTCTTCTGTTTTCGTCTGAGAGCGAGTCTGCATTGCTCCCATATGGATTGGCTCCCTGGGCATTCCCAGAAAGACATACCGGCAACCTAGGATTACTGGAAAAATGGGATCTGTCAATACAGCGGCCTTGATGGTGCCGGTGACGTACCTTGACCGAATCTCCACATTAGCAATGGGCAACTTCATGACTACGGCACTCTTCTGTGCAGGCTGTATCTCCATGTTTTCACCTGTGAATTGTTCTAGATGTACCAGATCCGCAGAAATCACGGCCTCCCCGTCCAGTCCTGTGTCGTATAAACACTCCACTTGACGACCGTTAACCTCTACCAATTCCACTACAGGTGGTTTTTCCTGGTCTGGAGTCTCTTCCTCGGCCTCGACCTGTTCGGTGGGCTCCACCTTAGGTTTCCCGGGGCACACGACGAATTGAGTCTCTCCTGACTTTCCCCTGCAGTCAATAGCATTGTGCGTATTCGACTTGCATTGGTTGCACCATTTCCCAGTCCTAGATTTTCTAGTGCCGGACTTGAGTGAGCTCTCCTGGTGGCGAGCTTCCTTGTTGACCTTGGCATTTTCTGTGACAACCTCCTTGGAAGTCACTTGACATGCTGCGAAGTGAGGGTTCTTAGCCTTTGATTTGCAGTCCCTCGTATTGTGAGAGGGTGACTTACAAATTGAACACCACTTCTCCGACCACGGTCGTTTTGGTGTAGAGCTTGAAGTGCTCTTGCTTCCCTCCTCCTTCTTCTCTGAACTATCCTCTGATTTTTGCACATAAGGTTCCCACTTTTTGGTTCCTGAGTTTTTGGCTTTCTTCTTGTCATGTTTCTCTTGACTTTTGGTGTTGGTGGAAAGGTTTTCCCCTGCCTCCCCATGCACCTCGACGAACCGTTCTGCTAATTTTTTCACGAGGTCAATGCGTTCCGCTCCTTGTTCTCCCAGGAACGTCCTGAGAGGTTTAGACATTTGCTTCTTCAGCTGGTCGACCACCATGAGCTCTTCCAGACTCTCATAGTCATGTGCGAACCCAGCCAAATCCATCCACTTATGGAGATAAGATTTTAGACGCAAACTGTAGGCGGCAAACAACTCCCCCGGTTCTCGTTTCGCTGCTCGAAATTTTTTCCGCTAGGTATGTGACGTAACCTCGAATCGTTTCAGCAGAGCCGTCTTTAATTCGTCATAATTGTTCTCATGTCCTGGCGGCAGGCGAGAATAAACCTCGTATCCGGTCCCGCGTAAACCCTGGGATAGCTTGAGATTCCATTTGTTACGCTCCAGACCCATAGCAACTGACATAGCCTCGAAGCGTTGAAGATACTGGTCAATCTTCTCTTTGTCCTCCTCGTAGACCGCTAAAGGAAACTTCATAGCATGGTACCCATGTCCACCTACTGGTGTTGAGCCTGGGATGGAGGAACCTCCAACTGCTCCCTCAGTTTCCCCATTAGATTGACTCTTCAACTCGAGTTCCCTCATCCGGTACTCGTGCTCCCTTTTCTGAGCTTCTTGTTCAGCTTCCAGTTTCCTAGCTGCTTGCTCAGCTTCAAATTTCTTAGCTGCTTGCTCAGCTTCAAATTTCTTAGCTGCTTGCTCAGCTTCCAATTTCTTAGCTGCTTGCTCAGCTTCCAATTTCTTAGCTGCTTGCTCAGCTTCCAATTTCTTAGCTGCTTGCTCAGCTTCCAATTTCTTAGCTGCTTGTTCCAACTCCATCCTTCTCAATTCCAACTCGGCCTTTCGATCTTCCCGTTCTGCTTGACGATACTCTCTCTCCACTTCCTGTATGTAATCCGTTAGAGCAGAACCCGCCAATCCCATGTCTTCCCCCTTTGCCTTTAATTCTAACGTGGTTAGTTTAGGGGTGGCCATTATACAGAGAGGTAAGCTAGCAGGTCGAGTACAATATAGCTGCAAATTACTATACAGATATATGAACAAGTACTATAAATCTAGATATTACCACACACCGCACATTCACTCAGTGACAAGAGTAGAATCAGAACCACAGACCTATGCAGACGTGTGAAGTGTGAACAGGTAAGATATTAGTCCTAACCCCTATCCACATTCACTCTAGCTGGATTCTCCAATATGATATCTCCGTTTTATAACTAAGGATCCCGTGTCAAAAGACCCCGTTGTCAGAAGATCCCACTGTCAAAGGTTCCAGCTTGCAGGAGATCTCGCTGTCCAAGGATTCCGTTTACGGGAGATCCCGCTGTCCAAAGATCACGTTATCGAGCCCCCAATAATGTCGTGTCCTCCTTTAAAGTGTCGTCCCTGGAGTGAAGAGAGTCAACACCCACATTATAATATTTTTCTTCCTGTTTTCAATATCTTGGAGAATCCACCAGCTTCCGTCCAACACACTCCATCAGCCCGTGGACACCTTCCTATCACTATCTCACTGTCGTACTATGCCCCCTCTCATACTTCCCCAACGCAACATACTCCACAACTCTTGCTTCTAAAAATTAATATAGATTAATTTATTAAAAGAAAAGTGTAACGTATATGAGACGTGTATGCGAAGACAATGTGTGTCGTGTATTATAACATAAATGTATGCGTCAGCCTTCAAAGTTCAGGATCATAGTGTACACATCATGGCAAGGATCACACGACATCATTCGAGTCAGTACGATAAACCTCACCGAAGTCGTATCCTTCTCTCCAGACATGTCCTCCTCCAGGAACTCTGATGACCATGAGATCTGAATCCCATGTAAATATATAATCCGTGGAAAAAACTAATATTGCTCCTAACGCAACTGTTCCTAATAGTTTATAGAAACTCCGGCTTCATAATTCCGGCACGGTGAAACAAACCTGGAACACTGTCCTATGAACAGGACTTTTTGTCTCTCGCTAAATGTTCTCTAGTTCTCACTATTAAAAAGTTATTGTCTATACTCCAATAGAGTCCTTTATTTTTGTCCTAGTCATAAGTTAACTGAATATCCATCACTACTGCTGTGTTAAAACTGGTATGACCTAAACTCATTCGGTATTTATCCGGTAGGATACATATACCATACAGCTCCACTGAGCAATGTTGATCATCTTCCTCTAGCATAAGCTCTGTTGTAAAGTTGCTGGCCAATCTTCCTGCGCCAAACTTTATCCGGGATCGGATTTTTCCTTGGTTTCAGGTTCTTCATTCCAACCAGAGGGAACCTGTAACATAAATCATATAACCGGTGATAGCCTCCCCGTCACTGATCTCTATTAGATGATCGTGGGCCATCGGCCTCGCTCAGAAAATATAATGAACCTGTCAGGGACAGATGAACTGACCACATAGGTTATCATCAGGCCAAGACAAAAAAAAAAAATCAGCAAACAGAATGCGGAACCCCGCCCACCAGGGACACCTACGGGAATATCCCAATTTTCCCTCTTTACTTAATTCTCAACTAGTAAAGCTTATCCACACTTCACTAATCTATTTTAAACTAACAGAGCCAAGTATCACTTCCCTACTCTAGCTAGTTTTCCACTAACAGTGCTAATCATCACACTTTAGTTTTAACAAGGCTACAGCCTATATTAATTAGAACTAATTATAATAGGTTCTACCTTAGGCAACACTGCAGTTAGATCAAATTACACCCACTCTTGCCATGACAGGCACGTGTAAAATTACATCACTAATTCGCACACGGTAGACGTTTTCCCATCAGAACCACAGTGCCGAAGCACGTCTTCTACAATCCAAGGTTTGCGTTCAACTCCCCATCTCCAATCATGGTTTTTGGCCAAACCTCTAAAATTGGTCACGTGACATGGTTGTTGTCCTGCAGATGTTATTTGGGCAATCATCCATTGTCAAGAATCGATTTTCCCTTGCCTAGTCACTGTCAAAGTTGTCATCACTTGTTTTGACTCCCCCAACAAACCAACGAGTTACTGTATGATCCCAACAACAGTTTTCCCCAACAAGCTGCCAATCTTCTTGATGTTCCGGAAACTATAAATTGACAGATGTACTGTTATCTTCCGTGCTGAGTACTTCCACTCTCCATCCAACTTGTTTATGAACTGTCAAAGCGATGTATGATTCAGCGCACTCACTTCCCCTATACCTCTGCAACTGTTAATTTTGCCCGACATGTGATGGACGACATCCGATTGCCACCATGATCCCACGGGTTACCTCTGTATTCAAAGGTTGACAAACTGTCAAAGCGATGCCGGGACCCGTCTCCCTCACCACTGAGTGTTCCCGATCCGTCGACCAGATGTAAACACGTGCAGTTACATTTCCTGGATTAGTTGAAACAACCTTTGGCCTCGAACATCCGCTAATTCAGATCGCCCTTTATTCTCATCACTGGTTAAATCATGTTGGACCACTATGTGACATCTGTACATCATTGCTTGTTGTGGTATACTGTTAGTTGGTAATCTAGTTATATGGCCAAACCATTTAACTTGCTGTTTTGTTTCAGGGGAGTGTTCTTTTAGATTAATCTGTGTTGTTTTGTCTTCTTTGGTTATGGTAATTGTCTCTGTTTTACTGATGTTCTCGGCATGATATAATGAAGGAATGGCCAATTCCCGAAACTGTCGCCTTTTCTTTCCAGACAATTCCCAGAAAATTCAGAAAAAAAAATAATGTCTGCAAGCCATTTAATTGAAACTGGGTCGCCCACAGAGGCGCACTGGTCGAAAGAAAATAATGATGATAACGATGATGATGTTGCATGTAATATTCTCCTGAAATGCCGCGTTGCTTTAGCTATTTCAGATGTGACCGCTTAACTAAATTTTCTATCAGTGTTTATCTGTCATCTACTGCCTATTGTATCTTGCGGTGTAGGACGGGGGGGGGGGGGTGGTGGTCTTGAGTCTGAGAAATTAAGGGCGCCTGGCTAGAGCAGTCGCCACGAAATGTGCAGGTTATCGATATTCAAATATATGTGAACTCATTATCTTGCTTCCCTACGGCGTTAGTTAATTTGCGTGTTCATTCTAGATCTGTTTTCTTTGTGACTAGCGTGGCCAGAGCGATTTATACTGTTCTCTCGTGTGTACATGAGAATCATGGTCTATTAGAATAAAATAAACTATCTGTTAGCAGGCTTTCGTGAAAATTGTTCTCTCTCTCTCTCTCTCTCTCTCTCTCTCTCTCTCTCTCTCTCTCTCTCTCTCTCTCTCTCTCTCTCTCTCTCTCTCTCTCTCTCTCTCTCTCTCTCTCTCTCCTAAACAGAGAAGAAATAATATTTAATATAATCTGCGCTTATCTAACAAACAGCACGCCATTTTCTGACTATACACATAATATAACAGTCGCAGAGCTTCCGTAATCATCTGTTATTTCCATCTCTACGGAGTGGTGCTGAGTGGGACGACCTCTGTGTGAACAACGCTTTGAATAATTACCCTGGTTCTGTCAGAGACAACTACTGTTGTCATTCACGCTCGATGAATAAGCACTCACATCAACCTGGCCCAGGCTGCAACCCTTGGACAACCCCAAACAGCCGTGGAGATACGCCTAGGGTAGATGATCGCTGTACCGGTGTGGATCTGATACACTAGAAGCCGAGGTGGCTTAGTGGTTAGTGTGTTTGCTGGCGAAGATATTGGTTTAGGTTTAATTCGTAGAAGTGGTAAAAGAAATAAAGGAATACAAAATAATACACGGAGAAGACAAATAGAAACAGAAATGAATAAAATGGGGAGGACATGGGTGGAGATGTATGGAATAGCCAAGGGCCAAGGATAGGACGGCGTGTGGTGAGTTGGCTGAGGACATAAACCCCAATTGGGGGGGGGGGGGGGTGTAGAGGGCGAGAGAAGGAGGCGATAATAACACGTTATAAACATCTGGCCCTCACAATTTAATTGACAATGAAAACTCAAAGAAGGGAAAATATTGCACCAAACATGGAAATCCCCAGTCTCTAATAGGAGGTCCCGTGGTCGGGTGTTGGAATACCTACTGCGTGATCTAAATAGTTTGTTCCTGTGAGAGGCGATTTATTATGTTTCGTTCGACAAAGACAACGCTTCTTTAGAAGAGTGTTTATACAGATGGGTAGATTACATTTCTTTAACACGATGTTACGGATGGCATGAGTTACACTTGCCTGGCAGTTTCACAGACATTCGCAAATTCAAGCACTAGTATCCACGGAGAATAGGGCAGGCAAACGCCGCATTTCAGAAAATAAAAAAAGTATCGTATGAAATAAGTCACTATCATTGAATGTAAGAAAGAGGATTTTGCTATATGGCGATGAATCTTGGAAGTGTAAGTGAAGAAATTAGGAAGAAATTGGAAGCAACAGAGATGTGGTTCCTGAGAATAATGTTGCGAATTCCATGGACTGTCAGAGAAACTAATAACGACTGTCTGAAAGATGCTGATGAAACTAATGAGAGACATTATATACAACAATAATAATGAGACAAACAGTTTTCTTTGGTCATGTGATGAGAAGCGAGGCATTAGAGAACATCGTGACAACTGGAAAGATCGAGCGGAAGAGAGACAGGGAGCAATGATGTTGGATGGACTGAGACTGGCGTGGAGGAACATCACCAGCAGAATGTATCCAGAACACCAAAGACCGAGATCTTTGGAGAGTCATGAACGCCTAATCCAGCTGACAAGGCACTTGATGATGATGATGATGAGTATCAACGGAGACCACACAGACACATATACTGTGTACAGACACACATATTGTGTACATACACACACATTTGCGCTATTTAGTCTTACCGTATATCCGCCCATGATGTTAAATCCTAAAGATCCCAGCTTGTCTCTATGCAGAGTAACGCGTCTCCAAGAGAACTCTCCGCTGTCCTGAAACAAGACAAAAGGAAAGTTGATTTCGTGTGCAAGGCGTGAACTTCGTGCGCTTACTCTAGTTAACTCTTAATGAATGCAACGACAATATTTGGGGCCTACACTTCCGAAGGTCTTTGTGGTGAAGGAGTTACGAATGCGATTCCTGATTCCTCATACCCGCGTTCGAAACAAGCTGCGCGCGATTTGGCAACAGACCGCGTTGCGCTGGATTTTTACGAAATGGTATGGGTTTCGGTCGTTCAGAAAGCAATGGCAAACGTTTTTTTTTCCATATCCTTTTACATGACATTTTACTGCTGTTGCTGATGTCTTGACAAGTTTACATTCAGTAGTTTGCCATTGTTTTCTGAACGACCGGCTCCCAAACCAACTCGTTTACACCCAACGCAACGAGGTCTCCTGCCAAATCGGTCGTTGATGTGTTTCGAATGCGGGTAAGCGAACTACTGAGCTTAAACTTGCCAAGACATCAACAACAGCAAAAAAAAAAAAAAAAAAATGCTGGTGTTGACTGCAAACGTCCTGTAGAGGATATGCAACTAACTGTTTAACTTCCGAAGGGAACCGTGATTACACAGTTGCTATACGTCGCCTGCTGATCCAATGGTCATGGGTTTGAACAGCATCGGGCCGGATTCGACATTTTAAATGGACGTGGGTTCCCATTTCAGAAAATGACAATTATTGTATGCGAGCTCATCATTGTTATGATCATACACCATGCCGCCTAGCGTGGTCCATTACAGTTTGCCCTCTCCCACGATCACGAGAATCTGGGATCTGGTATGTCTGCTTGTTCAGATTATGTCATGTGGCCCAGCCATTCAGGTATTTACATCTTTGTCTTCCCGTTGTTCATTTCTCATAAAGTTTGTGGGTTGTCACCGGAGTTTCAAGTTTATTTCTCCGCATATCGTGTCTAAAAGAAATCACTGTGGCGAATACCAATAAATATATAGGTCGCTTTAAGTTTGGGCTTACCGAAAGCTTGTAAATATATTAAAATTAGCCACCATTCATTAATCATTCTTTTTATTAGTTTAATAAAACACACACACACACATACAAAGACACGCACACACGCATAATTAATTAACATGCTTTCTATAATAGAAATCATATCAACGTAGGGACGCGAACTAAACCCTCAATAAGGCCACTGTATCAATATATTGTGTAAAACACAGGGCTTTCCCCTCGTCCTGCAGATGCAAAGATGCTGGCAATAATAAGAGTGGCACCTGCACCTAATCTCATAAGCTAGCGTGGCACTATTCTCTCAGCTGACAGTATTTATGGATGCAGGGAAAAACAGGTCGATCTATTTATTAAACATGGCGCGGAAACAAATTGTCAGATTCGGAAAGTATCGACCGGTGATTGTGGTTGTAGTCCAATGGGGCGACTGCCTGGGTTGTCTTGTCTAGAAAGATCCTTGATGTCGTAAATATGATAAAACCATACGTCACTCGAAGAGCATGCAGTTAAGCCGGAAAATTGCCGGAAGTCACTTCAAATGGTTAATTTCTTTATATGGACACAATTCGTATCAAACATGGAAATAACGCCATCATCATCATGTGCCTAATTAAGAGATATGGATTGGCCATGCGTCGAAGTATATTTGTCCCTACATGAAGCAGCTGTCGCACTTCGAGGCGACATAGTTGTATCCCGGTGTCGTTCTCATTACTGTTAGTGTTTACATTACATTGTATGTCCTCTATTCTCTACTTCTTTTATCTATTTTTATTAGTGACCATCAATACCTGTAAATGTCAATTCCATGCTGTCTGCCTGTTTATGTCTGTTTGCCTACCTACCTACCTCTCCATCCATCCACCCACCCACCAACCCACCTACTTAATTATCGATCCGTCTACCTATTGATCTACCTACCTATCTCCCCACCGCTATGTTTATCTAACTACCTATCTACCTACCGCTCTATTTATCTAACTACCTATCTACCTACCGCTCTATTTATCTACCTACCTATCTGCCTACCGATCTCTCTACTTATCTATCTGTCGATTTACCTATCTATATGTCTATCTACCTATCTACCTATCACTTTATGTATCTATATACATATTTGCCTATCGATCTATATATCTACCTACCACTCTATTTATCTACCTACCTACCTATCTACCGATCTACCTACCGATTTGTCTATCTACCCACCCATCTATATATTTACCAAACGATCTATCTACTTACCCAACTATCTACATCACGACCTATCTATCTACCTACCAATGTATCTATCTATCTACCGATCTATCTATCTGCCTTCCAATCTCAATTTGTGTATCCATCTACCGATATGTCTATCTACCACCGATCCGTCTGTTCACCCAACGGTCTATCTACCTAATCATTTATCTATCTACCACATTACCGATCTATCTACCTGCTGATATATATATATATATATATATATATATATATATATATATATATATATATATATATATATATATATATATAACGTTTGGCTATCATTGTTTCTCGGTTGATACAGTACACATAACACAGTTCTATTGTTCTGGAAAATAGCATCTGACATATCGCTGCCACGAGCACAATGAATATTAATCAGCTCCAGCATTTATGCAAATACGGTGGGTCGGCGGAGATGGTGTCTTCAGTTAACCATCTGGTCTTGAACAGATCTGGTTACTATGGTGTCTGCTTCAGTGGGTTCTGGGAAGATTGTGTCCGAGTTCATATACAGGGATAGTAATCAGGTTTTCTACAGACAGAAAAAGTGCCAGTTTGTCTAGTAATAGTTCGTCGATGTACAGAGATACAAATATCTGCTTACAAACAGACACATTAATCGTTTGCCTACAAGAATGGACAATATACAACAGGCACCTTGTTGTCTTGGCAGGCGATAGTTTGTTACATTGTGATTCACAAAAATTATAATTACTATAACCCATGGCGGCAGCGAATGTGACTGATCAAACCAATTCGAGTGGTAAATGTCGTTTTCATGTAAATATATGTGTGCATGTGTATGTTACTGTTAATCCCGTAATAACAATTATAACAGGTTAAATTTATTTAATTAATTCATTAAGCGTCAATATGCTTTTACTATCTCAAGAAATGTGTCACAACCGATCGCCATACCTTTGGCTTGTCAGTGTAGTGACTAGCTTAACATTTAATGTGGGCCAAATCAGAGGAACAATTAAGAACTCAACAATAAAGACTCAAAGGGCCCAACAAACCCGATTGAAAATTTGTATGTCGAAGGCAATAAAGTAAAAGCAACCGCATGCCTTCGAAAAGAGAATGTATAAATCTGTTCTTTGCAATCGATTATTGAGGAAATAAAGAAAACTGAATCCCACGGACAAATCAATCTCTGGGAAATCCATCAGATCGTTAAAATAACACGAGAAATGCATTCATACGTTCTGATCTGCACTCTTAAAACATGCAAGGAAGAAGTAGAAATTAGAGTATGCAATAGACAACAGAAGAATGTAAAAGCTATGCGCATGCTGAGATTCGAACCTTTTGCCTTTTCTTGAAGACATAACAAAAGGAACATGCGCACTTCGATGAAAGGCACCTAGACGTCATTGACATGATACTTTTTTGTTTGTTGCATATCCTATTCACAGGACATCGCTGTCGCTGTTGATGTCTTGGCAAGTTTTACGTTCAGTAGTTTGCTATTGCTTTCTGAACGACCGGCTCTCTTACCAACACGTTAAAACTCCAGCACGACACGGATTGCTGCCAAATCTGTCGCCGCATGTTTTGAACGCGTGGTAAGCGGCTTACGAATCGCGTTCGCAAGCCTTTACGCCACGGAGACCGGCAACATAATATTAGCCAGGTCTATTAGCCAAGCGGAACCCGCAACGATATTTGCTAATATTCTGTAGTTGTGGATCAGGCCAGTTGTGTCATGTTTTGTGCATCCAAGAGAACCTGTGCCTTCTGTCAAGCGCTGTCACACAGGATTGCCATTCTAGATGTTTTACATCCAGATCTAGATGTTTTTGCCGGCGCCTACTTGTCGTTTTCTGACGTTTGGATGTTAGATGTAATTCTAGATGTTTTTCATTTAGAGTTAGATATGTTTATAGATTTGACTTTTCTTTAGTTGTCATTTAATTATTACTATTTAAATTATTTATTACCTATTTTTTGTTTGGCCTGGACGAGCGTAAATTATGGTAACTGCCATTATTTAAACTTTGAACTGACTTGGGTCAACGCTCAACAATCTGGCAATCCCCCTGTAATGAGTAAAAGCGCGCATAAATCATAGTAACATTATTTGAACTGTAAACTCACTGTGTTGCGAATTATTGCTGTGATGCCGACTTTGTGATTCTTTTTCGTGTGATTGTTTTCATAATTGCTCACCTTCATATGTGTCTTCCACTTTGAACATATCTTTCAACAAGCCAAACGTAAAGCAATATGAACAAAAATTTCAGAATGTTTACCAAGGTATTTGGAATTCCTTATTGCTGAAACACATAACTGGTTCTCCAAATCATCTGCCAGACAACAGCAATACATTAATTTATATAAAACATTAAATGATAGTTCCTCACCACGGAAAATTCTGTCATATTGCAAAACTAGATGGTTAGCAATTCAATTAGCTGTTGAAATAATTGTGAACCAATGGTTGGATTGGACACACTTCGAAAAAAACAAGACAAAGTGAAAAGTGCTACACAGCTGAAATACTGTATGGAATGTACATTGATGAAAAAAAAATGGCATCCTTTCTCTTTTTACAACCCATTCTAAGTGAAGTGCAAAATGTTAATAAACTGTTGGAATCTCAAAATGTTGAAAAAGTTAAATTACTTGACGATCTCACTTTGCTATTTCACTCTCTGGGTAAAAGACCTATATTGCCAACTTCTAAAGCCGATTTGTTCACTTGCAGTATAGAGAGCTATTTGACTCCTAAGTCATACCTGAGATACCAAAGCGAATATAAAAAAAAATGATGGTTTAAAAACAAAAGAACAGTTAACTGAAAATTAAGATAACAACTTAAGAAAGCGGTGTCAAGATTTTCTTGTCTCATTATTCAAGCAATTGAAGCAGAGACTTCCTGAAAATTTAGATGTATTGAAAACTATTTCACTCTTTGCTGTTAACAACATACTTCAACCAGTAAAGGACATACCTAAATATTGTCAAGTTGTAAAATTTTAGGGGCTACTGATAATAGTGTGGCGGAAGCAGAATATCAGTTGACCAAAATAAATTTGGTTGACTGGACAAACAAAACAGAAACTGAAGCTTTTTGGAGTGAAGTTAGACCATTTAATAACAGTCCATTCTGTAAGCTCTTTGAATGTCCGATGTCTGCCATGATACTACCCCATTCAAATACCGATGTGGTAAGAGCTTTCAGTTCTATGAATTATATAAAATGTAAACTAAGAAATAGGATGAAACTTGACCTCTTAAATGCTATCTTGACAATAAGATGTGGCCTGATGAGAGTAAGAAAATGATGTTCCACATATCAGCTCCCAGATCGTGTATTAAAGAAACTGAAACAGCTAAAGCATACCAGAGTCATTTTGAATCTGACGCTTCAACTTCATCATCCAAGCTAAGTTTATCCCGTTGATCTTGTGAGACAGGCATCAGTGAAGATGAGGACATGATTCTTTAGGGTGAGTCACATCGATGAGTATGTAATTTCTTACTTTCTCATTCTATATGTTTTCTAGATGTTTACCAACACAATCTAGATATTTCTAGATGTTGTTTGTTCCGTTATAGATGTTTTCTGTAACAGAAAAGTGGCAACAATGCTGTCATCGTGTTGAGGTGAGAGGTTTACAAATTCAAAGGACTCATCTGACCAAGCATCTCGATAATCTAGTCTTACCTGACGCCATTACCCTCCTTTCTCACACACGAAATCATACGCAGGAATAAACTAACATGGGAGGTCACAACAATTAGGTTTACAAATGTAAAGGACTCATCTGACCAAGCATCTCGATAATCTAGTCTTACCTGACGCCATTACCCTCCTTTCTCACACACGAAATCATACGCAGGAATAAACTAACATGGGAGGTCACAACAATTAGGTTTACAAATGTAAAGGAAAAAGACAAAGATACTGAGAATCAATCAAACAAATAATAACCTGATCTCCATTAGTGAAACCTTATTTACGAGACTGAATCCGATACCTATTTGAGTAGCGATGTTGACATGATGGTGAAACGGGAGGGGAATACTGAAGGCTACTGTAACATTTGCGACATTGTCACATTTGTGGCATCGTTACATTTGTGGCATTGTTACATTTGTGGCATTGTTACATTTGTGGCATTGTTACATTTATGTCATTGTTACATTTGTGGCATTGTTACATTTGTGGCATTATTACATTTGTGGCATTATTACATTTGCGGCATTGTTACATTTGCGGTGTTGTTACATGTGTGACATTGTTACATTTATGTCATTATTACATTTGTGGCATTGTTACATTTGTGGTATTGTTACATTTGCGGCATTGTTACATTTGAGGCAGTGGTATTTGTAGAAATCAAAAACAATTATAATTACATGCTAATGCTGAATAAGTGGTACCGTAAGAATTACATCATTGAGAACAACTAGAATAAAGACAAATAAACTATGGGCATTCATGTTTGGTGCCTGCCCAGACTGAAATTGGTGGAACTGTATGGTAGAATTGCCGTTGTGGAGCACGTGGAGAGAACTGGATACGTTCCAGTGAACCAAGCAATAAGGAAATCACGCTGACGCTGGATTAGACATACGTACGAAACCCTGAGGATGATATAACTAGAAAGGCCATTGGAATACACGGGGCAAAAGAATTAAAGGAAGATCTAAAGGCACACGGAGAAAAGATGTGGAGATAGAAATGAATAATATGGGGAGGACGTCTCTCCTTTTTTTTTTTTTTTTTGGGGGGGGGGGGTAAATAATCACTTTAAGCCGGTCTCCCTGGCCTAGGCGTTAACGTCTTTCTCCGTAATCCCGTATATTCTCGTGAGTAACGTAAGCTGCGCGAGAATCGGTAGCGGTTCTCGTCGCGTTGGTAACTTATGGGGTATGTGAGCCAGTCGCAATGGCAAACTACTGAGCGTAATCTTGCCTAGTACACCAACAGCAGCTGAAAAATGCTGATGTTGACTGCAACGTCCTGTAAGGGATATGCAAAAAAAAAAATCACTTTTATCGTGTGCTGATATCTCCTTATATGCCCTAGTATCCTATCATAGATCATACAAGATGTTAATTGTATATCCTTTACTGAACGTCGCAGTCAACCCCAGCATTTTTCAGCTGCTGTTGGTGTACTAGGCAAGATTACGCTCAGTAGTTCGCCATTGTATAACAAAATAACACAGGCTATAAATATGGTTTCGTGGGTCAGTTTTCTAGCCATGCAATGTAGCCTGGGCATCGGTCTATTCTGCCGGCTCTGTTAGATTTCTAACTGTCGAGGGAATTTGAACGTGCCCAACAAACCCAATTATACGCTTCTATGTCAAACACAATTAAGTAAAAGCAGCCATATGTCTCCGAAACATGTGTATATACAACTGTTGTTCAATACAATCGATGCTTGTGGCAATACAGAAAACTAAGCTGAATGGACGAATCAGTCTATGTTATAGATGTTCAGAGTTGTGTTGCCTTTGTCGGAAATGGAGAGACGCCCGATACACTACCATGTGGTCGGGGGGGGGGGGCAGTGCACTACACTTGTCATTATACCGTCCCAAGTTCAAACAGTCTACACTGTGAGGTGAACCAGGTATGCACGAGTCAGGGGCGGAGGTTCTAATCTCTACGTCACTCCGCCCCATTCCGGGTGTATTACTGTGAAAAGGAATGGATATGACTAACAAAAGAAAATAAGAATGGGGAATTGGAATGTGAGGACCATGTGTTTGCATATCAGCAAAGAACTAGACCTAGCCCATTACGATTGGACATGTCAAAGTGCTACATAGCGCCTGTAGTGCTGTATACTGGTGAAACTTGGACAATAAGCAGGCAGGTTCGGACACATCTAATAGCGGTGGAAATGTGGCTTCTGTGGGAAACGCAAAGAATACTATGGACAGAGGACAAAATAAATCAATTTGTCAAGAAACAAATGAAGACCGTACATTCATTAGAGATATTACGTACAAAGAGGCAAAATATTTTGAGCACATTATGAGGCCAATATACCGGTGTTTTAAAAGTCTCACTAGACTTTGTATGTAGAACAGTTGTGTGTTGGAAAATGTGTTTTCTATCTTGCAAGCGGTAAACATACTCTCCATCAAACAGCTGTTCCACCTATAAAGTGTAGTGAGCCTTTACAAACACCCTATACATTATACATTTGAAAACTTAGTGACAACCGGTAAACTTGATGGGAAAAGAACAAGGGTTAGACAAAGAGATAGATACCTGGATGGCTTGACCACATGGCGTAATGGGGACAAGAACACAGACCTGATTCAAGACTTGTGATCGTGTGAGATCACGTATCATGACTGTCCGCGTCTATCGACATGATGCATGATGATGATGTTGATGATGATAATGATGAATGGACTAGCAGTTTAACATTGATATATTGATAATTTTAAAACAGATCGTAACACAAACAACTGAGACATGTATGTATGCAGGGAAAGAAAAGAGTGGACAGAACGGGGTCGTTTTTTTTCCTGACACTGAATGTCTTCTGCGCTACTTGGACACAATGCAGACAGTGATCGGCTTCTCACGATTACACTCATCTCATCTCATCTCATCTTGTTCCTCTTGTACCTTGCGGTGTTGAAGTGAAGTATAAACAGCGGGAGAGTGCCCGCTTATGGGCTTCATGTATCGATATTCCCATGGACTCTGTTATTCCCTGCGTCCATCGTTTACGTGGTCAACCTATTCCTCTGCTTCCCTCTGGTCTGTACATCACTGCTTGTTGTGGTATACTGTTAGTTGGTAACCTACTTGCATGGCCAAACCATTTGACTTGCTGCTATCTAATAAAATCTAGTGCTGCTATAACCCCCACTTTAGTCCTGATTTCTTCATTTCTGATCTTATCTCTTCTTGATACATTGAGTATTCTTCTCAAGAATCTCATTTCTGTTGTTGTGATTTTTCTTTTCTCTTTTTCTGTCATTGTCCAGGTTTGGCATTGGTAACATAGAGTTGGTAGGAAGATTGTGTTGTAAAGTGCCTTCTTAGTAGTTATTGATACATGTTTGTTCTTTAGTGTTGGTACCATTTGTCCAATGAGTTGGTTTGACTTATTGCATCTATTTTCGATCTCGTCTTCTGATTTGCCATTTGATGATAATATACTTCCTAGGTACTTGAAACTCTTTACTTGTTTCAAGGGATGTTCGTTTAGGTGAATCGTTGTTGTTTTATCTTCTTTAGCTATAGTCAATACCTCTGTTTTACTTGTGCTAATTTTCATGTCATGTTCCCTACACATTTCGTTTAGACTATTCACGATTACACTGAGGACATGTAAAAAGAAATATTATAGCTATGTAAATTTATGCACATCATAAGATGATGAAATATCTGTCAGGTCTTAGTCAGATATGACTGAGCTACCCCACGACAGTAGACGGTACTACATGCTTTCTGTTAGCGCCAAATGTTGGGCCTCACATTGTGCCAACAGCTTCAGGCGGAGGGGTGTAATTGGGAGGGTACAAGCCATACCCTAATGCGAGAAAATTCAACCTAAAGACTAAATGTCATGGCAGGGCAGACAAGGCCCTAAGCCTCGGCAGGCAACTGGTCTAGGATTGAAGTTCCGATAAGTGGACAGTTAGAGCATTGCTTTGCTGGTCAGCAGTTTCTGCCCTTGTCTTGTTCCAGACGTATTGGTGTTACCTTTCCTCTGGAGTACACTAGACAGGTCGAGAGAGGGATCATGCTGTATGGGA
The DNA here is from genome assembly GCA_963921405.1 of Cepaea hortensis. Lineage (NCBI taxonomy): Eukaryota > Metazoa > Mollusca > Gastropoda > Stylommatophora > Helicidae > Cepaea > Cepaea hortensis. The sequence goes on along the minus strand of OY992882.1, from coordinate 90,969,257 downwards.
AGCACATGGTCTCTAAATTCAGCCCAGGCTTTGTGTTATGGAGAGGTATGACTCCATTTTACAAACTATCGTCTGTCAAGACGGCAAGGTGCCCGTCAAGATGAAGAAATTCAGGAATTTTTCAAGTTTACAAGGACATAAGAAAAATGGAAAAATAGACATCATGATAATCGTGCGGGGTTGTTATCATGAACATTTGTGATGAAAGAACACAATGAGAGAAAAAAAAACGAGGCCCTTCTACTTCTAGCACAGGACATAAATAATAATAAGAGAGGGAGAGAACTAATCACACATTATCTAGAAACAACCTTTCGATTATAAACACCCTGTTTGAATAAAGAGCCGGTCTCCCTGTCCTATGATTTAAACGACTTTTTCTGTAATCCCGTTTATCCACGTAGGGTAACGCAGCGCGCGAGAATTTGAAGCGGTTCTCGCCGCGTTGGAAACTTACAGGATAAGTGATCCGGCCGCTCAGAAAGCAATGGCAAACTACTGAGCGTAATCTTGCCAAGAAATCAACGACAGCGGTAAAATGCTGGTGTTGTCAGCGATGTCCTGTAAAGGGTATGCGCAAAAAAATTGATAAATAAGCCGAGTGGCATTTCGGTTAAAGCATGCGTCTGGTAAGAAAGTGGTGTAGGTTTAATGGTGATTTTTATTTCTGACCTGTACAACTCTGACAACAGCTTTCTTTGGTTATGTGATGAGAAGAGAGGCATTTGAGAAGGTCATGACGACTGGAAAGATCAAGGAGAAGAGAGGCAGGAACAGACCAAGAGAAATGATGCTGGATGGATTGAGGCGGTGGCATGGAGGAATATCATCAGCAAAGCTAATCCATAACACCGAGATATGTGGAGAGACAAGAGCTGGCAGGGCACTTGATGATGATGTGCAACTTTGGGGTCGACCCAGCCTCGAGAAATGGGTTTCAGGAAATTTTCAAAATTTGCTGGGAAATGTCTGGGAAGGTAAGGAAACGATGAAGGCAATTGGTCATCCTACTGTCACGAAACTGCAGTTTAGTGATTCCTTGATAACTTACATATCAAAATACAATGAAGGAGGAGGGTTAACAATTGTGTACTTCATTCGGAGAGGAGGAATAAAGTAAAGATCATTGACCTCCGAATAGAAAAATAGGATACAGGTACGTGTCGAGGTCAGTGGCTGCCGCTCTTATCGGCCGACGGGAAAACGAACGGACAGAAAAACTGGGAACAGAAAGACGGTGATCAAAGCATAGATTTCTTTGAAGTGCGACCAGCGATGAACGGAAGAACAGCGTAACAACGGAGAGAAACGAACAACTAACCACTACGTGATTTCACCGCTTTTTGAGGGGAAGGATACGGCAAATTTGATTGTAGATCAAACAATCAGCGTAGGATTGGACACTTGTTATAAATAGTAGCAACTGAGGTTTCTAGTTAGTGTGTGTTCCAAACTGGGCTGAATGAGATATGCTCCTGAGTGGGGAAAGAAATACACGTCCCTAATGGTTTAAAGAAGATGGGATATTAGTGTGTTATTCGCTAGTGTATTTCGATTCCAGGAGGATAAGTGCATATATAAGGTATTAATACTTTAGAGTAATAGTTTAGCATAGGACCATAGATGTGTAAGCATAGCGTTTATCATTGCTTTCTATTAGTGAATAAGTTAGACTTTGATGAATTCATATGTCTTATGTGGGTGTTTACTTCGGAAGCCTTGTCATTATGGCTGGAGAAGGACACTTGCATAAGTAGTATTAAGTGGCAGACACTTATCACTGGATCTGTTATACTTTTCACAGGTTCAACTCCTGTCCGGATATAACGAGAAGATAGACACATACTTCGTGTGTGCTGGAAAAGCTTTGAAGATAAAACTAAAGGCATTTCATTTGTGGGGAGAGCAAATACCCCACTAAACCAAGTAATAAATTAGACAGGATCAAAGAAGAAATAAACTATACTTTTAAAGGAACTTTGAAAAAGAAGATCCAGATAACTAACGTAATAAGGAAAAAAGGAATATAAGTTTGCAGAAAACAAAGCAGAATAAAAATACCTACGTCTTGTAGGCATAGACAATAGACAAGTAAAAACATTGCTACTCATAGAGACAATATGCTGAACTGTGGTGAGGTGGTGTTTTTCAATGTCGGATAAATACTTTCACGAAACAGACTCGGGCGAAGTCATAAACTGACCGGATTATTATTACTGTACAGTGATCCAGTGGTGAACAGTTTGGTTTCATACAATAACGGATTTACCGTCAGACTCAAGCATACGGATCATCCAGGGTGAGAGCTTTCCTGTTTGATGTGCTGTCTTGTGGTTTTGCATAATGAGTGGGCGAGATGTGATACCGCTGCTAGACATTCAGAGTTCATTCTGGCACCAACAATAGAATACACTATCAACTACGCTTACACAGTCCATACATACACCAGACATAGTTTTTATTAATAAATCTTTTATTTATCGTTGAAAGGAACTGTTGTCGGAGTATGTGTTGAGGGAATAACAGAGAGAGTGAAAGAAATAGATATATGGAAGGGAAGACAGAAGGGAGGAGTGTAGACAGAAGTCAGTCAATAATCCCAACAGATAATAAGTTTGAAGATGTGCTTGTTGATTCCACATTCCTCCCGGGAAAACAAGTGACACCTACCTTAAATGTCGTGATCTAGAATGTGTGAAGGCTTAAAAACTTCACACCCCCAACGGCAGTACCTACTCCAGAAGTATCTTTACCGTAATATTCAAAGTCTTAAAAGTTGAGAGGATCGACTTCATTGCCCCGGGTTTTATCCCATATGGCTAGGTCTCTTTCCGCAGGAACTCAGTAGCTCCGGCGACGACCCTCAGGAGTCTCCGAGAAAGATGCACTCGTGAAACGAACGTCGTAGCCAGGAAACGAAACCACAATTTCGGAGAGCGTGGCGGATGGCTTGGCCACTTCGCCACGGAGACTTCTTCCCTTTTTATTTAGACAGCATGGAAGAAGTCTCTCAACGCAAACCTTACCTGACTTTAGCAGCACGAACTATATTCACTACACCCTAATAAAATAACGATGGAGGTCAAGTATACAATGCACAAGGACACTCCCAGGTGCAGACTGCGACACATTTCATGAGCTACTTGTTATATACTTCAAAACTAAACTGAACATATTGATAAAAGTATACGTTGGTACTGGGTTCAGAGTGCAGTCCCTGCATCAGCCTCACTTCAATTGTTGCAAGGCATTTTCAGAGCTCACACAAGCTGAACGTCAAAGCATCGGACTTAAAAATTAAACCTCAGTCTTCCAAAGAAGTTACTCCTCAAACCAACCAGCCATCGCATTCGCAGATTCAATTGCACTTTCCTGTTGTTAATTGACAGAGCAATCGAAACATTGCGAATGTTTATTAATATGATTTACAGTCGTGTCACAGAGGCTGGCATGTCCTTGGGAAATTAACAGCAGCATTTATGAATGGAGCAGGGTTTTAACTAACGAGTGTTAACGTTTTATTTTTCGTGTTTCCTGCAGTGGTCACATTAATTAACAGGTTCATCGGGAGTACACTTGTGCCCAAGCATTGATTTAAAAAAAAAATGGCTCTGTGGAATGTAGAATGTTTTAAGGTAATAATTGCTGCAACTGAAGAAGACAATGTAACAATTAGGACAGAAACATGTAAAGTAACATTGTAAATTGGCCTGTAATTTTGTTGATATTGTTGCTGTTGCTGCTGTTATTCATCATTATCATCATGTACCCTGCTTGCGTTTATGTTTTTTCCAGATCTGGATCTTTAGTGTACTGGTTCAACTCTGCTGATGATATTCCTCCACGCCACTGTCTCAGTCCATCCAGCATCATTTCCCTTGATCTTCCTCTGCCTCTTTTCCCACTGATCTTCCCAGCTGTCACGATATTCTCCAATGCCTCTCTTCCTATCACATGACCAAAGAAAGCTGTTTGTCTCTTTCTTATAATGGGTGTTTGTAAAGTCTCATTACAATTTGTATGTACAACACAAAAAAAATTAACTACGTGATATCATCAAAAAATGTGCTCCACAGTCCATTGTGCAGTAATATGCAGTTAATGGCTGCCATCTGTTGGAGTAATTCTTTGCACTTCAACCAGAATCGTGTTATCAATGGAAGAAAGAATTTTTTCACATGTGTTCTACATACACAGTATAGTGACACTTTGCAAATACCCTGTAGTTGTACATAATGTTATAGTTTCATTAGCATCTTCCAGACAATCATTGTTAGTTACACTGTTATTGCTGTTGATTGTAAATCCTCCGGAAGACAGAGTTTTAAGTCCCATACATTGGCGTTCAGCTTGTCTGAGCTCTGAGCAGGGCTTGCATCTATCGAGTGAGACTGGTGTACGTACTTGTCTCCAGAACTGGTACTACAGAGCCTTATGTGTACGGACTGTCTCCAGAACTGGTACTACAGAGCCATATGTGTACGGACTTGTCTCCAGAACTGGTACTACAGAGCCATATGTGTACGGACTTGTCTCCAGAACTGGTACTACAGAGCCATATGTGTACGGACTTGTCTCCAGAACTGGTACTGCAGAGCCTTATGTGTGGGGGTTGTTTTTATGGGCTTCGCTTAACCTCTTCGAACTCAGAAACGAGAGTGGTGTGCAAGTCCGGTACTGTGACTCCACATATCAGTAGAGGTTTATTAAGATGTAACTATGTCGTGATTCACCACAGAATATACGGACTGTCTGGGGTTAGACATTGGTTGGTATGTTTCATCCAAGGGGGTTAGGTACTTCATAGTCAACCAACCCCAACACAACGCCCCAAAGAGTTAGCATGAGTCAAAGTAACAACTGTCTGGGGATGATCATGGTTTGCTCATAAAACGATTGACTGACCAACCTATAAATGTGGTCGATCTCTGTATCCAAGTATTCCATGGGAACGTTTACCACAGTGTAAAAAAAAAAAAAATAAACACGCCACGATGCAGGAAGCTGATATGGGTCTGAGATGTGTTCGGACTATCACAGTTTGTAGGCCTGGATGCATCAAGGAATAAGTGGACATTCATTTCCTCTCTTAGTCGACGACGGAACCCTCGTCCGTCCGCGCTCATTACAGACCACTGCCCAAAGAGAGGTAGCCTGAGTAACAACTGTCTACCAATTAACATGGTTTGCTCATTTAAGGAGTGGCTGACCAACCGATGGTATACAGTGATTTGACATAAATTGAGTTCGAGTAATTTACTGCATCAAATATGAATTTTTCAAGAAAATATTTGGAGCAAAGCTGGTGAAACCAACAACTATAATGCAACATAAAAAGGTAACTTCTTGGGTGTTCAAGGAAATGAGCATACTAAGAGGCTTGCAGGTAAGGCTACTGTGGAGGGCGGAGAAGCCAAGGACCAGGCTGATATACTGAATGCTCTACGAGAAGAAAGACGTTTGCGAGAACCAAGTGATGACTGAATTTACAACCATGGTTAGACTTCGAGAATAGCATATTAAAAGAGGTGTGGCCAAACAATAACACTATACAGGAAGCCAAAGAAGATTAATAAACCAACACAGAACTGGTGTCGTTAGCCGCTACACGCTTCGCGATTTACTGAGGAGGGGATCCGAGCAGTTATGGACTGAATGGCTCGATGTGCAATTAGGATGATCTGTCGACTAACTAACTAGAAGAAGCTAACTAAGACGCATCGATGTAAAGATATCATTGTACAGGACACATCAGTCAACAGATATGAAAACAGGACATCATTCAGTTCCAGATATTTTATTTAAAACAATATAGATACACAGGGAGCCACGGTAGCGTGGTGGCTAGACGTGTGTCTGCCGGTCCGGTGGGCATGGGTTCGAACTCCCACCGAGGTGAATTTGTAAAACTGGCCTGAACCTATAATTATACCCAGTCTAAGATGGGTACCAAGATATGTCAGGTAAGTAAAGGCGGCCGGCACGACATTGACTCCCATCACCCATAGATTTCTCTTTGGTCTATACAAATATGGTTCATAAATAAACACACATGTGTTGTTTGCCGCTCTCAGAAGTAGAAGACAGAAGTAGGGACTAGAGGACGCACTAGACAATATAACACATATGAGAGCCAACAATACATGTGTGTTTATTTATTAACTGTCTTAGTGACCTCTGAGGATTCCTAAATTGTTATTGATGTATAAAAATATGGGTCTGTCTGTCACCACAGGCCAAATGCGCCTTAACGAGTGTTAGTGTGTGGGTGTGTGTGTGTTTGTGTGTGTCTGCGCCCGCGCGCGCGTGTGTGTGTGTATCTGATTGTACGACAAGGGCGGAAGGGGGAAGTCGACAGTTATTAAATTTATAAAACTATCACATGTGAACATGAAACTCTTGTCCTTTATTTATTATAAAATTAACCAGGGTGTTGTTTACGATAGTTCTGCGCCTATACTTTGTTACCGTGCTGACGCGTTACTCTCTCTGCCCGTCATGTCATCGCCAGCCATTTTGCAAGATCAAAGCATTAACTTGCATGTATTAGCTTCGCTCTTCTTTCTGCTGTGGCCAGAAGAGGTCAGTGAACTTTAACCCTCTGAACTTGGTCTACACCGTGCTGCTTCTCTTCTTCGAGAAGTAGCACTGAAAATATGAATGGACGGAAGGGCAGTGTTTGGGATCGATGTATCCAAGCATTCCATGTGTTGTTAGTAATATTTACCACAGTGTGGATAAACAAGCCACGAAACAGGGACCTGAAATGGGTCTTTGATGTGTCAGGGACGTCACATTCTGTTGGCGTGAATGTACCAAGGAATAGGTGGACAGTCATTCCCTCTCTTAGCTGACGAAGGACGCAGGAGTCGAATCTTCGTCAGACCGCGCTCATTACATTATCAACTAACTCCATTACCAAGACCACTGACTCGTCCGCTCAGTTTTAATGAGAGCCTGCAGGCGGGTTGCAAACTATTCTAGACAGTGGTGGATTGGAATCAGAAGAAGATAGCATTATAAGTCAGCGGAACTGAATACATTGTAGTTTCCAAGAAAATACAAATTCCAAAATATTATATATACGAGTATATTATACATATAATGTATCAGACAGGGATGTGTGCTGTTCCTTTATTTGATTTCATTGTATAAGGAAATCTGTAGAATGTCTATGCTTAATTAAAGACTACAGTGACGCGTTTCAAACCCTCTCTAGTGTGTGTCAATAATGTAGACACTGCAGTAACAGTTCTCAAACCCTCTAGTTTTGGTCATTAGTGTAGTTTAGTTTAGTTTAGTTTAAAACAATGTTTTCCCGTGATGAATTTGAATAACGAAGACACAAACAATAGATTGCACGATTTGTTGCCTGGCATATTTCGCTGCATCTCGTCAGGTACATACTGCAGAAATCACACAACTTACGTGAATTAATTAGATAAATCCTTCAAACTGAAATATACACATGTTCGCACAGTAATGTCGATTGTCTACCACGGTAATTTTAAACTGACTAACATGTCTTTCTGCTTGCACAAGGACGGCTTACGAAGGTTGATTATTATAGCTTCAGCAAACTTTAACAATCGACTACTTTGTGTGTTGTACAACACAAGGAAGGCACTGTCTCTTTCAACCACGTGACCGCTCTCGAGCACATGTCTCTCGACCGTTGAAGCCGGACTGTTCCGGTGTGTCGGCCTGCCTAGGCTACCATCTTCTGTGTGTAGTATCTTGTCCACCCAATTCGGAATGTGTTCCGAAACCCTGCAATGTAACTGTCGCTCAGTTCTGCCTATGTAGATGGCCTCGCATCTGCATGTAAATTGGTAAATACAATTTGATTTGACGCACAAAGCTACAGGTTCTTTTATTGCTGGGACAGGGATCGGTGTGTTTCTGTACCTGATGACTAGAGTTGCAGCACAGAATGTTCGCCCGACTGCTGTGGTGAGCCGGTCCCGCAGACGTTGCATTACTTCATCTCCTCGGAAGGTTAGCTGGATGAATACCTTGAGTTTAGGGACTGTAGTTACTTCTGATTTCGGTTTGGGCTGTTGGCAGTGGCGCTTAATAAATCCTGTGGAGTACCCATTCAGGTTTAAGGCATTCTTCAGAGTTTCACATTCCTCTGTCAGTGTGTCCTGGGTGCATATCTTCCTAGCACGGTCAAACAGGGTCCGCACTAAGCCCCGTTTGTACTGGACAGGTGCGAAGCTCTGAAAATTTAAGTATTGGCCAGTCCATGTTTCTTTGCGGTACACCGATCTTTGAATTGTGCCGTCTGCTCTACGTCTCATTAGGATATCTATATTTGTATATTTCAGTTTGAAGGATTTATCTAATTAATTCATGTAAGTTGTGTGATTTCTGCAGTATGTACCTGACGAGATGCAGCGAAATATGCCAGGCAATAAATAGTTTAGTTTAGTTTAGTTTAGTTTAGTTTAGTCGACAAATCAACCTCACGGCCCACGCGTTTAACCCATAAGTGCGCCGTTCTACTCCTAACTCAAACCTGAGTCCGGAGAAGCTCAGCTCAGTGCACGAACTCCGTAGCACCGGCGAGGATCCTGAAATACTTTAGGTAGATTTTTAACTCGAAATTTTGCATGGGCAGCGCCGTTAGGCTACTCTTTTTCGATTTCCAACTGCCAAGGGATTTTTTACGTGTGCAACAATACACACGGGCATCCGATATCACTACCAAGAGACCAGGGGGAATTTTGTTACTAGAAGTCCACGTGAAAAAATCCCGACCCACACCGGGGCTTGAACCCGGGACCTCCAGCACTCGAGGCGGACACCATACCTCAAGATCACTCACCCCCCCCCCCCCAACTCCCGGGTCATTAATGTAGACACTGCAGTAACAGTTCTCAAATTCTCTATTTTTTTTTTTTAAATTAATGTAGTCATTGCAGTTACGGTTCTCAAACTCTCTAGATTTCGCCATTAACACCGACATTCCGGTAACATTCCAAGTCCTATAATGTTTTTGATTAATGAAATTAGTATAGTGACAGTTCTCGAACCCTCAAGTTTTCGTCATTAATGTAGACACTGCAATGATGGTGTTCAAATTATGTAGTTTTTGTGATTAATGAAGACATAAACTATAATGGTAGTTCTCAATCACTTTTATTTTTGTGATTAATGAAGAATGTATAGTGACAAGGCTCAACTCCTCGAACCTTTGTTAATACGAACGCTAGACAGTGATAGTTCTCAACCTCTCTAGTTGTGTGATTACAGAAGACTATATAGTGACAGTTACCCATCCTCTACCTGCTCCGTGGTGAAGGTGTTACGGACGCAATTCGTAATCCCGCATACCCGCTTTCGAAACACAGTTGTGAGCGATTTGGCAGCAGATCGTCTTACGGTGGGTTTTTTTACGAAATGGTGTGGGTCGCAGTCGTTGCAAGTCGAAAGCAATGGCAAACTACTGACCGTAAACTTACCAAGAGATCACAACAGCAAAAAATGCTGGCGTTGACAGCGACGTCCAGCAAAGGATATGCAACTAAGTTTTTAACTAACCCAACCTCTAACCTGAGAAACATCACCAATGACATAATCAGATTCGGCTTATGAAGGCTGTAGTATCCAATACTACACGTTGCATACCGTGTTCTAAATATGGTATTCTTTCTATCCCTTGAGTTGTTAATTCAATTCTTTTTTATCCTGAACAGTTAACAGGGGCGTCACTAGGGGGGTGCGGGGGGTGCGGGCCGCACCAGGTGACACCATCAAGGGGTGACACCAAAATAAAAAAATTGCAAATTTGACAAAGCAGACATAGCAAAATAACAAAAATTTAACTTTGTCCGAGTTTGTCGAGTTTCTTTATTTATGTTTTACCAGAAGTATTGAAGTTATATTGTTCAATTTGTTTTCTTTCTTATGTCCTTATTAACTTTTTGACTTATTTTACAAACATTATTATATGCGATTATATATGGTACAGGAACACTCGGAAGAAGACCATGGTGAAAGTCTAGAGGGGTGACACCAAGAGTTTACCGCACTGGGTGACACCAACCCCAGTGACGCCACTGACAGTTAATTTAACTCTTTGTGCCACAATCAGTTGTTACTTAAAGTTATGAAAGTTTAGATTTGAAGGAGTTATAATAATAACTCTACAGGACAGGATTTAAATTAACAACTGGGAAAGAGTGGGCGTAATTGGGTAACACGTAATTGGGACGGAAGTAGTTAAGAAGAGTTAAGAATTTGCGTAACAAATAAAATTATTTTTACGAGCACGGTATATGAGTTAATGACTTCTTGACGAGGATTAGAGACTCGACGACGCTTATAGAAGTTCTGAACTAAGGTATTTGTGTTAACAGACAAGTTCCCATAATTTCTTGTATCTACGGCACTTGTATACATATATACATTCCCAAATATGTCATGTAACCACGGTATTTTTACTCAGAGATAGCTTCCCACATATTTCATGACAATACAATACTTGTATTCAGAGATAAGTTCACATATACTCCCTTAACTACGGTAATTGTATTAAGCGGTATAATTTCCCACACAGTTCATGTAACTACGGTACTTATATTGAGAGATGCTTTCCCACACATTTCCCATAACTATATTATTTGCATTCAGAGATTCAGAGTTCCCATATATTTTACTTAGCTAAATTATTATATTTAGATATAATTCCCCACATATTTTATGTATCTAAGGTACTTGTATTAAGAGAAAAGTTCCCACACATATCATGTAACTACTGTACTTGTATTAAGAGAACAGTTCCCACACATTTAATCTATCTAGAGCAGTGATTCTCAATCTTTTTTGGCCCATGCACCCCTTCACCATATTCACCCCCCCCCCCGCCGGTCTCTCTGGCCGAGGGGTTACAACACTTTCTCCGTAATCCCGTTTATCACGCAGAGTCTCGTAGCGGGGCGAGAGCTGGGAGCGGTTCGACCCCCGCTGGTGACTTGCGGGATAACTGAGCCGGCCGCTCAGAAAGCAATGGCAAACTACTGAGCGTAATCTTGCCAAGAAATCAACATACAGCTGAAAGATGCTGATGTTGACAGCGATGTCCTGTAAAGGATATGCAAACCCCCCCCCCCCCCTCCTTTCGTATTTCCTTCCTATAAATCCCCATCCCCCGCTCCTAAACAGTGTATGTAAAAATGGAAGCTAAATTTAATAACAATTCTAGAACATGTTTAGACGTCTACATAAAACGTGATTTGCTGATCCACTTACGTTATAAAACGAATCTCGGAAGGGCGAAAAGTACAGAATTGTAAAGTAAGGAGGGAAAAACAATATCAAGTAATCGGTTCTTGTAGTAACACGATCTTGAAATAATCTTAATTCCCTCCCCCCCCCCCCCTGGAAACCCTAAAATTCCCCCCTGGCGTCGGGGGGGGGGGGATTTCCCACCGGTTGAGAACCACTGAACTAGAGTATTTGTATTAAGAGAAAAGTCCCCACACTTTTCGTGTAACTACGGTACTTGTATTCAGGGATAAGTCCCCGCATATTTCAAGTAACTACGGTACTTGAATTAAGAGAAAAGTTTCCACACGTTTCATGTAACTATGGTACTTGTATTCGGGGATAAGTTCCCACACGTTTCAATTAGAAATTACCGGTTAGAGAGAAACGACATAACCTATTTTAATGTGCTTGGTGTCAGATTCCGACCTGAGCACAAGCCACAAATTGGGAACAAGGCTCAGCTCTACATCACGGAACTCTATTGTCACTAGATCAAAGCTCACTCACTTCCCGACGCTTTGAAGCAGCCGAAAGAATCACAGTGACATGCAGGCAATTTCAGCGATGTTATATTAGTATAGTTCGCAAGACACAGAAAGCTTAACATTGTTGTTTGCCTGTTGGTTAAACTTAGTGAATAGGTTCCTAATCTCGTGTCCTCAGACACCTCAGATATTAAATTTAGATGTTTGAGCGGATTAAGAAACCTGTTATGGTCACAGTCTATAGTAAGTACCGAATCTGGTAACAGTTGGTTCACGATGGAAGCAAGGAAGACTTCATGCAGCAACTTACAGACATCGGGAGCGACTTTGTCTCTTATATGAGAAAAGGCAACGAAAACAATAAGTATGGATAACGCCGAAAATCCACCAGAAAATAATATAATAAAGGAAAATATTCAAAACAAAAGGTATTTAAATAATAGCAAATACAGAGTTGATAAAGTCAGAGCTTAAGAAAACACACAGAAGTTAACAAACAAGTTAAGAAGCACGTAGGGCGGATACAAGGCAATATGTATGTTTTTCGTTCACTGGCTTTTTGAACTGCATCGTAGTCCACACTTGTCTGATTGTTGCGTGTGAGATAGCGTTCCCTATTACCAATGTCCCTCGCTTTGATGCCCTAGCAAGAGAGTCAGAAGATGCAGCAAAGGGAAACTTCTGAGATCTTTACAGTATCACACGGAAAATAGAGGGAAAATACAGTCAACTAAGTGAGCTTACCAACCATTGTAACTGGAAAGTACTTTTCAACATTAGAGATGACATGAACAGTTGGGCTGTGAGGAACTGAACAGACCTGTTCCAAATGACCCTGGTGGTATCCATCTCTCTCCCCCCCCCCCCCTGACGTGCCTACACCTTGCCGTGGTAAGAGGGGGGGGGGGGGGGTTGCTGCGTGTCCCAATGACTCCAAGAGATTATCGGCAGAAGCACAACTACATGTCGGACAGGCCTTGGGGGTAAGGACCAGACCAAGAGAGACACAACCTGCTGCTCTGCAGGTGGACTGAAGATAGCAGTCAAAAAATTCAAACCAGGCGCACGATGCCACTAATCCTTGTTCCGGACACATACTCTAAGGCTCCCAGCTGAAGGATATGGTTGAACGCCTCTAAGCCATTAATCCTCGGATGTGAGAGCCGGGCCGAAACTCGCCTACCTCAAAATGGAAGTGAGATGCTGAGCACGCTACATGCTTAGACAACATACTTGTTCGAAGGCTCTCAGCTGGGGGATATGAGGGATCCTCGGATGAGAGGACCTGGCCTCGCTTACTGATGCACGGGGGTAAGGTGCTGAGCCGGCAGCACATGTAGCCTACCTCGTAAGCAGGTACTAAAGGTGGAAAAAGCACCCCAGTCGTACGAAATGGTTACTATGAAAGTATGTATCTACACTCATAGTGTGAGTGTAGTCAAAGGTGGAAAAACGTCTCATTAACACGAAATGGAACGCTTGGCTAGCGAATCCATCACGTGGAATTCCGAAGCGAAAACTTGCCTAGGGGATGTCGTCCGCAGACTGACCATTCCTGGTTCATGCGGGGACCAGCCAGTGGCAAAAGAAATGCCCAATATATGGAAGAGAGGAATTAAAGCAGCCATGAGCATGATGCGGCGATTTTCAGATGAGCCCAGTTTCAGAGCACTATGTGCCGGCTCTGCATTTATGGAAGCCTCCTTGGATAGAGGGGAATGCCCATGGTCTGCTCCTGCCTTTCCTTGAGGGTTGACCGTGATGTCTTTGACCGTTCTACCTTGACCAGCTGAGATGTAGGCGACACTACAACAGTAAGAGTCTAACATCCCTCGAAACCTCGGGAAGAGAAACCCGTAAAAACGCCCGCTGAAGTCGGATGTGCTGGCCTAAGGTGCAAATAAACCAGGCACAACGCAAAAACGTCCGAGTGAAATGTCCCTCGTGCTCGGAACAGCTCTAACTAGTCTTCTGAATGTCCTTCGCATCCGGAAAAGCTATGAATAGCTAGTTTTCCGATTTTCCCTCGTGCTCGAAACAGCTCTGACTATCTAGTCTTCCGAATGTCACGCGTGTTCGGAACAGCTCTGACTAGCTAGTTTTCCGATTGTCCGTCGTGCCCGGAACAGCTCTAACTATTTTGTTTTCCGGGCACAGCGACTAGCACATGTTCGAATCGAAAGCTTGCTTAGTGGATACCATCTGCAGTCCGACAGTCCCTGGTTTGTGCGGGGAGCGGCCCGTATCGAACGAAAGGCCCAATACATGGAAGTGAAGAATTAAAGCAGCCATGAGCAGGACTTTACAATTCCCATGGTGAGCCCAGCACCAGGGCGCTATATGTCGGCTCTGCAACCATGGAAGCCTCCCTGGATGGCGGATAGTGCCCATGGACTGTCCCTGCCTTCCCTTTAGGACTGATCGTGAAGTATTCGACCGTTCTAACTTGACCAGCTGGGATGTGGACGGCACCACAAAAGTGAGAGTCCCCCAGGAATGCTAATCTGGTCAAAAACGCACGCAAAAGTCGGATGTATTAGCCTAAGGGCCTAGGCCCAAGGATGCATAACAATACACCGCAGTTACATCTGAAAAAACACTCCGGGTGAATGCAGAAGATATCCAACTGATAGAAGTGGGCTTTTATATCAGCCGTGAGAAATAATCTAAAGACGAAATCAGAAAAGCTATAAAACTACTGCAGATGTAGGGGAATTATTGTGGCCACTAATACAGTACATAAGCAAATTCATACGTACAGAGAGTCGCTTATAGAAGTAGAAAAGGGAAGTAGAGATTAGAGGACACAGTATAACAACGCCGCTCTCCCTGGCGAAGGTGTTAAGCACGTTGTCCGTAATCCAGTATACTCACGTTTGAACACAGCTGCGCGAGATTCGGCAGCGGCTCGCGTCGCGCTCGCTGCTTATGGGGGTATGTGAGCCGGCCGTTCAGAAAGCAATGGCAAACTACTGAACGAAAACTTTGCCAAGACATCAACAGCAGCAGTAAAATGCTGGTGTTGCCTGCAATGTCCTGTATATGGGATTTAACGAAGCAATTAAGAACTCAATCTCCCTTGGTGAAACCTTACTTCTTGTAGGCGGAATCATACATTTTTAGAAGCAATGTAGACAAAAATGGGGGAAAATATAGAGATATTCAAATAATAATAATAATACAAAAGCGAAGAAGGTTTTCATAGCACCCGGAAATTTGAGAAAGTAAGACTTTAAAAATGTAACTTAACAACCAAACTATTATTCAATAGTGCTAAAATTCAACTCCAATGTTAAATCAGTATTATTATATGGATGCGAAACAAGGAGAACGACAAAAGTAATCACTATTAAAATAAAAACATTCACTAATTGGTGCCTGCGTAAACAAGTGAGACTAAAATGGTATGACAGAAGCACTAATGCAGAGCTCATGGAGAAAGCTAAACAAATTCCACTGAATCAGGAGGTGTGGAAAAGATCCGGCGCTAAAGAGGACACACTCTGAGAAAACCTGAGGATAATATAACAATACAGTCCGTTATCTGGAGCTAGCAAGCGAATGAAATATTGGAAGGCCTGATAACACACGAAGGAGAGAATTAAAGACATAGATGAATAACAAAGGAGAACATGAACGGAATTACATAAGATAGCAAAAGATAAGACAAGTCGACGTGACCTGGTTGAGGGGCTATGCCTTAGTAGAGAACAAAGTTAAAATAACAACCTAGATTCCCCAGAGCACACACAACCTAAGAAACAAACCAACAACGCTTACCTCTAGTTCAGACTCTCCATTGCTGCCATCATTCTGCTTGCTCTTGAGATCTTTGATGGCTCTGTTAAACTGATCGGTCTGACTGCCAAGTTGTTTATGCAAGATGGTCACCTGGTGCATTAGAACTTTCTCCCTCTTGGAGAACTTTGTGCTCATAACCGAGAGCTTCTCTTCCAGGGACGACAGCACATTTTCTTGATATTTCACCAGTTCTTTCAGAGCCTGGTAACAATCGTGGTCGTTAGCTGTATGCAGGTACAGTGTAAGACCACAGCCTTTGTCGCAATCCCCGACTTCCCGGCACGGGCATGTCTCCCGCTCATGAAGATTAATTTCCATCAATGGAAAAACCTGGTTGCAGCCAGAGTTACTACAGACCACAGGCTGGTACCCACATACTTGTGTATGAGCAATAAGATCAGTCAGCCTAATGGCCTCCTTGCAACCGTGCTCGAAAAACTCGCACTTCACTTTCAAATTCAGAATCACTTCCCTCAGTGGTAGCACATTTTCCAAATCAGCAGGCGATAGATTTCTACATTTTTTGGGACACTGTCCGTGAGTAATGACCCAAGGGAGGATACATCCAGAACAGAAAACATGACCACAAGAAGCCCTCACTGGATTATCTAGAACTCCCTGGCACAGTAAGCATTTCTTATCCTCGGCAACGCTGGTCACAAACTTGGCGCTGTCAAATCCCATGTTTGTTGTTGTTTGCGCTGTTAGTTAAAATAGAATTGCTATCTACATAATTCACAAGCTTACTGAAAGTGAACACTGCTGAGAGCTGTTAACCAAACAGTTAATCAAACTGTTCTTTATTTACTGGATGTTCTGTTTTGAAAAGACCAAAACTCACTGGAATGAAATGTCAGAAGACAATTTTAAGGATTCTATGTGAAGATGGTCTGTCACTGTTTTTGTTTCTTTTATGAGCGTGCAACAGGGAGGTGAAATTAAGTTTGACACCCAAGTCTGAGGCATTTATTGTTTTATATGCTGGTTCTCTTGTTAGTTTATGCTAAAAAGGACGTTATAATAAGATTCAGTATGAAGGGGCTAGCCCGCGAGACTAATAGATAAACTGATGGAGGTATGCACCGACTGGGTCACCAATATACCACACAAAACCCCGGCCGGTAGATGGATGGATAAATGGAAGAAAGGAAGGAAGGAGGGAGGGAAGGAAGGAAGGAAGGAAGGCAGGCAGGCAGGCAGGCAGGCAGGCAGGCAGGCAGGCAGGCAGGCAGGCAGGAAGGAAGGAAGGAAGGAAGGAAGGAAGGAAGGAAGGAAGGAAGGAAGGAAGGAAGGAAGCTCGTGTATGTCCGCGAAAAATAAGTTGGAAAAAAGTTGAAGAAATGTATAGTGCACATCTTATTCTGGGCCTAACTCCCAACGGTATGCAACCACGTGTCCCTTGTGCCACTCAACTATGGCTATGGCAGTCTTCTTTCCCTTCTCTATGTTTGCTTCAGGGTCTTTCTCCACACAAAAGAGATGTGGTCCTGTCTGTTAAGCAGAAGTATCAAGCACACACGCTTTCTGTATGTGAAGTCCTTAGATTAGTCCGTCACCTTACGTGGAGATCAGATGGCCAAATAACGTTGACATGATAACTCGGACACAAGCCCAAAGGTGTGGTAGTAAACGGTGAAACGAATATCCTCAACAATCATCCAGTGCCTTGCCGGCTGGCGTAGGCAATCATGCCCCTTCACAAATTGCGATTTCTGGCGGCATGGATCAGTTCGTCTGTTGACTCCCTTCCGTGCCATGACACAAGACTTACAAGAATTTTCTCACGCTGTATTCCTCTATCTCTCTTTCCACGAATCTGTCTAGTTGTCACAACATGCCCGTTTTTGTCTTCTCATAATGTTGCCAAATATTATGACTGCTTCTTTCTGATGTTTTTGATAAGTTGTCTTTGCGACTTCTTAGCTCCCCTCAAAATGCCCAGACTGCTCATTTTGGATTTCCAATTAATGTTCAGCACTCTTCTATGTCACCGCATCTCCAAGGCTTCCAGGGATCTTTTCGCCCATAGTGAACAATTGTTTTTTGTTTTTTATTTGCCTCTGTCTCTTTCCACAGGCGGGTCTGCCGAAAGGACGAACTCCGTAGCTCCAGCGATGACCTCCAGGGGTCACAAAGAAAAATGCACTCGTGAACCGAAAGACGTAGCCAGAAATCGAACCCACAACCTTCGGTGAGGCAGACGGCTTGACCACTTAGGCCACGGAGACTCCTTGACATAGATATGTATGATGATGGCAACAATAGCTTAAAATATGATCAGTTAAAGAAATGTAGAAAACAGAACAGAAAGTAGAGTTAACTGATTAAGTGCCATGGGATGATTAATTGTCTTAAGCGACTTCCCATATCTGCAATGGGTATATGTACAGTAGTTTTCCCCATGCAACGCCCTTTAATTTGATATATAATACAACATATCTGCTACCATATTAACAACTTTTGATTCATAACTGACACACCGCTACTTGAGATTTTCCACCATCCATGTTTGTTTGGTCCAAATCAATTTTTTGTTTGGCACTGAATCAGTTAAATATATGCCAGTGAGTTTTGTACGGAGGAAGCACGCGTGAGTGTGGCGGTAGAGGTTAGATACTGTCACTACTAAGGACGTCTTTTCAAGTCAGGAGGCATATAGGGTATAAGGTGCTAGCCCCTTATTTGTGGACTAATCGGCGCTCGTTGAGTGATGGGATCAAGACCACACTAACATAAAATGTAATAGTACCCATTTAAGGATGGGTCGAGCCTGGGACCAAGGTCAATAAAAGAAGATAAAAAAGCCCATCTTGAAGGGATTTCGAACACGTGACCATTAGAGAGGCAGGCACGCGTTCTGGCCACTGTGCTACCGCGGCGACCGGCGGTTGATACTTCCGCGGGGAAATCACTCACGTTTAGTGGTCAGCATGGCAGAATAGATAAGAGTGCTCGTCCTTAAACGCACGTGTGCTGATGCCGAGTCAGCGGATTCAACCCCTACACCGTCAGTTGGACACAAATGTTGACCTTGACTTCGGGACGTAAATTACACGTACCTCTGAAGTCGGAGTGGGTTCGCCTGACGGCGAGGGACACTAGTAATATGGAAAGCTAATCCACACGCAAAAATCAGTCCAGTCTAGGAGAAATAGTAGCACATGTATGGACTACGCTTGAGTTAAAAGCAAGCGAACACGTTTCATCCTATTATAAACAACGACGGTAACACGCTAATCCCCAAATCTAAACAAATACTTTTTTATACATGTATATTTTCCCACCAGTAATTCAAAGAATTCCAGAATTATTAATATAATTATCACAAACTGGAATCCAGGAACAGCGTGTTGCAATATTTTGTATTCACACAAACAAACGCTTTGGAATTATTGCCAGAATGGAAGGTCCTGTTTTCACGTGCCTCGCGTAAATCGCTGTTTACGTTCAGGTTATGACGTTAGCGCTCAGCGGCAGACGTGCACACAAGACGATGGCTAGACCTCCCGCGCGTGCCAGACTATCACATTGTGTGAACCGCCAAGACAAGCGACGAGCGTCGAGCTGTCCGGGTAGCCTTGCTGGCTGGGTGACCGGGTAGTCACAGCTAGCGACAGCTGGGCCGTCAAGGAAAGAGTGCCCTAATTGACGTCTTGATGTTCGCCTGGTCGCTCGGTATCTTCATATTGGTAACGCATGTTATCAATCTGTTAACTGATTCGGTGCCAATCAAAATGTAGGTTTGGACCAAACAAACATAGATGGCGAAAATGGGTAGTTGGGTGTGTCACAGTTATGACTAAAAAGTAAATGATAGCAGATATTTTGTATTATACAGGGTGTTTGTAAAGTCTCACTTTTTTTTTTTTTTTTTGCATATCCTTTACAGGACATCGCTGTCAACATCAGCATCTTTCAGCTGTCTGTTGATTTCTTGGCAAGATTACACTCAGTAGTTTGCCATTGCTTTCTGAGCGGCCGGCTCAGTATCCCGCAAGTCACCAGCGGGGGTCGAACCGCTCCCAGTTCTCTTCCGCTACGAGACTGCGTGATAAACGGGATTACGGAGAAAGTGTTGTAACCCCTCAGCCAGAGAGACCGGCAAAGTCTCACTACACTTCGTATTTAGAACAAATTTGGAAAATGAAGTACGTGATCCATCCATCCAACGTGTGTCATGAAGATAATCGTGGGCGGTCATGTTTTGCCATCTCACTCGATCACCAGAGTCGTGTATCAGCTCTGTGTTCCTTTCTCGACCATGCCACGTGACCAAGCCATCCAGGTGTTTACTTCTCGGTCTTCCCCTTGGTCTCTTCCCTTCGATCTTGCCAGTTGTCACCAAGTTCTCCAATGCATTTCTTCTCATAACATACCCAAAAAATTTTGACTGTCTACGTCTAATGTATTTAATATGTTTACGATCTTCATTTGTTTCTTGCAGGACTTGTTCATTTGTTTTTCTCTCTGTCCATCGCATTGTTTTGGATTTTCCTCAGAAATCACATTTCCACAGCCATCAGATGTTTTTCAGCTAGTCTGCTCATTGTCCACGCTTCATATCCATACTAAAGTACAGGTTCTATTGTGCAGTATCATCGAAAGTACATGCTATCATCAACAAATCGTGAAGCAACATGTAGCGAATGGTTGTCGTCTGCTGGAATAATTCTTAGCACTCCACATACAATGTGTTATCAACGGAAGAAAGAATGTTTTGTTATTTTTAACATTTGTTCTACATACAAAGTGTAGTGAGGATTTACAAACATCCGATATATCAATTTAAAGGCGGTTGCATAGCGAATACTATTGTATATAGACCATAGCAGCTAAGGAACATCGCTGAAGACCATCCCTTGGCACTTAATCAGTTAATATACTTTACCATCATTCCCTATTTATGGCTCCCTATAGAAATACTCTTTAGTGTTCTCATATCTGTAACGATAACAGGTTTTTGCTTGCTGCTGCCGAATGTACATGTTTTCACGTGTGTAAAGGGCAAGATAGTCGACTTCTGCGAGCCAGATTTTATAACATATGGCTCTGTCTCCTTCCTCAGGACAATCTTTCGAAAGCATCGCACAGAGGATAAAGTTCATAGCTACAGCGACAACCCCCAGGAGTCTCCGAGACAACTGCATTCGTGAACGGAATGACGGAGTCCAGAATCGAATCCACACACAGGCTGGCGGCTTAACCACTTCGCCACGGAGCCTCCCGGGGCATGTATGAGTGCGTATATGTACTTATGGTTCCTGTTCGTGAGTGGGTCTGCTATTTCGTACTTTAGAGGGTATATATGTATACATTGCACATACATTTTTATTTTTTGCTGTTGTTGTTTTGATTTCAGTTTTAGTTTCGTTTCTTGTCCTTCCCATTTTTTACAACTCACTCTCCTATTCGACATTTTTGTTTTCAGTTTTCCGTCACCTGGATTGGATATACAACAGGAGAAATACGTCTGGGAATCATAACCCGGAAAATCTGTTTTACGTTCAGTAGTTTGCCGTTGCTTTCTGAACGACCGGCTCCCATAGCAACAGGATTAGCTTTCCCGATTACCAGTGTCCCTCGCAATCAGGCGAAGCCACTCCAACTTCAGAGGTACTTGTAATTTACGTCCCCAAGTCAAGGACGAGAGTTCATCATTTTAGTCCAACCATCTGGTGTAGGGGTAGAACCCACTACCTCGGCATCAGCATACAGGGTGTTTAAGAATGATTGTTCTTATCCATTCTGCCATGTTGACCTCCACTGTTTCTGATGCTCGTGCTTTCACCGTGGAGGAGTTTTTGCCACTAATCTGTGTTGTTTGTTTTGCATTTATTTGTTATTCTATTGTTCTTGTTGTCCCGTTGATAAAGACTTCAGTGAAAACGTACGCCTGTAACTTTGTGTGTGTGTGTGTGTGTGTGTGTGTGTGTACGAGCGCGCGAGCATGTGTGTGTGTGTTGTTGTTTGTTTGTTTTTTCATCCGCCAAGCTTCTTAGTTATATCGTATGTTTTTGTCATATTCTCATATGTGTAATAAATATTCCATATCAGTGGTTTGAACAGACGAACTAGGTTGGTTTGGAGAGTACAGAAAAACGCGTCTCGTGTCCGAGTGTATTTGTGGACACGCTGAACATCAAAGACACCTGGTTCATAAACAGCATGACATCTCGAACACTGAAATCCGTTGACCAGATGTAACATCGCCATGGCCTGGAAAGCTGCACTGAAAACGTTGCTAGTGGGAGAACAGGCATGTGTCGACCAGAATGAAGAAGTAGACAGGGAAATTAACTGATTAAGGGCCTAGGGCAGAGGTTCTCAATCTTTTTTGGCCCATGCCCCCCCCCTTTACCATATGTTCAGAACATCACCCCCCCCCCCCTTTCGAATTTCCTCCCTATACATCTCCCCCCACCCTTACACATGATAAATAAAAATGGAAGCTAAATTTAATAACACATAATAGAACGAGTCTAGACATCTACATAAAACGTGATTTGCGGGTCTACTAACGTTATAAAACGAATTTCATTAGGGCGAGAAGTACAGAATCGTAAAATTTAGAGGGAAAAAAATATCAAGTAACTGGTTCTCGTATTAATGCGATCTTGAAATAATCTTAACCCCCCCCCCCCCCCCCTCGGAAACCCTAAAATTCCCACCGGGGGGGGGGGGATTCCCCACTTATGAGAACCACTGGCCTAGAGGCTAGAGGGTATAGGTAGACTTTTACAAGATGAACAACATACTGACCAATAAAATCATGTCAGTTGCAACGAGAACAAGATTGTTGAGGTGCTACATAGATCCTGTATGGATGTGAAGCGTGGGCAATGAGCAGTCAAGCTGAAATCATCTGATGGCTGTGGAAATGTGGATTCTGTGGAGAATGCAAAGAATATCATGGACAGACAGAAAAACCAATGAACAAGTCCTACAAGAAACAAATGAAAATCGTAAACTTATTAGAGACATTAGACGTAGACCGTCAAAAACTTTTGGACATGTTATGAGAAGAAATAAATGGCAGAGTGGTTAGTTACCTGCCAAGACAGTGATCAGAGTTCAGGCCCCAAACAGTGACAAAATTATATTTAACCTCGATAAGCACAGGTCTAGGGTCGATACAGCATCATTAGTAAAGAAATTAATTGATAAATAGATCATGGTCACAGACCCCATTCTGTCGTGGCCTAGAATATGTGAAATGTAGCACTTCACACCACAACGACTGTAGCTGCTTCTTACACATTGCGTACAAGCAGAGGATATGAGGAGGTTTAGGGACAACTGACGTCCAAATATCCGTTTTTCCAGGCGGATGTAGTTAATGAGATGAAGAAGTGCAATACTGTGAGATGCAAGTTTTTTTTGTTTTTTATGTCCTTTTTTACAGAACATTGCTGTCAACACCAGCATTTTACTGCTGTTGTTGATGTCTTGGCATGCTAACGTTCAGTAGTCTGCCATTGCTTTCTGAACGACCAGCTCCATCATACCAATTCGTTAAAACCCAACGCAACGCGGTCTGCTGCCAAATCGCGCACAGCTGTGTTTAGAAAGCGGTAAGCGGGATTATAAACTGTGTCCATAACTTCTTAGCCACGGAGACGGCTAGTAGGTAGCCTAAACGTAGAGATATAGAAGAAAGAAATGTCACGAACGTGAGCACTATTTATAATTGCTCTTTTAAAGCCCATTTATTCCTTAACATAAGCTCAACCAGTCATTTGTATTTTATCGCGTCGTTGCTTCAGTGCTATGAAATCTTCAGCATAGGTTTACGTGACTTCTTGTCTCAGCCACGTTCGCAATCAATGTTCAACCTCTTCATGATTTAGTTTCTTGGCTAAAGGCTAAAAACTAGGTTTCCGTTGTATTGATCTGCTTCTCTTAAGCATGGTAAAGTTCACCCATGAAGACGAAACGACCAGTACATTGTTGATTATAGTAATGCTCCTTGTTGTTTCTAAAATCTGTGCTGCTTTCTTCTTCATTCCAATTAATTTGCATCACGTAGTACCGCGTACCACGTTTGAAACCATAGCTGCGGGCGATTTGGAAGCAGACCGCCTTGCGTTAGTTTCCATACAAGTGTATGAGTACCGGTCGTTCAGAAAGCAATTTCAAACTACTGAACGTAAACTTACTAGGAATCACAAACAACCAAAAATACTGACTGCTACGTCCTGTAGAGGATATACAATTAACTTAGCAGTAGTTTGCAGAACGCCGCTCTCTTCACAACCTGCCCAACAGTTTCTAGATCCTTTGAAGGTTCTCAAGATATGGTTTGCTCATCGAGTGTCGATTGCTCTACACAGTCAAACATAGCAATACACAGCAGTAAGACTGCCGTGATGGAAATAGTGTTACTTGTAAGGCCTACACTTACGTATGCAAGTTGAAACGTAGACAACAAGCAGAAAAGCCGAAAACATTAAAAAGCAGCAAACCTGTGCTTTCTGAGGAAATGCAAAGAATGTCACGGAGAAACAAAAAGACATAGACATAGACAAGGCTATTATGAATACAGAGCAGCTGCATTTATGTGTGCTTACATTTCAACTAATGATATTGTTCTTGTTGGTATGGACTAGGGTACTACTGCTGAAATTAGTTGCATGTCATTTACAGGACGTTGCAATCAATACCATTGGCTATTTGTGATTTACTAAGCAATTTAGTTCAAGTTTGTCATTACTTTCTGAACGGCCGTAGCTTCATTCCATCGAAAACAACGCAAAGTGGCCTGCCTGTAAATCTCTCGAACCTGATTTTAAACTCTCGTCTTGATATGTCGGGGAAATTTAAAACGGGTTCACTATCCCCTAAGCCACAGCAATGCTTCCACCAGACACTAAATAATAACACACGCATTACAGACGAACCGTGTTGCCATTTAACCGGAACACGTTTGGAAAATGTTAATGGTCTTATTGTACTGTTTATACTCAAATAGTTAGGCCAGTTTGTCCTTCCATCTAAACAGAGATCAGTAAACTCGTTTGGTTGAAACGTCTCCTCGTCGTACCCCGACATGCGAAAACAACGGCCTTCGTCCCAACTAGTCACGCATGCGCTACCGGAAATGAGCAGCTACTTGATGACAACCGACGTGGTGCATTGTACTCTCACAAGATTCAAACAGCGTGAATGGCAAAGATAGGAGCCATCTCTCCGCTCATGTTTTTTTTTTTTTTTCAACTAAACAACACAGTGAAACTATTAACTGACAAGAAAATTAATGGCTGTTCGAAAATGATTAAGGAAAATGTTAATTATCAGCCGCAATTGCCGATGGCAAAAGCTGAGGAGTTAAATTTCTTGAACACAGAAATTGTTTGCTTCGGAAATACTAAGGGTGCTAAAATAGTTTCAAGCATATGTTTATCCCTAAGCTATTATCTGCAAAGAATCACTTTAAAAAAAAATAGGAAACCTTGTTTCAATCCAAACATTTCTGGTTTTCATAATGTTAAATATTAAGATAATTGTTTCCATGATCCTTTGTTGTAATTTTACTATGACAATTCAATCTATTTATGCTATAGGCTAGGTGTGATTGAGCATGCTATTAGTATGACACAATTTCTATTGAAAAGTTTTAGCATGGGCTAGGGGGGGGGGGTGCGTGTTGGGGTGGGGGGCCAGGTCATGACTCAAGGTATTTTTCCCCTGCCGTGTATTCGAGACGTGCGATCTTTGAGTTGTCCTTGCGTTATTTTGTATTTGTCTCATACCTGCGAAAAATGCCTGCTCCCAAGCCACCCTTCCCTCGGCGAGGAGAACTTCGTGCACCTGGTGCTTCGTGCCCACACGTAAGTCCTAGTAAAATTAGCAATCTGGACATTTTGAGGGAAGCTGAGAACTAAGACAACTTATCACAAATATCAGAAAGAGACAGTTATCGTTTTTTGGCCACGTTATGGGAAGACAACAACTAGAACATGTGACAACCGGGAAGATTTGTGGAAAGAGAGATAGAGGAAGACAGCATGTGAAAATTTTTGACATTCTTGTGTCATAGCACGGAAGGGTGTCAACCCACGACTGATCCATGCCGTTGGAGATCGCAATATGTTGAGAATCATGATCGTTCGAGCCAGCCGGCAAGGCACTGGATGATAATGACTGTTTCCAATATATCCTCTTTACACGTCTATGTGAGTTCCAATTGTCTTGAGATCTCGAAGAATAAGAATCATATCAGAGTGTCTTATTATTTCTAAAACCTTTGTGTAATCAAGGAAGATAATATGTAGGTCTCTGGTTACTTTTATACAACACTATATTAAATGAAAGATGAATTTTCAGCAAATGAAAATCCTGTTGTGTACCTTACCGTCTAGACAACCACACTGTTTTCACATGTTTATGGTTCTATTTTCGTCCTTACCCACTGCATGATGGTTATTAACAAATATGTGTGGTGTTACTTACTCATTGTGGTTAATAATTGGATTCTGATCACATTTTGTATTGCTTACTTCTTTATATTGGCAGCACACACAGATCTACGATTGTCAGGAGGTGTGTCTCCGGAGTCATAGACTGTGTTTAGCAACCTCATAAAAAGAAAGTACAATACCCTTGTATATGGCATGAGGTGAACTGGGTATACGGTGCTAGCCGCATATTTCACAGACCAATCGGCGCTCGATATATGAAGTGGTCAACATCACGCCGGACGCCTTTACTTCTTTCACATATTGATGGTGTATCTAAAATCTGGTCTTCGGCCATTGTGATTATGTCTCCTTTGATTGCCAGGCAACTCACTAATTTTAATTTGAGCGTACTCCTCCCAGGGGCTGCTATTTATAGTTGTTTTTAATCACTAGGGAGTGCGCTGAACTGATTTGTGCGTGTGGAGTAATTTTCCCTGTTACCAGTGTCCCTCGCCAGTAGGCTCTTCGACTTTTGAGGTACGTTTAAGTAACGTCCCCAAATCAGGGACGAGACGGCAACATTTAAGTCCAACGGACCTGCGGGCGGAAAGAACTTCCTACCTCGGTCACTACAGAAAGTTTACACGCGAGCGCTTTAACTATTCTGCGACGTTGATTTCCAACCCGTTGATGAAGGCCTTTTGTTTTTCAGGGACGTCATTAATTATTAATAATAAACTAGAATGCACTAGCCAAATGAATTTGCGTTGATTATATCAACTTTATCAACATAATGTTAAGAATGTTCTCATACTTGTCTGGGAAAGAAAGACAGCGAGACAGGAAACTGCTCACTCTATCTCGTTAAGCCGTGACCTGTCTATTTCCATACGGGGTAATTTTCTTAGCCGAACGCGCGCTGAAAAATGGGTGAAAAAACTGTTTAACAATGAGGTTAGAATTCTTAATATTCTGAGACACTATGAGAGCGCATGCGTCATTTAGCCGGAGCGTTACCGACGTTGAGGAAACTGCGCCAATAATGTCTGGAGCACAGACAGACGAGTGTTCGACGCCTGAGTTTGTCGCCTGCTAAGTGAGGGAAATACTGGCCATCTAATCCTCCGTGCATTCAGACCTACACAATGTGATTGCCCTATCACATAGCAGGTTCCTGTTTCACGGCAGTTTTGTTGTTTAAGAATGTGTTCACATCTTTATATTGATTCTGCCGAAGTGTGTATATGTGTGTGTATGTTTTTTTTTGTTCCCTCGCTTAGAACTCGAGCGTGTTCCACACGCGTGCTGCTTCTACTTGTAGAGTTCACAGGGCTGATTGCTCGTGAGGGTTAGGTTATCAAAAATAGAGAGCATGTGTTGGATGTTTCCCCCAGGACACGCTGGTGTGGTGGGAAAAGAGCAGGCGGACATATTGGCTCGGCCTGCACCATTTGGCGGGGTATTGGTGTATGGTAAGGTTGATGTGCTTGGAGCCCTTTAGAATTTTGTGCATAGTGCAGAAAAACATATAGATTATCGCGCTTAATGAGAATGATAATCCAGGTGGTGGCCAGAGAATCTGGACGACAACTCAAAACTTCGATTGTTTTCTTAACGAGAAGTCAACACTGAATTCTAGTAACCTTAATACACATAAACACTCGCGCGCGCGTTCACTCGCACATACACCGAGTGCACAGGCAGACTCAACACCGTTTGTGTGGCGCCGGCCTGGAGACAACGCCGACAGTGAATGTAGAAAATTGGCTCCTTATTCTTCTACTACGGCGACGGCTGGGGGTAATATTAGCACCAATCCAAGGCCGGTCTTTCACCAATGACAAGACAATTCTGGTAATGACAAGGCTATGACTGCGTGAAAGGATGTCGTTAAACGGGTAGGAGGTGGTGCGCGTGGTGATGGTGGGGGAAAGGTGGAAGGGCGGGGGAATCTGCTGTACTGGAATGAATAGACAGTAGTGTGAATGGTAGCTCCGAAAACATTCTTCTTCTTCTTCTTCTTCTTTTTTCAGGTGCTTGGACTGGAACAGACAATCTTCTTTGTCGTCAGATATTTTCATGAAGTTGGTATTTCCTATATTAATACTATTAGTCGTCCAGCTATTTAAGCTTTCCATATATATCGTTCTCCATCTTCCTCTGCCTCTCTTGTCTTTTGTTTTCCTACACAAGGCTAACGGCTGTGTCACGCTTATTTTCTTCATAAGCTCCATAACTTTCGTTTGCCGTGACCTTTTGGCTTTGATCGTGTCACATGTCATTACCTTTTGTACAGCATTTGTAAAAGGTGTATTTTTAACTACTGTGCAGTGTTTTAAAATATTTCTGGTCAAAGTTTTGTATTCACCGTCTGTAAAGTTCATGCAACATAATAGGTAAATAGAAAACTTAAACCGGCAATATTTTCAAAGACTGCACAGTCATTAAAATTACATCCTGCATTTAACAGCCTCGGGCACACGTGGATTGGGGTTATCTGGCATAAAGCAGTGAAAATGCAATGAATAATAGAGTGAAAAATCCAGAAATGTAGGTGATACAATTTAAGTAAAGGACCCCTACAGACCGTGAGGTGCATCGGCCATACGTGCTA
Source organism: Cepaea hortensis (assembly GCA_963921405.1). Taxonomy (NCBI): domain Eukaryota; kingdom Metazoa; phylum Mollusca; class Gastropoda; order Stylommatophora; family Helicidae; genus Cepaea; species Cepaea hortensis. The sequence goes on along the minus strand of OY992882.1, from coordinate 90,940,686 downwards.
GACCCATATTTGTATAGAACAATCTGCACTTAGTGAATGGTGTGATAAGTATCACACCGACAGCCTTTACCTTCGAAGACATTCTTGGTACTCATTTTTGGCTGGGTCGATCCTGGGAGTCCAGGTAAATTTTTTTTTCCAAATTCGAATTCGCTCAGTTGCGGATCCACCCCATAACCACATGGGCGGCATACGAGCGTCTGGCCACTACGCTAACGGAGCTTTCAAGACTACAAGAACAGAATCCCAACTACCCGCCTCTTCCCCACCCCTCTTTTTCCCTGCCCCTCAAATACAAATATGTAGGGCATTGCATACATCAGGCTATAAAACCAAAAACAACAGCACAGACAGAAATGACATTAAAATAACTACGCTAAGGCCATTAAGGCGTAATATCATGATAAAAACAAGTATACTGAAAATCAACCCGACAGAATTAATTGCAATGTAGGGGTACATAACTAGGCTTCCGGTTAATTCCTAGATGAACAAGACGCCTAGTTAAATGCTCTACACATCTACACCTCTCTTGTTCCTATTATTCATTTCATGACTGCTTTAATGTGGTATCAAGTTGGACCAGACGGGAAAGCTTCTCCAGAGAATACCATAACATTCAGTCAGCCCGTGCTGCGGAAATAATTAACTCTTAAGTTATGCTGTATCAAGTATCTCCACATTACGTTTAATAGTTGCTCTAGACGGGGAGCTGTGGCTGATGGATTAGAACGTTCTCCTCTGGCTCACAAGGTGCCAGGTTAAGTCTCAGCATAGGGCATGGAACTTTTCCGAGAAACATTGATGTCTGGAGATATCACACGCCGCCTGGTTCTCTTGGGTACTGAGATCGGAGACCTAACCTTCTCGAATATGGACGAAATAAGGAGTATGTAAGGTGTGCACGGTAAAACAAAAACACGGCATTCGGAAATGGCAACGAGTAGATCGTAAAGTCGCCACCATGGCAAAATTATTAGGAAAGATAACCTAGGCACGGGTAGATATAGCCCGTTTGCCTGGATAGAATCTGTCTAGAGCAGGGGTGGCCAACCTTTTCAGCAGGCGGGCCAAATTTCATAAATAATATTTCCTGCCGGGCCACGTACCTAATTTTTTTTGTTAAATTAAAGTAAACAAGCAAGCGTGCTACAGCTTCGACCACATCGTCGTTTCCCACTCCGAGTGCCGCAACATGACTACCGGCGGGCCGCATGCGGCCCGCAGGCCTCGTGTTGGCCACCCCTGGTCTAGAGGAAAGAAACCTTACACAATTGCATGTCGAGGTCGGACCCGAGGACCCACCTCGCGTAGGTGTTTAACTAGCTGTGACACCCTCTCATCGAAAGATGAGCATATAAGAAGAGGAAGAAGTTCTCTACACGATATACATTTCTGAAAACGCGTGATTGTTTCTGAACTCACGTAACTGTTCTTGACTTCTCGTGTCCCTGGCACTTGCTGTACTAACCAATCAATCCCATGTGTTACATTAGCAGGTTTACTCAATTCACTTCAATGGGGATCTTCATCACTTCCCTCTGGACATACCCATAGACACTCTGATCTCCGTCAAAATCCAAGAGCATACAAAGACTGGGACCGGCTGTAGTGTAGTAGCCGGCAGACTTGCCTATGGGGCCGGTGTCGTGTATGAATCCCCGTCATGTTTTATTGGACTGGGGTTTCGGGGCAGGAGTGACGGTATTTTAAAATGGGCCTGGGTTCCCAGGTCGATTCACCTATCATGGGTCCTAGGAAATGTCTTGGAACATGAAGGCGACCGTCGTGGTTTTGACCCCATCACCCACCGAGCGTTGACTAGTCAACAGAAAATGGTTCCAGCACTGTATGCCAAATGTAGCTTAAGGTATGTAAAAGAGTCCTTTAGTTACTTCCCTTAAAATACAACTAGCGACAGGGCCCTGCCGTGCCATGAAACAGTGAGGCGGCCGCATCACGCTGCACCGTAATGGGGCGGTGTACGCAGCGATGGAGGGGCGGCATTTCGAAGACTTGCATCATACTGAGACAATCTACTGCACGGCCCTGGCCAGGGAGTTGCTCTAGCACAGCGGCTAGCACGCCTACCTGCTGGCCCGGTGATCAAGGGTTCCACAGAAATCACCCAGGTTGATGTTAATTGACATTCAAGCTCAGCTGCGACCGATTTGTGCAGCAGACCATGTCGCGTTGTGTTATAACGTGTTGGTATGGGAGCCGGTCGTTCAGAAGGCAATGGCAAACTAATGAACGTAAAACTTGCCTAGTAAATAAACAACAGCTGGTGTTGACTGCGACACCCTGTAACGGATATGCAATATTTAAAAAAAAAAAAACATTGACATGCGCTCGGTGATCAAGGTTCCACAAATCATCCAGGTTAATTTTTTTTAAATGAACCTGGACTCTCAGGTCGATCCAGTTGAACATGAGTACCAGGAAACACCCTGGGAAGTAAAGGCGGTTGGTGGGATATTGAACATCACCCATAGAGTGTCGATTAGTCTGTACATGTGAGGTTCACATCATTTGCTCAATAGGTCTCAAGGCGTCTAAAAGGGTTCTGTACTTGTTACCGAGGGACCTGGTTACTCACATCAGAAGAACAATCCACATTCTTTGGATATGTTATGAGAAGAGGAGGGCTGGAGTACATCGTCTCATCGGGAAAGTTGGAGGGCAGGAGGGGCAATGTGGAGGACCAAGAAAGTAGATTGGGAGTCTCCGTGGTTACGCCATCTGCCTCGAGCTCCGAAAGTTGTGGGTTCGATTCCAGTCTACTTCGTTCGTTTCGCTAGTACTATGTTCTCGAGAACTCTGGGAGGTCGTCGCTGGAGCTACGGAGTTCGTGTTTTGTGAGAGACTTTCGGCAGGCCGCCCTGCGGAAAGAGACCGAGTCATATGGGATAAAATGGATGCTATGAATTCGATCCGCTTTTCTTTTAAACCCCTTGTTAGCCATTCCTTAAAGAAAGAAGATGCTCTACAGTTTAACATCATGGCATGAATAACGTCGGTATCAGAAATGATTGGCAACACATAGACAGAAGGCTGTGGAATAGACAGGATCACCATTGCTACCTGACGTGGACTAAACGAATAAGACTCGATACTACAGCCATATAACTAATATTCCGCATGGAATAAAAACTCATAAAGAGGCTTCCAGTGTTAATTACACAGTGTCCTTGTCTGTTTGTTATGCGTCTCTTTTCTGTCCACTCTAATCTACGACCCCAACGTTTGTATTGTAATTACTAATGTTTATTTATTCAATTGAGAATCTTCATTTCAGCCCAGCTTGATTTTATTCAACGACTCCGATAAAATTAACAAAATTGCTGTCTACTTTTTCCGCGGTTAATTCTCACACACGTGCAGCTAAACAGAAAAACCTGCAATTTTCTAAATCTGTATTCAACCGCAGGAGTTACATACGTATAACACCAATATAGTTAGATATAGTTATGTTAACCAAGTTTTATATAAAGTGTTCATAAGCAGTTGTGTTATTACGCAAACGATATTCATTTTACACGACTTTAATGATAGTAAAAGCTGTCTAATGCCTCAATTAGCTGAACATTAAAAAAATTGTTTCCTACATTGATTATGTGGTTGTTTCGGGATTTGAAATTTAAATATTGAGCACAACCCACTACTGGCAACGCCGATCGCATTCTGGTATGAACCTAAGGCCTATCCACGTCAATATGGAAGCACTATACTCGAGTTTCGCCCTCATTTGAGCTCGTCAGTAGTGCATATCCCTGACCGGATCCGGAAACAGTCCCGGATCACGCGTGTGAAGCGGGTGTGTAACCACGCGGCACACACTGGACACACCAAATTATCACAACAGAATACCACAACGCTACCCATCGTAGGCTATGCTCAAGATTGCCCAATCGCCGCGACCGACGTCCGTCAATCGATGGGACCCGAACGATCAGGACTTCTCACTGGCAAGGAACACCAGGCCTCCTAAATCCAGTGAGCAATAATCAATTGATTATGTGGTTGTTTCGGGATTTGAAATTTAAATATTGAGCACAACCCACTACTGGCAACGCCGATCGCATTCTGGTATGAACCTAAGGCCTATCCACGTCAATATGGAAGCACTATACTCGAGTTTCGCCCTCATTTGAGCTCGTCAGTAGTGCATATCCCTGACCGGATCCGGAAACAGTCCCGGATCACGCGTGTGAAGCGGTTGTGTAACCACGCGGCACACACTGGACACACCAAATTATCACAACAGAATACCACAACGCTACCCATCGTAGGCTATGCTCAAGATTGCCCAATCGCCGCGACCGACGTCCGTCAATCGATGGGACCCGAACGATCAGGACTTCTCACTGTTCCTACATTATTGTAAACCATATATAGTACGATTTATTGCCTGGCATATTTCGCTGCATCTCGCCAGGTACTTACTGCAGATGTCACACAACATAGAGTAAAACAATTAGAATCATCGTTCAAGCTGAAATATACACATATTCACACAGTAATATCAGTTGTTTACCATGGTTACCTGACGAGATGCAGCGAAATGTGCCAGGCAATAAATCGTACTATATATGGTTTGTGTCTTCGTTATTCAAATTCACTACGGGAAAACATTGTTTTGATTATTGTAAACAGTCACAAAGCAGACACCTGGAATGAAGTGTTGTTGGAGCACACGTGCATGTTAAGTGATGTGTGTTGTATTTGAGGATTGTAGATTGTCTTTTTGTCATTCAGTTTTATATGATATGTGTCGTCTTTATGGTAAACTACTGAACGTAAACTTGCCAAGAGATCACAACAGCAAAAAAGCTGGTGTTGACTGCGACGTCCTGTAAAGGATTTGCAGCTAACGTTTTTGTGTCGTCTTTGGCGCACGTCTGTCATTTTGGCCCATCAAGGTAGCAAATAATATTAACGTTGTAATCTGCTATGCATGTCGTAAGAGTGGACTAAGGGTGGTTGACATGAGACTGACTACATAATACCGTAGAAAGAAGTCTACAAAAGGCTTGGCGTGAGTTGGTCGAGGACTTTTCCTCCTTCGGAAGATATACGACAGAAGATGAATGCCATCTTCGGGGACAGAACTTGGTATGTGTTTGTATATTTACCCCCGGGTGGCTCATGTGGCCTATCTGTTCATCTATGTTTCTTTGTTTACTGTTGTTATTGGTCACTTGCCAGTGTATTTTACATTGACCAAGATCACGATCATCAGTCGACGCTGCGACTTAACGACAGTCTGATTACATTTCCAACGATAACCACTACGCTCTATAGATGTGAATTTCAAGTACCGGTCTTGCACACCACACTGGTTTCTGAGCGTGGAGAGGGATAGGATAGTTCTGCAACACGGCTACCGTGGAGATCGTACTTCGATACCGTGTTTGGAAGGCAGTCTCCACACCTGCCCCACGAGGACAGGTGCAAGCTTTTTCGGGGTGTAGGCAACCTGAACGTTAACATATCGGGCTGAATATTAGAACTCAGGCTTTCAGAGGTCATACAACCAAACAATTCAGAAACCATATCTCACCATGCCCAAGTGGAGACGGGATGTCTTTATGTAGGGAACAAGTCTATGTGGTGGTGGTGGTGGTGGTGGTGGAGATACGCATGTTAGTGCAACTGTGGAGAAGATAACCACGTGTGTCCATTTGGAGAAGACAGACAGACGCGTGTCAATGCAGAGACGACAAACAAATATGTGTACATGTAAAGAAGGCTAACAGATATGCGTCAAGAAGGCATATAGAGAAGTGACAATGTGTCAATGTGGAGATGACATACATAAAGGTGACAATGTGTCAATTTGGAGATGACATACATAAAGGTGATAATGTGTCAATGTGGAGAGGGCATACTGAGGGGTAACAATCTGTCAATGTTAGAAAGGCATACAGATAGGTGACAATATGTCAACTTGGAGAGTTCAAAGAGATAGGTGACCATATGTCAATGTTGAGAACGCTTACAGAGAGGCGACAGTGTGTCAGTGTGGGGAAGGCATACATATAAGCGGCAATGTGTCAATATGGGGAAGGCATACATAAAGGAGACAATGTGTCAATGTTCGCATCTGCGAGCGCTAACAAAACAAGTCACCTGAACAAGTCAAGCAACCTGATACGGGGGAAAATGGCACGTGCAAGAACACCAAACGACACGTGGCATCCAAGATGTACAGTGTGGCAGCCGACAAGAAGACGAGCGGAGAGAATCTACCTGCGAGCTGCAGCAAACAACAAGAAGCTCAAGCAAACTCTAACGAAGCTACTACGAGGAAGGACGACGACAACCCACCACAAACAAGAGCCAAACCTACTGAGAAGCAGAGAGAGGAGAAAGACACCAGAGTCGGGAACACCAACTCACCGACAATCAAGTGGGTTGTCAAACGTATCCAAGTGGAGCTGACAGATGAACAAATTCTGAAGCAGCTACAAGAAGAGAATCTCCACATCCAATTCTTGAAGGCGGAGCGGCTCCTCACCTACTTCAAGATTTCTACAACCTTAGCTGTGGTGACGACATAGGGCAGCGAGATACCGACCACAGTATCAATCAACAAGAAAATACAATAGCCAGAGAGATTCATCCCAAGAGTCAATCAATGTTCCAGATGCCAGAGGGCCGGCCACAGCAGAGCAGCATATCGCAGTAAGACGGAAATCTACCGGTACTGCGCCGATCACCACACCTTCAAGGAGTGTCCGCTGGCCAAGCTGGACAGGGAAAACAAGCTGTCCGGGAATTCAGAAGGCGATGGGAAGAAAAAGAAAAGAAGAAGCCCAAGAAACTCAGGTGGAAACCGATAGAATACCCTGAGGTACACTATGACCTCGAGTACTATATAGATGACGGAGAGATCGTCCCATGGCTGACCACAGAGGACGAAATCGAAAGACAGCAAGAACTCAAGCGTGAAAGTGAAAAATGGCGCAAGGAGGAAAATAACATCGAAAAGCTTCTTCAAGCAATACACAAAAAAGGAGACAAAAATACCAAATAAATAGTCCTTATAAGGACTGCAACCAGACGAGCCATGAGCTTTCACTAACGAAAGAAACCACAAGAGAAGACGGGCACAAAAGACAGCCGCCGACCAATCCCCCAGCTGACGTCACAGACACAAAATCCGATATAACCAATCCGGGTCAGGACCAATTAGTAAGAGCGCACAAGACAGAAATAGGGCTAATTCCCCCCCCCCCCCCCCAAAAAAAAAAAAAATCCACGGATCTCAACAATAACCACTGCTGAAAGAAGCAGGTTGAACGAGACCATTTTTGGAGTTTTTTGTTTTTGAACCAAGCAAGCAATGTGGGGAAGGCATACATATAGGCGACAGTGTGTCAATGTGGGGAAGACATACATATAGGCGACAGTGTGTCAATGTGGGGAAGACATACATATAGGAGACAGTGTGTCAATGTGGGGAAGACATACATATAGGCGACAGTGTGTCAATATAGGGATGGCATACATATAGGCGACAGTGTGTCAATGTGGGGAAGACATACATATAGGCGACAGTGTGTCAATGTGGGGAAGGCATACATTTAGGAGACAATGTGTCAATATAGGGATGGCATACATATAGGCGACAGTGTGTCAATGTGGGGAAGACATACATATAGGCGACAGTGTGTCAATGTGGGGAAGACATACATATAGGCGACAGTGTGTCAATGTGGGGAAGACATACATATAGGCGACAGTGTGTCAATGTGGGGAAGACATACATATAGGAGACAGTGTGTCAATGTGGGGAAGACATACATATAGGCGACAGTGTGTCAATGTGGGGAAGACATACATATAGGCGACAGTGTGTCAATGTGGGGAAGACATACATATAGGCGACAGTGTGTCAATGTGGGGAAGACATACATATAGGCGACAGTGTGTCAATGTGGGGAAGACATACATATAGGAGACAGTGTGTCAATGTGGGGAAGACATACATATAGGCGACAGTGTGTCAATATAGGGATGGCATACATATAGGCGACAGTGTGTCAATGTGGGGAAGACATACATATAGGCGACAGTGTGTCAATATAGGGATGGCATACATATAGGAGACAATGTGTTAATGTGGAGAGGATATGCAGAGAGTTGACAATGTGTCAAAGTGGGGAAGGCATACTGAGAGGTAACATTATGTCAAAGTGAGGATGATATGTAGATATGTGTCAATTAGTATTAGAAACGATAAACATGGGTGTCCACATGGAGATGACAATAAAACAATGGCAAATATACTAAAATATTGTCGATTAAAAGAGAATTGCTTCTACTTCAAACTGAAACAGAAAGTTTTTGGTGATTAAAGGAACCTAAGACATGATTTGTTTTTTAGTTGCATGTTCATTGCAGAACGTTGCGATAATCCCTGATCTCATGTTGATTTACTAAGCAATTTTACTTTCATTACTTTGTCATTGCATAAAACAGATTTATAACCTCATAAATGAGATGAGCTTTGTTATTGAGAGATGAAGAAAACGATGACAACGATGGCAGTGAAGAAGAGGACGAGAAGGGTGGAGGAGGTGGAGAAAAATGAAGAAGAGGAAGAGGAAGGAGAAGTAGGAATATGAGGAGAAGTAGGAAATATGAGGAGGAGACGAAGTTGAAGGAGGTGCAAAATGAGAAAAAGATGAAAACGAAGTTCTCCTTTGCCTAAAGGCAATAATAATATCACATCACGTTTACCACCTTCGTTTATTTCTTTATTTCTTTATTATTATTTTTTTTTTTTTTTTTTGAAACATAGAAACTATGATTTTTGCGAAACATGGCCAACAATGATTTGCCAGCGAGGAGATCAAATCTGATATGTCTATAATTAGAGGGTGGCATGAACCCCTAATCTACTCCTACCCGAACAGTCAGGTAATGTTCATTGAGAATCCTTTTCGGTATGAATCTGTCTCTCAGTATTCCATATAACTCATCATCGGTTCTCTAACCCGAAACCTGCTCCCGGCTCTTCTATAGAACGGGAAAAGGTAAAGAGAGGCATTGGGTATATGGTGCTAGACCCAAATTTCTATAGACCAATCGGCACTCCCGTGGGTGATGTGGTCACTATTACGCCGGTCATCTATACTTCCCAAGAAGTAATGTATCCATTTTAGGTTTGGGTCAATCTTAAAGCTCAGGTCAGTTAAATAAAATTCACCAGGCACGTAAAGGGATGTAATATTAGTGTGCCGCAAAGAATGCATTTAGTAGGTCAAGTCTAATACCCAGTCCATCGCCAAGATGAGCTCAGTGAGAATTGATGAGCCAATTAGAATTCTGTTTTCGCATGCTCGCTGGCTCAGACGGCGAGCCGGCACAATCATTTTTCAACATTCTGTCTCTTTGACACAAGTCGCATGCAGTGAGTTATAATGTCCTCTGAGACGTTTCTCCAGTTAATCAATGCAGCCATCATCAACAGATCCCCAGTGAGATGGTCAGTTAATGGCTAGCATGTCAGTAGCATTAGCAATCGGACACCTTGAGTGAGGCCAAAGGCAGAGATACATTGGTTTGTGCTTTCAGAGGCCAGGAAAGAAAGGCTGTGCCAACCTAGGAGCTTAAGAAACGTATAAAACTCCGCTTCCATGCAAATTCACACTCCTGACCACCGGAACTTACCTATCTCAGCTTCCACCATATTGCTAGTAGCACACTAATTGCAGACTGTTAATTGATTCAGTGACGAAGGATTAATATATCGATAGATGTTACCTCCCATCTGGACAGAAGGACGATATATCACATACTATAGTCATTGTGTTATTTGTTTTGTTTTGTGGCATCCTCCGCAATTTCAATTATATTATACTACTTGTTTATTTGATTGTGTACCAGGTTTGGTTCAAGCCTTCCTTTTGTTTGGCACTGAATCAGCTAATACCTGAAATGTCAAAGGTTTAGCATTAACCTTTCAGATACTAATGCCCTATAATTGTTAATGAGAACGCTATTCCACAGTGAGTAATACATCTATATGTATCGAAAGCTTGAACGTGCTGGATTATGTAAATGCTGACATGCATGGGGCTACTGCTCTTCAACTTAATGAGCTCTGGACTTCTGGGTATAGTGAACTAATGCCTACATTTGCAGTTATGGCACTTGCTTCCTACTTAGTTCTAAATCATCACTAAGCTACTGTTTTTATTCTATGCAAATGTGAAATAACCCATTATAATGTTACCATAACCCTCTTTTTATAGGTGAACTAACTGTGATGTTGTCTCTTATTGCTATTTATTTGTTGCTTTTCGTATGTACCATTTACTCCCCCCCCCCCCCCCCCACCCAGCTTGCTGTTTCCAATTTTTACTCTTTTGTTGAATTTATTCATGTGTTTAACTTCACTGCTTGTTTCTCTCACTCTGTTCCTTCATACCAATATGTCATTATCGTTGTCTATAACTTGTTACCTATTCTCATTGTCGGTTGAAACTTCATTACAAATGATTGTATTTACATATAATATATATATATATATATATATATATATATATATATATATATATATATATATATATATATATATATATATATATTGTGGAAGAGGGGGGGGGGGGTATTTCCTTATGTTTTTATGCATCCACGTTCTCACTTTTCATATAATACACCTGTTTAATTCACGTATTCTCAATGTAATTTTATTCTGATATATATCTTTTACCGCATTTTCATATGTATGGATTATCCCATCTGTGGCATGATGTCTTCAGACGTTCGCATCCCCAGTCCATTTACATTTCTCAATACTCAGTAGTTAACCACGTAAGCCGTCGTGATACCCTAACTAAAAATAGAATCGTAGATTCTAGATCGAGAGAGGGTAGGTGAATGGTGGGGTCTCAATTTCATTGGGTAACCCTTGGGCTGGTAACGCTCCTTAATACATAATTAGCCCGCCAGTCAAAGCCTTGATTCCATCCCGTAAGGACATGTTCAAGATGCAGTGGTAAAATTTGCCCAAAAGCATTCTTTAGGATGTGGTCATCTGCACTCCAGGTACCTAAATCATTTAATATGTTATGTGTAAACCTGATGAAGTGAGAGAGAGACGAATGGCCGAGTATTTTCTTGAGAAAATGTAAATAGAAGACAGGACTTCGGTACAGTGACTCTAAAACTGCCGCTCAAAACCTGTCATGTCTACCGCAGTGAAACATTCTTACCATGTCTATTGTCTGTCTGATTTGATGATTTGCATATGCTTATGACTGTAAACCACGCTCAATGCATATGGCAAAACCTTTGTGCGCTCTGAACATTCGTTGAGTGCCTATCATGACCATTCTTAACCAAACTGTACATCGCTCTTGAGAGTTACCTTTGGCGGTTGTTTCAGAATGTGTGATGCTATATACTGCATGTAATTTCTCCCTTATAATGGCTGAGAATGTTTGAATGAATGAGATGGTAATTATATAATTAACTTCTCATATTTGTAAAAGCAAAGACACTTATTATATCCATGTTTGCAGGACTGCATTGCACTGTAGAAATTAACCTAGTGTCTGTCAGATGAATACATGGGAAGGCTCATGCTATTTGTCAGGGAAAATTCACGTTTTCTTTCATTATGTGTATTCCCCATGTGAAGGCAATTCTAGTGCATGATTTCTGCCATACAATGCCTACTTCTTGGTGCTTAATCACACTGTCTGTTCTCATGGTACACCGGTCCTTGTGATCTACTCATTGTAAGAATTTACAAGATAATTGTGTGAAGCTGCCTCTGATTAGGAGTATGTGCCTATGACTTCACGGTTTTGGGGATGAACCTGGAGAAAGGATATCACCCCAAACCCCCAATTAAAATTGCACTTCATCATCAGTTAGAGGCGGGTGTTCGAATATCACACTCCTTTTCCCCCTCCCATTCCTCTCTGAATCTGTGATAGTACTGTATAACTGTGACAATGGTTCAATAGATGTAAAACACATGTTGTGCCTTTGTTTATTAACAGAGAATGAGGAAGATGGAGGAGGCCCTTTCAATTACCAGGACAACTCCAGGGAAGTCCTGAGCTCTAGCTTCAACTCCAGCTGAAAAGTCAGACTCCAAAAAGACCAAAATGAACAACAGGTTGCAAAGATTCAGCCTGAATCCACTAATTCTGGCCTATACAGATGGCACTGAAGAAAAGTCTTTCTTAAAAGCCTAAGACAGGGATACTCTCCAATTTTGTAAAAGCTCCAGGCTATATCTTCAAGATAAATTCAAGAAGAAACCTTAAGAGGAGAGATCACCTGGTCATCAGCATGTCACTACTGGCTAAGAGTGGACATTAAAGGTGCACTTGGAGCTGACCCTATCACAGCTTAATATTAATAATGGCTGAAAGCTGAAGGAGCAGAAGTTAATAAATAGAGCAAATTCACAAAATGGATTGGTGTTAAGTCGGTGTGGTGATTCAGTTCCATCAGAAATCTTAGGAGTGATAGACTGTGAAGAAAGACAGCTGGGACATATTGTTTCTTTTTAGATCTTCCTCCACTGGAAAAGCAAAAGAACAGTCTTGGGTGTCAACTTCATGAACAGTCAAATTTAGGTGAGATAGACAGAAAGAAGAATACTAGGACATATTGTTTCTTTTTAGATCTTCCTCTACTGGAAAAGTAAAAGAACAGGCCTAAGTGTCAACTTCATGAACTCACCAGTGAAAAGATAGAGCTTTAAAATTTCTTTCAAGATTGTGACAGCAGGGAATAGCCTGAATTGGAAGACCATCATGGGGAGAACTGTAACCTGAGCTGTCCAACACCATCATAGGTGCTAAAAGGATAAAACAGACCAGTGGAGCAGAATGTCCCTATGCTTGCCCCAATTTATGGCTTATCTTGTGTTTCCCTCATTAACAGTCGAAGAAAGGATTTAAGTCTAAAGTGTGGTGTAGGATAACTTATGAAGTAGAGAAGTGAAGGAGGAGGGTTATTTAGATTAATGTCTCGGTGGGATTTGGGTGTTGTATTTAGGTTCATAATTATATATTACATATTAACTAAGAATTTGAAGTGTGATGATTGACTATATGAAGCCTGAGTCTTCACCTGGTCCAGAAACATTAATAAATGATTAGTAGTAAGAAAACAGTTTTTGAGATACATGTCTCTGTGATTGTCTTGTACATTGTTGAGAAAGAAATGTCCAACTGGTGTCAAGCATCTTCATGGTGACTGTTAATCTACTGTTGCTGTTGGTTACAGAGATTGTGAAAGTCTGTGTGGTTGTTGTCAAGTATCTTCCATGATGTATGACTTGTCTAACCTGTTGGTGTGATCATTCTTTGTGAATGTTTGTCCAACTGTTGTCAAGATCTTCTCATGTTGTCTTGTTCAACCAGTGTAAAATACAGTTGTTGTTGTTTATGTTAACTACAATGGTACAATTGTCAATGTGATCATTTGTCCAAGTGTCTTGTGTCACTTGAAATAAGTAATGAGATCAAAAATGAGGTTGGCGACCAGAGCACAGTCAGCTGGAAGATGAGAGAACTGCTTTCATTGGTTACTGTGGCTAACTGCCAAGATCTATATATATATGGCCTAGAAGAGAAATCATCTATAAATAATTCTGTGTAGAACTTAACTTAGGTCTAATTTCTCACAGTGGGGGTACTCGAAGAGCCAAAATTCTGAATGGTTTCTCTACACGGGTTATGCGAGAATAAATATCAATACCTCTAGACAACACTTGCTGTTACTAACCTGTATCTTTTATAGAGAGATATACTTTATAGAACTTCACTCATTGGAACTTCTGTAATTCTTTATAAACCCTCAAAAAACCTCACATGTTGGAGGTTCGTATCCGCGATTGAACCCAGGGAACACCCCTAAAGGTGATCACATGTTGTGGACCTGTATCCGCGACTGGACCCTGGGAATAACCTGCAAAAGGGGATCACATATTGTGGACTAATATAGGCAATTAGAACTCCGGGAACACCCCTCAAGGTAATCACATATTGAGTGCTCTATGCACTAATTGAACCCTGGGAATACCTTTTATGGGATTCACATAACGAGGTCTGGCGACTCGGGATGTAAACTATGGGTATACCTTGTCTGGGACTCCTGTGGGGAATATCTATGTTTGTATTAGAATCAGGGAGTAACCTCTCGCAAAATTAAATCTATTGCTTAGAGTTTTATGATGTGGGTAATGGATCTCGTCACATAAATGTGGACAAAAGGTCCAGATGTCTAAACCCACAAGTAAATCTCGGGTGGTGGTTGTTTCATCAATGGTGGTAATATTGCATGTATCACTGTTCACAAATGTCACATTGTACAATGTAGTTGAACAAAAAAGGTTAATTATCTTATGGGTCAACATGTTTGATATACCCATGATAATGTTGTGTTTCAAGATGGGCTGATGTAATGGACTGTCAATAATGTTGTGTAATTTTGTGCATACTGTGTTCACTATGAGTATCAAAGGTACCTGAGAACCAGAAGACACAAATTATTTTTAAATAACATAGACAGCTAATTTCAGGATAAATTTGATTTTTCTTGAGATAAATTAAGACACTTGATCCAGGGAATAAATAGGGGGCCTACTCCATTTTCTAACTTATTGGCTAGCATGGGAGAAAGGGGAATTAGTGTATTTACATTTTAATATCACTGCATCACATCATATAATGGGTACTTAATTCCTCAGTCCCCATAACATGTTGGCAACACTGAGAGCAGAGAGTGTGAACCCTGATGGAAAAATTGGGCAACCATTAAGACACCTCACTAACCATCTCTCTCAGTATAGTCAGTATTCGTACCGGCTAATGTCCAGTGTCAATTCGACGTTGGGTTTATTCTTCAGTTGTGTAATCTTGTCGGTAGCCCTGATCTAGCTGCTGAGAAAGTAAGCACGATTGAATCTCCAGGAGAAACATCCTTATCAACTCAGTCACTTGCCATTCCTGATTTAGTGGTATTCTTAAGCGTACTTAATACGTAATGGACGAGATGAAGGGAAGATTCTACCTGATGTCATGGTCAGTCACGCATGACCCGACCACAGTCTGGTGTCTATAAGACATTAGTCTATTGTTCGATGGTGTGATCTCTGGTGTACTAGGATCCACGTCACCAGGAGTTAACTCATTGAATCTCCAGGTAGGCCATCAAAATAACTGGACCCCTAGCCATTCATATGGAAGTGGAGAGCGTACGCAAAAGTATGTGTCCAGGAAACGATGGATAACCAACCTGATGTCATTGGCGTTTCATACGACTAGGAGCATAACGTGGACAACCTGAAAAATTTCATGAAGAGATAAAACAGGATCCATCTCCGACGTCTGCCGTCAATTCATCCTCAGTTGAGAAAGCATTTCTGCCTGGAAAATGGTGGAGATTAAAGGAAGGACAAAATTTTAAAAAACTGATGTCTTTCTCCTTTTTCATTCTCAATGGGAAGATATTTCTGCCGTAAAATGGTAGGAATGTAGCTCAGTTCTAGACAAGAGCAAAGTCTGTGATGGAATGGACTAATAAGGATTAATGTTCTTAAACAGTTAACTCTTATATGGTAGATATCACTGCAACTCCAGCAGTTGACACTCTATACACAACGAAAGATCAGTTTCAAACAGCTGACTCCTTTCAAGATAAAGATCTCTGCAAGTTCAGCAGTCGACTCTTTATATAATAAGAACCATGCATTCCGCAGTGGAATCTTATATTATTACTGAGATGCGAGGTATATTCACAAGACCTGGCCAGTCTTATCCTCAAAGTCAGTAAAAATTGCTTCCAAAATTTCCAGTCAATATTGGTAACTAAGAAGCTATACCCACATAATCACACCCCTTCAAAGGTGGCTGTGATAATGACGGACTTCTCTATGGATGAGAAGAAACGCCTTATATTCGCCAAAGTAAACGTTTTGCTCATGTGGGAGAGAAAGAACGGATACTCCAGCCACTCAAAAGCATTTAGCTCAAGCATGGCTGAAGACAACTAGTTGGAATTCTATATTGGTTGTAGTAGATGTCACAGTCTGGCTGCATCTACAAATTCGGTTGCTACGTTAGAAAATAGAGCAACTAAGGAGAGAAAATGCTGTCACTTCTCACAACACAACAAAATAGAGGCCTAACGGAATGAGGAAATCTCAACCAATAAGTGCACCTCTAAATCTATGGTAAGACTACAGAAATAAGTCAAGGAAATATAATGGGAAATTGCTACTATCTGCAAACACAAGAGGCTTATTGGAAAGGTAGACCCTGTGTCCAACGCTAACCAAATCTGCACTTAGTAGATTTTAGTCTTAAGTTCTGCAGCGGCTGCTATACAGTTCACCCGGAAGTGATTGTCTTTGCTCCGGTGATGATCAAAAATTTTAACCCAGTTCCAAATACCAAGATTACTGTTGGAGAAAGTGTTCAGTTAAATACACTCTCACAGGATTATCATTCTCCAGAGGCGAGGGGAAGAATGAAGTTCTGATAAAGATAAATGAGTGAGAGACATATGGAATTATACCACTCTCATCAGACATACAGAAGTTGGTTTAATTGCAAAGCCATTACTTCTCATAATGAATCTCAAGGGTACTCATGCTTTGAAAGTGTGGGACTCTGAGAGATCATTCATCATGGACAGGAAAAATAGCATGGAGATTGACTGTAGAGCATTGTCAGAAATGAGTTGGAGAGCAGTTCACTGATAAGTGTGGTCATAATTCTTCATACTTCCAGTGACTAAATGGAACTTCATGCAGGACTAACTTCATGGTCTTTGCAGATGCCACCAAATTCATGACTGATGGATGAATATTGGAGCAGATTTTTCAGGGAAAGAATCAATTGGTTCCATATGCACAGCTCTTGTTGGAGTAATGGGAGATGAGTAAATGATGACACCACTTAAAGGATCTGGGAACTGTGAACGCCTGACCTATCAGTCATTGTATCCATGACAGTTTTATGGGGAGGCTATGTGGCATGATGTCTTCAGACGTTCGCATCCCCAGTCCATTTACATTTCTCAATACTCAGTAGTTAACCACGTAAGCCGTCGTGATACCCTAACTAAAAATAGAATCGTAGATTCTAGATCGAGAGAGGGTAGATGAATGGTGGGGTCTCAATTTCATTGGGTAACCCTTGGGCTGGTAACGCTCCTTAATACATAATTAGCCCGCCAGTCAAAGCCTTGATTCCATCCCGTAAGGACATGTTCAAGATGCAGTGGTAAAATTTGCCCAAAAGCATTCTTTAGGATGTGGTCATCTGCACTCCAGGTACCTAAATCATTTAATATGTTATGTGTAAACCTGATGAAGTGAGAGAGAGACGAATGGCCGAGTATTTTCTTGAGAAAATGTAAATAGAAGACAGGACTTCGGTACAGTGACTCTAAAACTGCCGCTCAAAACCTGTCATGTCTACCGCAGTGAAACATTCTTACCATGTCTATTGTCTGTCTGATTTGATGATTTGCATATGCTTATGACTGTAAACCACGCTCAATGCATATGGCAAAACCTTTGTGCGCTCTGAACATTCGTTGAGTGCCTATCATGACCATTCTTAACCAAACTGTACATCGCTCTTGAGAGTTACCTTTGGCGGTTGTTTCAGAATGTGTGATGCTATATACTGCATGTAATTTCTCCCTTATAATGGCTGAGAATGTTTGAATGAATGAGATGGTAATTATATAATTAACTTCTCATATTTGTAAAAGCAAAGACACTTATTATATCCATGTTTGCAGGACTGCATTGCACTGTAGAAATTAACCTAGTGTCTGTCAGATGAATACGTGGGAAGGCTCATGCTATTTGTCAGGGAAAATTCACGTTTTCTTTCATTATGTGTATTCCACATGTGAAGGCAATTCTAGTGCATGATTTCTGCCATACAATGCCTACTTCTTGGTGCTTAATCACACTGTCTGTTCTCATGGTACACCGGTCCTTGTGATCTACTCATTGTGAGAATTTACAAGATAATTGTGTGAAGCTGCCTCTGATTAGGAGTATGTGCCTATGACTTCACGGTTTTGGGGATGAACCTGGAGAAAGGATATCACCCCAAACCCCCAATTAAAATTGCACTTCATCATCAGTTAGAGGCGGGTGTTCGAATATCACACTCCTTTTTCCCCTCCCATTCCTCTCTGAATCTGTGATAGTACTGTATAACTGTGACAATGGTTCAATAGATGTAAAACACATGTTGTGCCTTTGTTTATTAACAGAGAATGAGGAAGATGGAGGAGGCCCTTTCGATTACCAGGACAACTCCAGGGAAGTCCTGAGCTCTAGCTTCAACTCCAGCTGAAAAGTCAGACTCCAAAAAGACCAAAATGAACAACAGGTTGCAAAGATTCAGCCTGAATCCACTAATTCTGGCCTATACAGATGGCACTGAAGAAAAGTCTTTCTTAAAAGCCTAAGACAGGGATACTCTCCAATTTTGTAAAAGCTCCAGGCTATATCTTCAAGATAAATTCAAGAATAAACCTTAAGAGGAGAGATCACCTGGTCTTCAGCATGTCACTACTGGCTAAGAGTGGACATTAAAGGTGCACTTGGAGCTGACCCTATCACAGCTTAATATTAATAATGGCTGAAAGCTGAAGGAGCAGAAGTTAATAAATAGAGCAAATTCACAAAATGGATTGGTGTTAAGTCGGTGTGGTGATTCAGTTCCATCAGAAATCTTAGGAGTGATAGACTGTGAAGAAAGACAGCTGGGACATATTGTTTCTTTTTAGATCTTCCTCCACTGGAAAAGCAAAAGAACAGTCTTGGGTGTCAACTTCATGAACAGTCAAATTTAGGTGAGATAGACAGAAAGAAGAATACTAGGACATATTGTTTCTTTTTAGATCTTCCTCTACTGGAAAAGTAAAAGAACAGGCCTAAGTGTCAACTTCATGAACTCACCAGTGAAAAGATAGAGCTTTAAAATTTCTTTCAAGATTGTGACAGCAGGGAATAGCCTGAATTGGAAGACCATCATGGGGAGAACTGTAACCTGAGCTGTCCAACACCATCATAGGTGCTAAAAGGATAAAACAGACCAGTGGAGCAGAATGTCCCTATGCTTGCCCCAATTTATGGCTTATCTTGTGTTTCCCTCATTAACAGTCGAAGAAAGGATTTAAGTCTAAAGTGTGGTGTAGGATAACTTATGAAGTAGAGAAGTGAAGGAGGAGGGTTATTTAGATTAATGTCTCGGTGGGATTTGGGTGTTGTATTTAGGTTCATAATTATATATTACATATTAACTAAGAATTTGAAGTGTGATGATTGACTATATGAAGCCTGAGTCTTCACCTGGTCCAGAAACATTAATAAATGATTAGTAGTAAGAAAACAGTTTTTGAGATACATGTCTCTGTGATTGTCTTGTACATTGTTGAGAAAGAAATGTCCAACTGGTGTCAAGCATCTTCATGGTGACTGTTAATCTACTGTTGCTGTTGGTTACAGAGATTGTGAAAGTCTGTGTGGTTGTTGTCAAGTATCTTCCATGATGTATGACTTGTCTAACCTGTTGGTGTGATCATTCTTTGTGAATGTTTGTCCAACTGTTGTCAAGATCTTCTCATGTTGTCTTGTTCAACCAGTGTAAAATACAGTTGTTGTTGTTTATGTTAACTACAATGGTACAATTGTCAATGTGATCATTTGTCCAAGTGTCTTGTGTCACTTGAAATAAGTAATGAGATCAAAAATGAGGTTGGCGACCAGAGCACAGTCAGCTGGAAGATGAGAGAACTGCTTTCATTGGTTACTGTGGCTAACTGCCAAGATCTATATATATATGGCCTAGAAGAGAAATCATCTATAAATAATTCTGTGTAGAACTTAACTTAGGTCTAATTTCTCACAGTGGGGGTACTCGAAGAGCCAAAATTCTGAATGGTTTCTCTACACGGGTTATGCGAGAATAAATATCAATACCTCTAGACAACACTTGCTGTTACTAACCTGTATCTTTTATAGAGAGATATACTTTATAGAACTTCACTCATTGGAACTTCTGTAATTCTTTATAAACCCTCAAAAAACCTCACACCATCCTAAAATATGTACCAGGAAACAACCTGAGAAGTTAAGGCGGCAGGTGAGGATTGGTCTATACAAATGTGAGGCTAGCACATTATACCCAATATTCTTCAAGGCGTGTAAAGGGATTCTTTACCTTTTCTTTTACCGCATTGGAAACATAGGCGCTCGAATGTTACGGGGGTCCCAAAATGAAAGAAAATAATAATAACAGTGTAGACCTCATTAGCTTGTGGTAAAATAACGACTAAAGAGCATTGATGTGAGAGTGCTGTCTCACGCTGTAGAAAACAATCAGCCAACAACAAACCAACAATGAACTGCCTTACAAAGGACTTTTCGTGTGTGGTTTAGGGCCTATTCTCCGCTAGGAGTCTCAAGAGCAAAAGCAGAAGAAGAGAATAGAGAAATCTGCTTTGTCCGGTATATTATATTGTATGTGTTTTGTATGTATTTCCAACAGAGAAGTTGGGAGGTGAGGCAGGAGGAGACGGGGAGAGAAGATGCTGGACAGTTTGACATCATGGCATGGAGAAACATGAGTATCAGAAATATTTGGCAGTACACAAGACGGAAGGCCGTGAACGGGACATGATCACAAACCATAAGGCAGAGACAAATAGAAAAAAAAAAGTAGATGCGATTTAAGTTGACTACTTAAAGCATCAAAATATACTTTATACGTTCTATAGTTATATAAGCCGTAGCTCATTCTTTCAGGTCCCATGCTTGCATAAACGAAGGTAGGTAAGAACGTTACTCACCACAATTATCATCTCAGCTAATAATAAAGATAGAAGCACTAAATGTGCACCGATTTAAATTTATAACCTCTTGAAGGCGTATACCAAATTGCACCCATTTAAACCAATTTTAACCGCGGCACAAAACCGTTGATATGGCAGATATTAATGACGTACCTTACAGGCAGAGGATTGTTATAGAATGTTTGATCGCAGAGAAAAAGAAACTGTTGTTAACATTCACAATCGTTTGTGTCCTTTTTATGGCACTTTTGCAGTCGATAAAAGCACAGATAGTCTCTGGGCGCAGAGAATTTGATTCTGGTATACTTAATGCCCTGCAAGCACATTGGGAATAATGTGCTAGATCTATATTTATACAGATCAATTCATCCAGTGGGTGATGTTGGCAGCCTGTATTTCCCTACACATATCGTGGTATCCATTTTAGGCTGAGTCTCCCTGGCAGTCCTAGTCACTTTGTAAAATACGTATCCGTCCCGATGGGGATTGAACTCATGACTAGTCAGTACGCTATCGCTACTGCCACCACATCACTGTGGCCACCAAGCAGCGACGGCTTACCACGTCAGTACGAGGACAATAGTCATTGTTGATCATGTTAACAGATGATAGTGGTCTGCAGAAGAGTGTGGCAATCGGGCGACTAGCGAGTTTTAGATGCAAAGATGGACAGAGGGAGAATATGGTGTTTGGTTGATTTCCGGTCTCTAACATGGCGGTTAGGCGTTGAACCGTTAAGGTCTGAGGCGTGTTTATGCTTGCAGCTACGGTTTGCAATCGCATTTTCCTCATGTTGGACTGGTAATACATGGTTTCGTCGCCCTGCTACTGAGTGAGTGCGTGGGCGACACTGTGAGCTGTGAAATTCGTCGGGAATGCTTTTACATCTGTCCTGTACAGTGACCTGCATGTTCGGAACAATGGCTACCGGCTGTTGCTGAATTGACTGAGTTGCCTTTTCGGTTCACGAGTGTATTTTTCAGGAGACTCCCGGGAGTCGGCGCTGAAGCTGCGGAGTTCGTGCTTTATGCGACACTTTCGGCGGGTCGCCCTGCGGTAAAAGACCGAGCCATGTGAGAAAACTCGGGTCAATGAGGTCTTTCTGGTGACTGCCGAGTTCATCGACGATGAACTGTGGTTTTCGTGGATTAATTTTGTGTTGGCATGCTGGCGGCGGCATTATGCACAGTGTACCTGTGCGGGCTGTTGGATTGCCGAGACTACTGCCTATTCCACTTTTCACATTGGACAGTCGGAACATTTTGTGTGATATTCACTGGCACAGGAACGGAGCATAATGGGGACGACCCGATGCCGTGAAGTTGGAACCTCGACTAATTAACTAACATGGTGTTTGGTTGTCATATGCTGGTTGTTTGTCACATGCCGGTTGCTTGTCACATACCGGTTGTTTGTCATATGGCGATTGGTTGTCACATACCAGTTTGTTGTCACATGCCGGTTGGTTGTCTCACGTGTTTGTTGTTTGTCACATGCTGGTTTGTTGTCATGTGCTTGTTGGTTGTCACATGCCGGTTGTTTATCATATGCCGATTGGTTGTCACATACCGGTTGTCTCATACTGGTTATTTATCTTAGGTCAATTGGTTGTCACACACCGGTTGTCTCATACTGGTTATTTGTCATATGCCGATTGGTTGTCACATACTGGTTGTCACAAGCCGATTATTTGTCATATACCGATTGGTTGTCACATATCGATTGGTTGTCACATGCCGGTTAGTTGTCTCACATGCTGGTTGTTTGTCACATGCCGGTTGGTTGTCTCACATGCTGGTTGTTTGTCACATGCCGGTTAGTTGTCTCACATGCTGGTTGTTTGTCACATGCCGGTTGGTTGTCTCACATGCTGGTTGTTTGTCACATGCTGGTTGTTTGTCTCACATGCTGGTTGTTTGTCACATGCCGGTTAGTTGTCTCACATGCTGGTTGTTTGTCACATGCCGGCTGGTTGTCTCACATGCTGGTTGTTTGTCACATGCCGGCTGGTTGTCTCACATGCTGGTTGTTTGTCACATGCTGGTTGTTTGTCTCACATGCTGGTTGTTTGTCACATGCCGGCTGGTTGTCTCACATGCTGGTTGTTTGTCACATGCCGGCTGGTTGTCTCACATGCTGGTTGTTTGTCACATGCTGGTTGTTTGTCTCACATGCTGGTTGTTTGTCACATGGCTGTTGGTTGTCTCACAGGTTTGTCAAAATGGCGAGGAAGACAACCTGCAGCTGAACTTATGAATAACTCAACAATAGATATTTGTGCAAGAACATGATCGCTTGCGTCGCTCGGTATGATACATGATGATGAATATGTCCTCTAATGCAGTGCTTCCCAAACTTTTCACTTTCGCGGACCGACATAAAATTTTCCTTTTGCACCAGGGGCCGGTGCCGTTTAAAAATTAAAAAACAATTGTTCTTCTTGTAATCTGGGATTTTATATGATCTCAATATACATTTTAATATAAATATAAGATTTAACATAATTGTGGGTGTTGTCACGGTGCTCTAAATACTGCTCCATAATATTATTGGATGGTGGTGATTTATTTAATTGTGGTTCCATTTTCATGAGTAAAAATTTTGTTGTAGAGATTTATAAATAAAAAGAAATTTTCAAATGTCAAAATGTTAGGTCTTCTTGTAAAGGTGTATATACTCGTATACACCGACAGTAATGAACACCAATATACAATTTATTTTTTTTAAATATATCTTGGAAAACGATACCAAATCAGATTTTAAACAAGCTGACTAAATTACAGTATGTTGTAATAAAAATGATTTAATGATCAGCTGCTAACAGTAACTTTTAAAAGCGAGAGGGGGCCTGTTTATTATTTACAAGCTTATTATTATTGTAGACAGCGCTACCCGAAAAGGAGAACAAATTTCCATACTGTTTCTGTATTTTGTCTTAATAATGCTCATTGACAAAAAAGAAATACTCTTCTTTCAAGTTGTCTTTGTATCGATACCTCACATACACCATCAGAATCGCTACGTTGGCAACGTCCGTGCTTTCGTCCAGCTGTAATTAAAAATAATTTGCAGATTTATCTTTCACCTTCACTCACTCAGGCGATGGTAAAACGCATTATAATCGTACAACGAAAATCACGTATTTTCTGCATCTTATGACTATCAGCAAATTATAATGTGCATCTTTCTCACTTTTCGACACATAGGAGACAAAAGAAACGCACGTCGTCAACAAACAAATGTCGTCGACCGGGCCGGCTTTTAGTATCGGTCTCAGCTGGTTACTATTTTTAACTTTCCCATTGAACCATTAATGATTCGCTTCTCCTTAAAAATAAATACTCCTTGGGCTATAGGCTGCAGGCTCAATTTATTTTAAAATTAAATCACCATAAAAACGGCGCGGATATCATGTTTTGAGAAAAGGACAATCTTGTTTTTAAAAAGTTATAAACAATCCTCAAAGGAGAAAATATTTAACGTTTTTCTTACTGTTTTCAGCTCACGTTGCGGACCGGCAAAGAAAGGCTCGCGAACCGGCACCGGTCCACGGACCACCACTTTTGGAAGCACTGCTCTAATGTATACTTCTTTCCATTTTCTGCTGTGAGAATCATGCATTGCTGTAAAGCTATAAATCTGATGATTTTGTTCGCCCCTCTGCTCTCTAAGAACGGTAATTGTCAAAACAATAGCAATCGTGCCCAGCCGTGTGCCGCGCCCACTATTCCAATGTGAGACGTCTCCGTAAGGTCAGGGATTCCCTTGAGGAAAGACGGTATCCCACAGTGGTCAGGATTGCGTGTCAAAGGTCCCAAAATGTGGCTGTTAATATTAATTAAGGCACAAAGTCTGCGTGTGACCATCTGCAGGCATAATTGAGAATGAGTGCATCTCTTAATGCAAGCGCGCCGAGAGATAGGCAGTTTCTTTTTGCGTTGGTTTTGCATAACGAAGTTTCATTCTGGGATATTAATAACTTACAGCGCACACAGACACACATACACACACGCGCACGCACAAGAAATGGTAACTCAGTTTCCTTTGGTGAAACCTCATGTCAAGTAATGATAAGCATATTTATTATATGAGGACAAGAGTTCTTGAAAGCTATACAAACTAAAAACAGTTATGCGTAACTCCTTAATAAGCATAGATACAGCGTGCATGCTTTACAACGTACTCAAATCCGGTAAACCTAAATCATGGGGTACAAACATTAATGATAATTTTTTTTTAAAAAGATAAGAATAAGTTATGCCCCGACACAACGAATCGATGTTTCGATCATAGTGGTATGTGAGAAGAAATGGATTGGAGAACTTAGTGACAACTGGCAAGATCGAAGGGAACAGACCAAGAGGAAGACCGGGAGGAAAATACATGGATGGCTTGGCCACATGGCATGGACGAGACAGGAACACTGAGCTGATCCAGGACTCTGGTGATCGAGTGAAATGGCCAGTCATGACCGCTCACGCTTTGCGGCATGGCACGTGATTTATTGATTGATTCGTATGTGATCCGGCCGCTCAGAAAGCAATGGCAAATTACTGAGCGTAATCTTGCCTATTACATCAACAGCAGCTGAAAAATGCTGATGTTGACTACAACGTCCTGTAAGGGATATGCAACAACAAAAAAGGTCTTCTACAGGAACAACACAAACAGACCTAAAGAAAAACGTGAAATGAGAAACTGTAATTAACAATTAAAACGTCAACAGAAAAAGTATAGGAATGAAAATCAAAGCAAGCTGGTCTGCTTCTGGATCGCCCACAGCTAATTTCGAACCTGGTAATGCAGTATTTTGAAATGCGTCCGCTACCCTTCTAATGTACGCACACCAAACTACCTTTCATACAAGCTATTTTAACCTGCCAATTGGACAGAAGAACAATATATCGTCATACTAGGGTCATTCTTGCGTGTGATGCCAGGGCCCATAAGGGAAGCAAAGAATAGCAACACTGTAGCCTACCACGCATGTCGTAAGAGGCGACTAAGGAGGCTATGGTTCCGTCGCCCTGCTACTGAGTGAGTGCGTGGCGCGATACTGTGAGCTGTGAGTTTCGTGTGAAATGCTTTTGAATCTGCCCGAGGTTTTTTGAAACGTGACTGCATGTTCGGAGCGATGGCAGCTGGCTATGTCCCAGAGTTGACCGGTTTTTGCCTTATGCAGAAATGCGTGGCTGCTGGGCTTCTGGTTGACTGCCACTGCCATCGACGATGAACTGTATTTTCGTGGACTGTGTGGGTGAACATCTAGGAAACATCCCGATGGGAAAATAATTGCCGATTCCATCAGAGATAAACTGGATGTTTCATGGGGGACTATTGTGTTGACATTCTGGCGGCGGCATTATGCACAGTGTATCTGTGCTTGCTGTTGTTTGTCGAGACTCCTGTCTTTTCCACTTTTCACATTGGGCAGTGGGGAGCGTTTTATGGGATATTCACTGGCACAGGAACGAAGCATAATGGGGACGACCCGTTGCTGTGAATTTGGAACTGTGACTAACTAACATCATGCCGGCTTCGTGGCTTAGAGTTTATGACTTTTCTCCTTAATCTCGTATACTCTCGTCGGTAACGTGATGACGGTGAGAATCAGCAGTGGTTCGAATCGCATCGGTAACTTACGGGGTATGTGAGCCGGCCGCTCAGAAAGCAATGGCAAACTACTGAGCGTAATCTTGCCAAGAAATCAACATACAGCTGAAAGATGCTGGTGTTGACAGCGATGTCCTGTAAAGGATATGAAAAAAAAGGGGTCATTATATTATTAGTTTTGTGTCGTAGCATCTTTCGCAATTTGAATGCTCAGTGAAATTACATTTACATTATAATACTTGTTCCTTTGATTGTCTACCATGTTTGGTCCAAAACCTACTTTTTTTGTTTGGCACTGAATCAGCTATAGATATGCTCATTTAATGGGACAGGAAGAGTTAAACAGTTAAACAAAATAAAGACGCGAAACATCATGAAAAAGACATCAATATGCACCGCTTTTCATTTTAA
Source organism: Cepaea hortensis (assembly GCA_963921405.1). Taxonomy (NCBI): domain Eukaryota; kingdom Metazoa; phylum Mollusca; class Gastropoda; order Stylommatophora; family Helicidae; genus Cepaea; species Cepaea hortensis. The sequence continues at coordinate 90,913,797 of OY992882.1, read as the reverse complement.
AATTAATATTATTATTAATCCCAGCAATTATCTTGGGGCAGATGGGTCGTGATCATCTCGGATTTGTTTTCAACGTTCAGTGGGTAACTACTAATCAAGATCTTTATTAAACTCGGTGTAATCGCGTGCCGTGCTGCTGTGCTGCTCAGCTCACCATGGAAATGCACACGTACTCTGGGATGACTGTTTCTGTCAGACACGTGTTCCAGATTGGCCACAGCACACGACAAAGCTCGCGCATTTGCTGGCAATAATCATCAGTCGGTGCGCCACCTAACCGTCTCTCAGGCTGCGCGTATTGTCACGGTCGTGACTTTGATTTGCCGCATGTCTTCCTTTCCTTCCACCTCTTCGTTGGATTAATATCGTGACGCGACGGTAATTTTATCACGCAGATTCAATCACTGATATTTTAGTTATCATCGAAGATGGCAATGAAAATGCTATTATTCTTTTATTTAAAAAAACAACACACAATTAAAAAGTTAGTTTCATATCCTTTAGAGGAAGCTGCAGTCAGCCCCAGCATTTATTGGCTGTTTGTGATTTCTGGTCAAGTTTACATTCTTCTTCTTCTTCTTCTTCTTCTTCTTCTTCTTCTTCTTCTTCTTCTTCTTCTTCTTCTTCTTCTTCTTCTTCTTCTTCTTCTTCTTCTTCTTCTGCGTTATTCCGGAGTGTTATTTTTTTCCAGACGTAATTGCGTTGTGTCTGTTTACTTGCGCCTTTAAGCCGCCACATCCGACTTCTGCGTGAAGTTTACATTCAGTAGTTTGCCATTGCTTTCTGAACGACCGGCACTCATATCATTGTATGAAAACCACCGCAAGACGGCCTGCCTACAAATCACAAGCGGCTGTGTTTCGAACGCGGAATGTGGGATTACCAAATGTGTCCGTAACCCCTTCGCCACAAACAGCCAAAAATGCTGGGGTTGACTGTGACGTCTTGTTAAGAATATGCGACTAACTTTTTTTTTCTTTTAGTGAAGGGACTTTCCTCCCGTCCATTTACTGAAGTACTATATCCACGGGATTGTATTGCCTAGCTCTCCTCCCCCCTCCCTACCCCCAGGATAAAAAAGCAGAGAGGCGCACAAATCTGGCACTGGAACGCCACGTCTGCGAAGATGCATATTAGGACATAACCAAATCATGATTCAGCACAGCTCATGCCAACTAGTTGGGATCATGCCTAGGTTGGTCATATTTCATCCATATGTCTTATGAATGCCCAATGTCCTGGTGGATTTAGCCCGCTTATAAGTAGATGGACGGTCTCCCTGGCCCAGGTGTTAACGTCTGTCTCCGTAATCCCGTATATTCTCGTGAGTAACGTAACTTGCGCGAGAATCGGTAGCGGTTCTCGCCACGTTGGTCAGAATGCAATGGCAAACTACTGAACGAACGTAATCTTGCCTAGTACATCAACAGCAGTTGAAAAATGCTGATGTTGATTGCAACGTCCTGAAAGGGATATGCAAAAAAAAAGTAGATAAAAGAAGTAGAGACTAGAGGAAACACTAGACCAGTGGTTCTCAACCTTTTTTGGCCCATTCCCCCCTTCACCATATTTTCAGAACGTCATTCCCCCCCCCCCCCCCTCCAACTTTCCAAAAACATGCCTATAATTGTGAAAATACTTATTTTCTTCCATAGTTGTACATAACCTTCACATGTAAAGATACATTTTATAGTGTAGTTTTCTACAGTTAATAGCAAATGAATATGCTGATGGATATTAAAACTTAAATAGAAGCATTTTTACATTCGCAATATTTTATTAAAACACCACATTAATCATACTACAATAAACAAACTGTTAAAACGTCAAAGAATTGTAGCTTAATATACGACACCAGGATGCCAGAAAATTGTGCTTCATCAAACAAAACGCTCATTACAAAACCTGGATATTGTAGATTCGTTATTTAAATGAGAATTGTAATCAATGAGAACACTGTGATTGTTTTTCCCGCAGCAATTCTGAAATACGCGGAGGAGTGCTTGAAAGGGCACAACGGAGATCGTTTTCAACATCTAATCTGTTGCGTCGTTTCGTTTTAATTTCTAGCAGAGCTGAAAAGCCTGACTCACAAAGATATGTTGACGCAAATAGAAGCAATGCACGGATTGCTTTTTCTGCCACTTTTGGGAATGAACCGCACATTAAAGGCCAAAATTCCGTGATTGGTTTCTCACTGAACACATCCCTTGCCCCCGAATCATTTTTCATCTCCAGAAATTCATCTTGACAATCATCAGAAACTTTTTCAACTGATAATTTCAATGGGTTTCGCACCAAATCCAGCTCATCACTAAGTTCAGGAAAATATCACTCAAATTCATTTTCTAGCACTGTCAAATGCTGCACAATTTCATTTTTTGCAAATTGTGGAAGTACTTGGTCTTTACCATCAACAACGAGAACGGATGACAGCTTCTCAAACATTGCAACATTTGTCATATTGACCTTTCTTTTCCAGTTTTCCAGCTTGCTCATAAAAGCTCTCAAGGCATCCACAAATTGTATGATATTTGTATTCCTTCCTTGCATCTGAAGATTGAGTTTATTCAACTGCTCAAAAATATCAACTAAATAGGCAAGGCGCATGATCCATTCCTCATAATCCAGCCAGGCGAAAAAGTCCATCTTACCCTGAACTTCAAAAAATAATTTGAGCTCGTCTCTCAGCTCATATACTCTACTCACGCAGTTACATTTCCTCTTGACAGCCATCGAACATTTGTGTGGAAAAGAAGCAGATGGTGGCCTGCATCCATGTCAACGCATAACTGCTTAAAAAGCCGTGAGTTGAGAGCTCCTCCTTTGATAAAATTCACTATCTTAACGGTTTGATCCAAAACTGTCCCCAAAGGAGCTGGAAGTGTTTTGGGGGCCAGTGCTTGACGATGGATCATGCAATGAATGCCTTTCACTTTTGGGGCACGTTTCTTTGGTCCCCAACATAGCTGGTGCTCCATTTGTACAGCACCCACACATATTATCCCATAAAAGATTTTCTGATTCAAGGAAAGAAGAAACCTTTTCCAAAATATCAGAGGCCATGGTAGTTGTTTCAAGAGGAGAACAAAAAAGAAGTTCTTCTTTAAATGATCCTGAATGCACATACCTTGCAAACACTATCAACTGAGAACACGATGCCACATCAGTCGATTCATCAATTTGAATTGAATAGAGCCCAAATGCTGCAGACTTGATCTCTTGCACAACTTGATCCTTGATGTCATCTGCCATATCGCTGATCCTCCTTTGAACAGTGTCGTTTGATAGTGAAACCGCTGCAAGTTTTTTCTCTGATTCATTTCCCAACACAATTTCCACCATCTTGAGACAACAAGGTTTGATCAAAGATTTCCCGATTGTTTGTGGTTTTTTTCTGCTTCGCTATCTCCAGTGCTACGACATAGGAAGCTTCAGTAACCTTTTGGTTTGTTTCTTGGAATACCCCTGTTAAATCCTGTCTCATCCTTATGACAGCATTCCCAAGACGTTCAAAATAGGTTTTGTCCTTGTCCTTGTATTGAGGATGAACATTCAACAAATGATTCCTCAACTGTGTCGGTTTCATAGAATCATTTGACAAACTTTTACTACAAATAACACACTGAGGTCGTTCTTCTCCGTTGATGACAATATTTGTGAATCCATAATTCAAATAAGACAGGTCATACTTTCGTTTCTTGACACTCATCATGGGCTTCAGATTCTATAAATATAAAACGATAAAGTCAAGAGCAACACACATAAACACCCACAGACGTGTATACACACCCACACGCACATATATACGTACACACACACACACACACACAATTATATTGCATATCCTATTTACAGTACATCGCTGTCAACACCAGCATTTTACTGCTGTTGTTGATGTCTGGGCAAGTTTTACGTTCAGTAGTTTGTCATTGATTTCTGAACGACCGGCTCCAATACCAACACGCTAAAACCCCAGTACAATATGGTCTGCAGTTAAATCAGTCACCGCTGGCAAGCCTTTAGGCCACGGAGACGGTGGTATATAAATATATATATATATATATATATATATATATATATATATATATATATATATATATATATATATATATGCCAGTCTCCCTGATGGAGTTAAGGACGCTGTTCGTAATCCCGTATACCCAGGTACGAAACACAGCTGCGCGAGATTCGCCAGCGGATCGCGTTGCATCAGTTTCTTATGGAAAAGTATGTGAGCCGGACGTTCAGAAAGCAATAGCAAACCACTGAACATAAAACTTGCCAAGACATCAACAGCAGCTGTAAAATGTTGGTGTTGACTGCAATGCTCCGTAAATAGGATATGCAATATATATATATATATATATATATATATATATATATATATATATATATATATATATATATATATATATATATATATATCCACGAGTCAACTAACGTCTTAAAAAGACAGTCTCCTTACCTCCGCAAAAATAATAATTTGAAAAGCTGAGACGTGTAGATTCTTAAACAATGGAGGGATCTTGGTAATCAGTTTCTGTTTTAATGCGATCTTGAAATAATCGGGAAATTTAACATGATGAGTACTCTAAACCTCATTAAAATGGAGAAGCAATAACAAAAAAATGTAAGTTACCGCAAAAAAAATCTCTGGTAAAATACGGCAACCTAAATCATAGAGGCTAGGTAGAAGGAAAAGTACCGTATATTATGGAGGGAAAACAATATCAAGTAATCGGTTCTTGTATTAACGCGATCTTGAAATAATCGGGGGATTTAACGTCACGAGTACGCTTAATATCCCGATCATGTTTTGTGTGGTTCTGAAGCCAATTTGACAATGTCTTCATCCCCCCCCCCCCCACCCTGGAAACCCTCAAATTTCCCCCTGGGGGGGGGGGGAATTCCCCACCGGTTGAGAACCACTGCACTAGACAATATAAATATTGAAATATATAGTAGCTAGACTTTGATTACCGGCTCCGTGGTGAGGGCGTTACGGCCGCAGATCGTAATCTCGCATACCGCGTTCGAAACACAGCTGTGTTTTTTTTTAATGAAATGGTATGGGTGCCGGTCGCTCAGAAAGCGATGGCAAACTACTGAACGTAAACTTGCCCAGGAATAACGAACAGCCAAAAAATGTTGGGGTTGACTGCTACGTCCGTAAAAGGATATGCAACTAACACTTTGATTTACACCTATCGCCTCAAAATTACGATACCGAAGTATCTTTGCGAGAACTGTATTGCTCGGCTCTCCTTTTCCTCTCCAATGCCGGAAACCTGAGAGGTGTAGAAGTCTGGTACTGGACATAATCCATATTCAACATTTAATCATGCTATCTTAATGGCCTCAAGGATGCCCTATTGACTGACATTTCTTATTCTTTTTTTCTCTATCTAAACCCAGAGACACCAATACTGAAAAGGAGTGGATACAAGTACCAGCAGCTTCCCGTATTACCATCTCTGTCCACATCACTCTTGACCCAAGTCACAGAGAGCAAGATGGTGCCGCAGTAGAAATTGAGGTCAAAGAGCTAATACACGATAACACTGCAGAGGACGATGCAGTTGTGTTTACGGAATAGTTCCGTGGTCCGGGAGAAAAGCGGAATGCATGGGCATTCTCAGCAAGCTCAATGTGAAAAACTGCTCTACACTCGAAAGTATTCAAACGCATGCACACTGTGCGACTCAAGAAGGTCGAAACTGGCCTCATACGACACGAGTGACTAGACACACAGAGTACATCACCATTAGTCAAGCTAACTATCACCTATGGACCGAGGCAACGAATGAGTCGATCGGTTGGCAGACATGGCCGTTATCAAAGTGAGAAGAGCAATAGATGGATGAACAGAGAACTTTAAGGACTCTTGGAAATCTTCTTCCTTGTCCAAGGTGAAGGAGATGGGAGTGAAGCCGAGAGCCTCCAGACATGAACATTTTGTCAAGTGCAGAAGACATTTGATTATTGAGCAAGATCTGATGTCATCAGTCTATATACGCTGGCGGAGATGTATTGAAGGAGATCGGAGCACCTATGGGCTTGTCCGGAGTGCGATGATGACGATCGTCACTAATCACTGATCATTAATTTTTTTGTAAGCCTTACTGATTATTTTTTAAATATGCATTTATAGAACACACGTTGGCAACCGCCACGACTACAATGGTTAATACAGATTGTCCTTTGTAACAAGAAATGTCATTTTCAGCATTAGAGAACGCAGCTCAATAGTCAACTGAAGAGATGTATTGTCAAAGCATCAGGATCGCGGGAGCGACTGAACAAAGGTCATCCCATGAAGCGTTTCGGCTTTGAGTCTTAACACATCAGATACCACTGGAAGTTGTGCGCATGCGTGAGCTTTCTCTGTTCCCAAACAATTGTTATATTAACCCACGTGCCCAGTTATTCACGTAAATCCTTTTGTCTAACAAATTTACTATATCAAGCCACTTGTTCCAGTTAATTATTTAATTCATTCAGCCTCAAACATTTATCTGAGACATTTATTACATTAACCCATTTGTTCTAGTTATTAACTTAACACATTCAATCTCAGATAGTTGTATTATTAATGAACGCGTTTGACCTAGTTACAGATTTAATTAATTCAGTCTCAGACGGTTCTCCCCCGATGGTGTTTCCACCTTGTCGTGGTGGGGGAGCTTGAGTTTCTCAATGACCCTGAGAGCTATGCCGGCGGTAGCGTAGCTACCAGCAGGGCCTCCCAAGCCGGACAGGTCAAAGGGTAGAGAACAGACAAAGAGAAACACCCTGGTCCTCCAGGTTGGGGGTTGAAGCGTGGGGTTAACATCCCCACCTTTGTAAAAACCTTTCTTTGTTACGAAACAAATACATGAGCCTCGATATCGGACTGGCAAGAGAAGGTCCACCAGAGAGACGAATGGAGACGGATTGTATTTGCAGCAAAGAACCTCAATGGCTCGGAACGCTGAAGAAGAAGTCTCAGACGGTTATTATATTAACCCATTTGTCCACATATCAGTTTAACTCATTCGGTCTCAGACAATTGTTATATTAACCCATTTGTCAGAAAATAGTTGAGTTAAGTCAAGAACCCATATCACAGCACTCGGGACATTCCCATATGCAATCCATCCTCATCTTCAACAACCAGCGAAGAATTCATTTCTAAAGTACCAGTTGCAGTCTGATAATGTGTTCTCCTAGCCATTAACCTGACTACCGAGTGTCGGCCAGATACTCTGGTCACTCTCTGTCACACCATTCTATCAGGGCAATGAGAGGGTATCTGTTTTCCCACACTATACACATGATCCCAAAGGGCCATGACCACATCTGCCTTATTATGTCCAGTATCCCACCCAGAGATGCAGAACCAGCCAATTTTGCCACCTGCTCGTTTCCCATTTTACAATATGACGCGGGGAAAAGATCCAACGGATGGTCAGTATCTTTGATTGTTTTTTTTTTAAAGCGACCGCATGCCACTCTACACAAGGCATACATTTCTTCATCCTTCTCAGCATCCTCTTGTCAATCCGTTACAATCACGATATATGTGTGCTGTTTGTCCTTCAGCCAGCGCAATGCCGCAGTGACTGCCTCCACCTCCATTCTCAGACTAAATGTTGTGGTATCATATGCCAGACTCTCCTGCATTTAACACCACCCGTTAACCTTCGCTACTAACCTCCAGGTACTTCTTTTGCCTGTTATCACAGACCCATCCGTGTAGATGATTACATGGCGAGGATTGTCTTTTATTAATTGCTGCACACCCCCCCCCCCCCCCATTCAGTGTTGCCTAATGACCAATCCCTGCACCCCCTGTCCAATGTGAATATGATTATGGCCCTGCAGGGGTCTAACATTTCCTCAACATAGATTATATCTGAGGTATCGAGCATTACCTGCTATTCTTATCATAATTATCCGTTCACCTTCAGAGGTCAATGTGAATAAAGACACAGAAAGCAGCAGTCACCTTGAACTTGTTGATATCTCCATAAAGTGTGTCCTCACATGGAGCGGGTGTAGGTCAAAAAATGTCTCTCAGTTCTGCAAATGTTGGACACTCCTGCAACAAATGTCTAGATGTTATTTTACCAGTTCCACAGTTCGTCAGATACATTCATCACTATCTCTTGTCGTTAGTTTACTAAACTTGTGGTATTTCAGCCTCTTGTCTCCTGTGCGGAATGTGAAGTTTGTAATATTTGTTCAGTCCGGTGAAGTTCGTAAATATAATATGCTTTCTGTTGATCTGGATGATTAATGAATAATAATGGTATGATTGTTGAGCTCCCTGGCGAAGGTGTTAAGGACGTTATTCGTAATCCCGTATATCCACGAAAGAAACACAGCTGCGCAAGATTTGGCAGCGGATCGCGTCGCGCTGGCTACTTACGGGGATATGTGAGCCGGTCGTTCAGAAATCAATGGCAAACTACTGAACGTAAAACTTGCCAAGACATCAACAGCAGCCGAAAAATGCTGGTTGACTGCAATGCCCTGTAAAGGGATAGGCGAAAAAAATGGTATGATTAATAATTTAATAACTAGCTTCTGCCCTGACCCACATGCCAAGAAAATCATGTTGTGAAACGGAAGACCTTTTAAAATAAATGTAATTCAAGTATATGCCCCAACAAGTGAAAGCAGTGAAGAAAGTATAGAGGAATTTTATAATGACATGGAGTCTGCTTTGAAGAACTGTCAAAAATCAGAAATAAATATCATAATGGGTGATTTCAACGCAAAAATAGGAAAGCAAAGCGATGGATACAGTGTAGGCAACCATGGTTTGGGAGAGAGAAATGAAAGAGGTTACAGACTTGTAGAATGGGCAAAAGAACAAGAATTGGTTGTAGGAAACACCTGGTTTAAACAACATCCTAGAAGATTATGGACATGGAGGAGTCCAGACAGCAGGATTAAAAACCAGATAGATTACATCCTGATAAGCAAAAGGTTTCGAAATGCATTAACAGTTGTAAAAACAGTTCCAAATGCAGACTGTTACAGTGATCACAGATTAATTACTGGCACATTGAGGGTAAAGTTAAAGAAAGTCAAGTATACAGCAGGAAACCCTAAATATGACTTGTGCAAATTGAAAACTGACACCGGGAAGGTTAACCCGGTCAACAAATGCCCGCAGAAGTCGGATGTGTCGGCCTAACGGCGCAAGAACGCAGCTCTGCTGTAAACAGGCACAACGCAATCACATCCGAAAAAAAAACTCCGGATGAACGAAGAAGAAGAAGAAGAAAACTGACAAAGAAATACAAGATAATTTTAACATAGAAGTAAAGAACAAATTTGATTTATTGTCTGATCTAGAGATCCTATTTCAAGATGTAGATGATCAATGGGAAATGCTGAAGAATTCAATCAGTTGTGCAGCAGAAAAAACTATTCCAAAAGTAAAGAAAGTTGGCCGTAAGACATGGATGACTGAAGAAATTTTACAACTAATGGAAACAAGAAGACAGAACAAAAATAATCCTGCCAAATATGAAGAAATTCACAGAAAAGTCAGAACCTTATGTAAGGAGGCTAAAGAAACATGGCTTGAGAAAAATTGCAGAGAAATTGAAAAACAACACAACAGTAAAAATGCGAAACTAATGCACAAAAGAATTCAGGAGATTACTAATCAAAGAACACGTACATCAGCAGGCTGCCTAAAGACAAAAGATGGAAGAGTCATAATAGAAAAAGATCAGATTTTACATGTATGGTCAGATTACGTGAAAAACCTTTATGACGATAGCAGAGACGAACAATATATTGTTCAAAATAACAATGAAGGGCCAGCAATTTTGAAGATGGAGGTTCAGAATGCTCTTAATCATATGAAATCTGGCAAAACCCCCGGTCCAGACAGCGTCACAACAGAAATGATTAATGCTTTAGAAGAATATGGAATAGATAAAGTTACCAGTCTGCTTAATACAATATATGATACTGGAAACATACCTCATGAGTTATGTAATTCTGTATTTATTGCAATCCCAAAGAAATCAGGAGCCTTGGAATGTGATCAACATCGAACAATTAGTATAATGAGTCACATCACGAAGATTTTGCTAAGAATTATCATGCAAAGAGTTAGGAGGAAAATACAACCTGAAATAGGAGAAGAACAATGTGGGTTTGTAGTAGGCAAGGGTACAGTAAATGCTGTGTATATACTGAGAACCGTAATCGAACGTTCTATAGAAGTAAACAAAGATCTACACCTTTGCTTCATTGACTACACAAAGGCTTTTGATAAAGTGAGACATGTCAACATGATAAGGATGCTTGAAGATCTACAAATTGATGGGAAAGACCTTAGACTTGTAAAAAACATATATTGGAAACAACAAGCTGCCATAAGAGTTGATAATGAAGTAAGCCAATATCAGCCTATTAAGAGAGGTGTGAGACAGGGATGTGTAATGTCTCCAGATCTGTTTTCCCTGTACAGTGAAAATATTTTCAGAAATATTGAAAATATGGAAGGAATCAACATTGGGGGACGATGCATCAATAACATTAGATATGCAGATGATACAGTCTTGATTGCAGATAATGAACAGGACCTGCAAAATTTAGTAGATGCGGTTGTTACACACAGTGAACAACAAGGGTTAGAATTAAATTGTAAAAAGACACAGATTATGGTCGTCACTAGGAAGGACGAAATACCACAATGTAATATACAAGTAAATGGGAATATTCTTCAACAAGTGAATAGGTACAATTACCTCGGAACAGTAATAACATCTGATGGGAGATGCCTTGAAGAGATTAGAACAATAATCGCCATGGCAAAAGTAGCCTTTAGCAAGATGAAAAACATACTGACCAATAAAAAGATGTCAATTGAAACGAGAAAAAGAGTGTTGAGATGCTACATAGAACCTGTACTTTTATATGGATGTGAAGCTTGGACAATGAGCAGCCAGGCTGAGAAACATCTGATGGCTGTAGAAATGTGGTTTCTGAGGAAAATGCAAAGAATACCATGGACAGCCAGAAAGACCAATGAACAAGTCCTTCAAGAAACAAATGAAGATCGTAAACTGATCAGAGACATTAGACGTAGACAGTCACAATTTTTTGGGCATGTTATGAGAAGAAATGATTTGGAGAACTTGGTGACAACTGGTAAGATCGAGGGGAACAGACCAAGGGGAAGACCTAGAAACAAGTATCTGGATGGCTTGGCCTTGTGGCATGGTCGAGACAAAAACACGGAACTGATCCACGACTCTGTTGATCGAGTGAGATGGCAGAACATGACCGCCCACGCTTACCGGCATGGCACATGATGGATGGATGGCCCTGATCCCACACCGATTTTTAATTTTTTTTTGGTTCTGACCCAAGCCGTTACTTACTACTTTTAGGAAATAACAACAACGCGCAGAAAGAGTTAATCAGTCTACAATAGAGTTGTATCTATCTATATCTGAAAGGAGCTAGCAGGTTTTATTACAGGCAGATAGCACATAAAACTCTCCCACTCGGCGACACGGCGACACTCGTCAATGGATGTCTCCATGCAAGAGCGTGCAGCTTTTATTGCGTTGTCAAGCACCTGCATCGCCAAACAAAATGGCGGCCTGGGTTTATAGCTTTGGTTTGAGAGAGGCATAATGAAGTGACGCTTTAATTTTCACTCCCCAGCCTTCTAGCTTTTCATGCAGAACGCATTTTTATTCAGTTGTATTAAGTAAGTTTAAGTAAGAGACTTAATTGAGAGCTCTGCGCGAAATGAGCCCGAAATTAGCGTATCCTCATGAATGCGCGCCCTTGTGGAGTTTTTACGGTTTCACCAGATTAAATTAATTAATCATTAACCTGAATTTGTGCAGTACTTTAAAGTGTGAACTAACTAAAGTGAAATCACTGGGCCGTTTACAAATGGCAGATTAATTAGTGACATTGTGTTGTGATAATACATTGTGGTGGAGAGCAAAATGGTGGAGAAGTGAAACAAAAAAAAAATAAAACCAAAACAGGTTACAATAGTCAATAGACAGTTTAAAATAGTGCGCCTTCATCTGAGATAAATGAAATACAATTAAAATAATGAAATACTTTTTAAGTGAATGTTACTTGTGAATTGTGTTCATCAATTGACATTGTTAATAGTCCTTGCAGTTGATTATTTCATTAAATATAGATAAACAGCAAAGGACATATCAAGATGATTCCATACAGATTAATATATAATGTAATGTATTTCAAATTTCAAATTTGTGTATATAAGAATTATAAATATAAGCTTGCTTACAATACATTGTTATTGTATTTTTAACACCATAACTATAAATGTTTAAAAAATCTTATCATAAGACTTATGCCTAAACTAGTTTAGCAGAACAATGAGAAACAACAGTTTGTGTTATCTGATTTATTTGTCTAGTATAATATATTGTCTTCATTCTACTTCATTTTTAACATCCCTTTTTGTTCGTGTGTCTCTGGTAAGTAACTTTCTCTTTAACAAGAAATAGGTTCTTAACAGTTTTCTTCCTGTTTCATGATAAATGACAGTAGAAACACTTCTTCATTGATTGCAAAAAATTGAAGATTATTGATGATATTAATCAGAGAGATATGATTACCATTCTACAATTCACTGAATAGCCATGTATAATGTGCATATAGACATGAACCAATACTTGCATAATTTATAGATTGTAATGATAAACAATTCTTAGAACATACAACTGTTTAAATATGTATATTGTGCACATAAACATGAAACAATACTTGCATAATGTCTAGAATATAATGGTAAACAATTCTTAGCACGTAAGGCTGTTTCAATATGTATGATACACTAAACATAACTCCACATTGATAAGCTATTTATGGAAATGAATTATACCAATATACTAATAAACTGTGATAGCTTAAGAGGCTGCAGTGGCATGCAACTTCACAAATGCAGCAAACAGAACAAAACTATTTCATTAACACTTTTGCCTCATCATCTACTTTTCTCAAGTGTAATGTAGTTTCAAAGTAAGATGTTTTAATAACATCTCTAGGGTTCCAAATGTTGCTGTATGTAGCCGAGGCGCGGTGTTGGGGTGAGCGCCCAACATTGCTCAAATACCTCAATGGCTCGTGAATACATAACCTATGCAGCAAAAGTCCAACTCCTGGCCTTCACGTGGCGGGCCTGTTTAAACTAACAGGAGAAGGGGCGACGGCGAGTCTCTGGCGCCGGAAAATAACCAGTATGCTCTAGATGTGTATGCACGGACATGCATGCGCAGACAGGCGTGTGCGCGCGTACACATCTACACTCGAGTGAGACCACAGTCTGCTCTAGCAAAGAAAGGTGCTGAAGACGGAGGCAACCAGCCAAGAGGCGCACCACAGAAATCAGGATGCCACGCAATCACGCAAAATGGAATATGTCGACTACTGCTAATCGTTATGGTGCTCGCCCTGCTTTGGACCCCCAGGCAGGTGCAGTGCCGGGCCCTATGTCTCGAAAGGGTCCAACCCCAACTACTGGAGGTCCTTCTCAGATGTCCTGTGGAGCCAGGGGACATGAGAATAGGACGACTGGCCATACTAAACTAAGACTTAAAATAATGCACTGGAATGCGGAGGGAGTCAGCAACAAAAAAGTTGAATTAGAAAACATCCTGGACAAAGAGAAAGTAAGCATATGTTGCTTGCAAGAAACTCACCTCAATGAAAATATAGCCTTCAAAATCAGAGGCTACCAGTGTTACCGATTTGACCGAAAGAACAGGCGAAAAGGTGGGATACTGACCCTTGTAAGAAATAACATCATGGCTTCCCAAATCAAAGTCTACATGGAAGGGGCTGAGTATCAGACACTTAAACTTAAGACAGGTAATACAGATCTACATCTGATCAATTACTACTGTCCAAGTGACCGCCCACAGGCACTGGACACTCTACCACTAAAAGAAAAAATGATTGTGTGTGGCGATTTCAACAGCCACTCGCAGAGCTGGGGCTATGATCACATGGACCAGAGAGGAGAGAGACTGGAAGACTGGCAAGATGAGAATAGATTCATGTTGATTAACAAGCCGTCCGACCCACATACTTTCTACTCGAGATCATGGCACTCTTCAACTACACCTGACCTGGCTTTTCATTCACCAGACCTGGAGTGGAACATTACACGAACTGTTGGGAAACAACTTGGTGGCAGTGACCATCGGCCAGTCTTTCTAACCGTAGAAAATGAGCTTGTAAGTGAAAGCAGCACCCTCTCGAGGTGGAACTACAAGAAAGCAGACTGGGCAATGTACAAGCATCGCACCAGCATACTGGTTAGAAACCTGAACACTGAGAAAGACATAAATAAAGCAGTTGAAGAGTTTGGGAAATGCATACTACAGGCAGCGCGAGAAACAGTACCAAGAGGAGCCCGTAAACAATATAAACCCTACTGGAGTAGTGAACTGGAACAGTTGCATAATGATGTTGAAGTGTGTAGAAAGCAAGCAGAGGCCACACCCAGCCAAGAGCACCACAATAAATTCCAGCATGCAAAAGCCAAATTTCAAAGGGCCAAGCTGCAGGCTAGACGGAAAAGCTGGCAGGAGAAAACGGAGTCTCTGAACTTTGAAAGAGACACGAGGAAATTGTGGAAGCTAATAAAACAGCTTAATGACGAGGGCACAGGGAGAAACTCAAAAATTGCACTACATAAAGATGGAAAAATCTTAACAAGAAAGCAAGCAGCTGACCATTTTGCGGACTCGTTCGCACAAGATAGCAATATCAAAATTAGTCCAGAGAATCAACAAGAGATTCGAGAGAAACGACAACATACAGGACAGAAGGAAATAGTACATGAGGTTCTGGAGGCACCCATCACAATCAGCGAACTGGAGCTAGCCATATCAAAACTGAAAATGAGAAAGTCACCAGGAGCTGATGGTATCTCCAATGAAATGATCAGGAACCTAGGAACAGAGGCCAAAACAAAGCTGTTGCAGATCTTCAATAACAGCTGGACCTTAGGCAGTGTTCCACAAGCCTGGAGAGAAGCAATCATGATACCCCTCCTAAAATCAGGGAAAGATGGTTCCATTGCCTCTAGCTACAGACCAATTAGCCTCACCAGCTGTCTCTGCAAAACACTGGAGCGCATCATCAATCACAGACTGCAGTGGTACATTGAAAGTAAAAACATCCTTGTGCCACAGCAGGCTGGCTTTAGGCAGTGCTACTCTACGGAAGATCAGACAACCTACCTCTCTCAAGAAATTGAGGATGCATTCCAAGAGAAGAAGCTGGTGCTTGCGGCATGGATAGATCTGAAGAAAGCCTTTGACAAAGTCTGGAAAGAAGGTCTGATGAAGAAACTGAGAAACTGCAAAGTCAATGGAAGAATGTACAAATGGGTGAAAGCATACTTGCACAACAGAAGAGCCCGAGTACAGATAGACGGACTCAAGAGCAAGAAAGTACTACTGCGTCACGGTGTCCCCCAGGGCGGAGTCTTGTCCCCCACACTTTTTCTAATCTTCATCAATGATCTTGTTGCTCACCTACCGCATGGAATTAAAGCGGCAATGTACGCCGATGACCTGGTTCTATGGAGCACAAATGAATATGCATCAGTGGCCACCAGATTGCTACAAAGAGCTGTAGATACATTTGCTGCATGGGCAAATAGATGGTGTGTCAGCATAAACACTGACAAGTGCAGCACCACCCTATTTACCCTCTCTCCAAAACAAAAGGCAGGGATCATCCAGATAAATGGAACACCCCTAAGAGAAGATAAAGAACCAACATACCTTGGAGTAACATTTGATGGCAAGCTGACATGGAGAAAGCACATCAACAAAGCAGTAGCAAAAGCCAGAAGGAAAATAGCCATCCTGAGAAAGCTAAGTGGAACCACATGGGGAGCCAGTACGAAAATACTTAGCAAAGTTTACCAACAGAGCATACGACCACACCTGGAATATGGGTCAACTGCGTGGTGTTCAGCATCAAATACCACACTACAAGAGCTGGACAAGGTGCAAAATCAAGCACTTAGAGTCACCACAGGAGGGATGAGATCAACCCCTATAGTGGAAATGGAGAAGATGGGGAGGACACAGGCACTGAGTGAGCGCAGAGATACGAAAACGCTAATACAAGCAGAAAAGTTCCTCAGCCTGCCAGGCCACCCTATGAAGAACAGATTTGAAAACCTAGCTATGGGGCGGTTGAAAAGAAGTAGTTTTATCCACCAGGCCAAACGACTCTGCAGAGAAACCACTGATCTGCCCACAGTTGGTATCCCCCTAACAACTATTCCAGAGCGAACTCCATGGAAAGATGAGCATAGACTATCATTACAAATCCAGACAAAAGTGAGAGGAATATTTGACAAGGAAGAACAGAACAGTGTGCAGCGCAGAACAGCCACTCTCAGCTTCCTTGATGAAGAATACCCACAGGACCTCTGGATCCGAGTCTACACAGATGGGTCAGCACAAAATGCTGTTCGAAATGGAGGAGCGGGAGTGTACATAGAATACCCAAATAATACTAGGGACACAGCCAGAGTACCGACAGGAAAGTACTGCCATAACTATGATGCCGAAATTGAGGCAATCAAGATAGCAACAGAGAAATTACTAAATAACAGCAATGGTACACAACCTGTGGTGCTACTAACAGATGCAAAATCAGTACTCGAGGCGCTCCTCTCTGGGAAATTGCCAGTACTAAGGACACTACTTTCTGAACTTAGCAGTCAGCATAAAGTCACCATACAGTGGATACCATCCCACTGTGGAGTACCCGGAAACGACAGAGCTGATCAATTGGCTAAGGAAGGAGCCAAAGAGGAACAGCCTGATGTGCCCGTTACATACCACCAAAAGAAAAGAATGATCAAATCATTCAGAAAGCCACCAAAACCTGCTCAAGATGACTACCACATTATGGACAGACCAGAACAAGTAATTATTCTGCGCCTCAGAACAGGACACAATAGATTACGCAACCACATGTATACAAAATTCAAGATTGGTGAAACAGCCATGTGCACATGTGGATTGGCGTCGCAGACAGCAGAGCACATACTCCAAGACTGCCCAAAATATAACATATCTAGGCAAACCTTCTGGCCTAGAGAGACGACGGTGGAAGATAAACTCTATGGACCACTGTGTGAACTGAAAAAAACAGTTCAATTCATGCAAGAGACGACATTGCAGATATAGACATATTTCAAGCGAACGAAAGAAGAAGAAATAACATCTCTAGTGCATACTATAACCTGATGTTGTGATCATTGGGCACTAGACGTAGCACCATTTAACACAAACAGTAATATGTATGGTGTTAGTTTTTCTCATCACATCCACCAGTTGGTTAAAGGTAACATATATTCTCATCATTAATTCCACTTTACAAATAAAAATAAGCTGTTCTATTCATTAGATCCACTAGTTGGTAAGAAATAGCATCCATTCTATTCATCAAATCCATTATAAAAGTAAAACCTATTCTCACAATCAGATCCACTACAAAGGTGAAAACCATTCTCACAATCAGATCCACTATAAAGGTGAAAACTATTCTCATCATCAGATCCACCATAAAAGTAAAAAACTATTCTTATAATTAGATCAACTATAAAAGTAAAAACCATTCTCACAATCATATCCACTAAAAATAAACACTATTCTCATCATAAAATTCATGAGATGTTTAAAAGTAATAACTATTCTCAACACATCCACTATAAAAGTACAAACTTTTCTCATCATCAAATCCACTATAAAACTAAAACTGTTCTCATCATCAGATCCACTAATAAAGTAAAAGCTATTATCATAATCAGATCTACTATTAAAGTAAAAACGATTTTAATCATCAGATCCACTACAAAAGTAAAAACTAGTCTCATCATAAGATCCACTATAAAAATAAAACTGCTCTCTCATCATCACAGTCAATATAAAAGTAAAACTGTTCTCATCAACAGACCCACTATTTGGTTCAGAGTACTAACTGTTCTGTTTAGTTTAAATATTTGTAAAGAAGGTATATTTAAATACCCTGTGAATAATAATTAAACATGTAAATGATTCACCTGTGTGTTACCAGGGCACATAGAGAAAGTAAAGAATATTAACATAGTAACCTTCCATGCATGTCATAAGAGGTGTCTAAGGAGGGTTGGTGTCAGACTGACTACTTCATGCCTTAGACAACTTTAGCTGTACAATTAAACCAATCGTGAACAAATCAACAAAGAATTTGCATGAGTTGGTTGAGGATTTATGCTCCATTGGGAGATTAACGGCAGAAGAAGAAGAAGGGCAAAGTGATTATCTAGTGAATCAGCTACAATGTTTACAATTATAAATACAAGCAGAACAGTACACGATTTCTGTTCCTGTGATGATTATCTTGAATTATATTGTGTTTTAGAATCTTTGCCCCTGATAAAATTACCTTGTATACTTTTTATATTACACAGTTTCTACAAACATCATGAGAACTGTCATAAGATTTAGACATTAACAGGATCATCAAATTAAAAACCAGGAAGAATTCTCACTTCAGCCTAGGAGACGTCATCATGGATTCAGTTAATTTCTTTTATGACCAAACTCGACTCCACACAGTTCCGAAGCGCTTCAAGAAAACTTTAGATGATTTGCCTGATGGCTTGAAATTTGCACATTTAAATCCTAAGGTAATTAGTGCACATATAAATTGTTTTGGTTTTATTGTTTTTACTTTTCATTTGCATGTGATATATTTCTTTTTTCATACTTTTTCATTTCAAATATGCATGTGACACCTTTCAATGTTTATACTGTTCCATTTCACATTGACATGTGATATCTTTTAGTTTACATATTTTGCAATTTCAAATATGCATGTAACACCTTTTTTTTTACCCTCGCTCGCTTGCATTTAACTCAAGCATAGTCCAAACACGCTAATTCTCATAGACTGAATTTTGCATGTGGAGTACATATTCCAACTTCAGAGGTCCTTGTAATTTACATCTCCAAGTCAAGTATGAGAAGTCAGTATTTTACTCCAACTGGCCGGTGTAGGGATTGAACCTCAACACCCCACCCCCACCCCAGCATCAGTACACAGGATGTTTAAGAATGAGCACTTTTATCCATGTGGCATGCTGACCTCGCCTTTCGAATGAAAACAACAACAACAATAACAGATGTCTAGTTTTCTCTGAGATTGAGAAACAAGCCTAGATGACCTATGTGCAGGTAATAAATCCTTCAGCAATTGAAAATTTAAAACAAAAAGAGTTGGCTGCTGTATGTCAGGCTATAATACAAAATTACATAAATATACCCACAAAAAGAAGTTTTGTAGCATGTCTGATTCTGGTATACATACATATGGATCCTCACTGGTGCTGTGGAGTTTGTGCACTGTACTGAGATTATCCTTGCATGTTCTATGGCAGGAGACTGAGCACTCATCACGATATTCATGTTCTTTGAAAGGGATCCTCAACCAACATGAAACTATGAAAGTGATCCTTAATCAACATGAAACTATGAAAGTTATTCTTAACCAACATGAAACCATGAAAGTTATCCTTAACCAACATGAAACTATGAAAGTGATCCTTAACCAACATGAAACCATGAAATTTATCCTTAACCAACATGAAACTGTGAAAGTGATCCTTAACCATGAAACTATGAAAGTGATCCTTAACCAACATGAAAATATGAAAGTGATCCTTAACCAACATGAAACTATGAAAGTGATCCTTAACCAAAATTAAACTATGAAAGTGATATTTAACCAAAAATGAAACTATGAAAGTGAGCCTTAACCAAAATGAAACTATGAAAGTGATCCTTAACCAAAATGAAACTATGCAAGTGATCCTTAACCAACATGAAACTATGAAAGTTATTCTTAACCAACATGAAACCACGAAAGTTATCCTTAACCAAAATGAAACTATGAAAGTGATCCTTAACCAAAATGAAACTTTGAAAATGATCCTTAACCAACATGAAACTATGAAAGTGATCCTTAAACCAACATGAAACTATGAAAGTGATCCTTAACCAACGTGAAACTATGAAAGTGATCCTTAATCAACATGAAACTATAAAAGTTATCCTTAACCAACATAAAACTATGAAAGTGATCCTTAACCAACACAAAATTATGAAAGTGATCCTTAACCAAAATCAAACTAATCTCCCATCTGATGTTGCCCATGTACCTGGATACATGTGAAACATTTCAGTTGTTTACCTCTCCATATCAGATTGGCATGCGTTACATGTTTCTTTTTCACATAATATCAAATAATATAATAATATATGTGTTTCTGCTATAGGTGGCAGCTTTCTTGGCCAGCAAGACCAAGCAGAAACAGGAAGAAGAATTGTCTGCTGGTGATGAAGACCAGGCAGGTTTCATGCCAGAAATTAACCAGGTCAGATTATTGAATGTCATAAGCTTAATGTTTCTCTTAACTCATTAACAACCACAAGCCACTGAGATCACCATACTTTATACACAGAGAACTGCAGTTTAACCCTTTACAGGGTGGAATGTCCATTTCCATCCGATAGCTTTAACGAGCAAATCGGCCGATTGCGTCCGATACTATTATGCATTGTAAAACGCGATTTCTCGGCCTTACGATACTTCCTATGGCTACTTTCGCTTTCGCTGATAGCTTGACAACGTGGCCACCATTTGTAAGCACCTACTATGAATTTGAACGGACTTTTACTGACTTTTTTTGGGATAGTTTTCGGGGTTTTTACGCTTAGTTTTTCAAAACGGATTTAGGCGATTCTTCAAGTGATAGCCTAGATTTTGCTAGGTTCAATTTAAGTGACATTAAAGGGCACGAAGTTGACTATTAATCAGAGCTACATATCAGTGAAAAGCGTTACTTTGCATTAGCAGTCTGAGTCGGACTTTAAAGAAAGTAATTATGATTCTGAAATTGTGTTTGTAAATTTCCGTATAGATGACGGAAAATCACAAACAACATGCTGTATTTTGTAAATATTTGTGTTCATATATGGATTACCGACAACAATTACATGAGTAACATATTCTGCATGCTTTTCCCTTCATTGTGTTGTTTATTTAACTAAAATCGGTTGACTAACACCTTATTTGTGATGTTTTTACTAACGAAACCCAAAATTTTACCGAACCTGAAAAAATCTTGCCCATTCAGGGCTAAAAAACGGACAAGCGTCTGCCCTGTAAAGGGTTAAATAAGCCATAACTACACAATTATACATGTATAACATGAAGAAATTTGTTTAAAATTTGAGAAACAGCAGCTGCAAGTACAGATACATCTGTGAATGAAAAGTGTAAGTAAATTAAATGTCACAGGATACTTTTTTTAATCAACTAGTTAATT
Source organism: Cepaea hortensis (assembly GCA_963921405.1). Lineage (NCBI taxonomy): Eukaryota > Metazoa > Mollusca > Gastropoda > Stylommatophora > Helicidae > Cepaea > Cepaea hortensis. Next base: position 90,892,379 of record OY992882.1, on the reverse strand, counting down.
AGTTAATTTGGAGAAAAAAAAGTTGAAAATAAACATTTATTTTAAAAACAAAGTAAAATATCATTTTCTGATCCTTTAAACTTATTGAGTATGTGGTGCTAGCCACAAAATGTTTGTGACCAATAGGGATTAGTTGGTGATGTCGTAAATATCATTCCGGACATCTTTTCTTCACAGAACATTTCTTGGATCCCTGCAAAACTTGCTAGCCTTGGTCATTTGTTTTTAAAATCACAGCCTTGAGGCAAATTAAAACATGTAACCATTGGCCATCAGGCACACATGCTAGTCACTGCGCTACGACACTCCCATTTATAGCGAAAGGATAACCTAAACCATCCAAAGAAGTAGGGGGTATTGTGTGGGATACACATTGAGAAAAATAGTTAATAGCTTAATTAAAAAGTCCTTCATCAGGAATCCACAAGGCTAAATAACTATAGGGAGCATACACATACATGAAGAAGAGAACTAGAGACAGACAAATACTGTAAGAAAAACATGGAAAGAAGAACCGTTTCCGTATTGATTGTGTTGCAGAGTTCTCCTTCCCTTCTGCAAGCTCAGAAACCAGCAGGTATGCAAGACCAATGCTAGGATTTAACATCTGCAGAGAAGCGAATTCCTTGGACTTCCAAAGTAACTAACAACGATTGCCTGAAAGAGGCTTATGAAACTAGAACATTATATACAACAATAAGAAAGAGACAAACAGCTTTATTTGATCATGTGATGAGAAGAGAGGCATTGGAGAACATTGTGACAACTGGAAAAATTGAGGGGAAAAGAGGCAGAGGCAGGCAGATCAAGAGAAATAATGCTGGATAGATTGAGACTGTAGCATGGAGGACTATCATCAGCACAGTTGATCCAGGAAACCAATGGCCGAGATCTGTGGAGAGCCATGAACGCCTATGCCAGCTGGCATGGCACTTGATGATGAGAAAAGCAAAGTGATAACATTAGCCAGGCTGCAGACTCAATCTGTAGATAGAGTGTACCACAAAGTGGTGCCCCAATGTCTTTGCCAGTGTTAGATGTGATTCTGGACTTGCGGCCGTAGCAGCTCTTGTGTGTGTGTGTTCATCTACATTCTTAGCACCTTGTGTGTGTGTGTGTGTGTGTGTGTGTGTGTGTGGGTGGGTGGGATGGGTGGGATGGGTGGGTGTATGTGTGTGTGTGTGCATGCTGACTTCACTCTCAACACACTTTTGTGTACACATCTACTCTCAACATACATGTGTGTACACATCTACACTCAATGTACATATGTGTACACATCTACACTCTCAACATATGTGTACACATCTACACTCTCTACTTACCTGTGTTTACACATCTACACTCTCAACATACCTGTGTGTACACATCTACACGTTCAACATACCTGTGTGTACACATCTACACTTTGAACATACCTGTGTGTACACATCTACACTCTCAACATACCTGTGTGTGCACATCTACACCCTCAACATACCTGTGTGTACATATCTACACCCTCAACATACCTGTATGTACACATCGAGACTTTTCAGCAGAACTGTGTGTGTAAATCTAGACTTTTCAGCAGAGCTGTGTGTGAACATCTAGACTTTTCAGCAGAACTGTGTGATCATCTAGACTTTTCAGCAGAACTGTGTGTAAACATCTAGACTTTTCAGCAGAACTGTGTGTGAACATCTAGACTTTTTGGCAGAATTGTTTCTGAACATCTAGACTTTTCAGCAGAACTGTGTGTGAACATCTAGACTTTTCGGCAGAATTGTTTCTGAACATCTAGACTTTTCAGCAGAGCTGTGTGTGAACATCTAGACTTTTCAGCAGAACTGTCTGTACATCTTGTGTGTGTACATCTAGACTTTTAGCAGGCCTGTGTATGTACATCTGTACTTTCAGCGTGTCTGTGTGCATATATCTACACTCTCAGTAACTGTGTGTGTATGCTTGCGTGCATATGTGCGTGCGTGCGTGTGTGTTTACTACACTATCAGCTGCTGTGTTACAATTACAACATTTGAGGTGTTGGCAATCAGTTCCCATCCTCAACATCTTTCCTTCCATGGCAGTTTTGAACATTGTCTGATGCTAATTTTTTATGATGCTGGGTCCACCCCAGAGCCATTCTGATTGGACAATATATTCTTGTCTCTGTTGTGGGTTGAATACGGACCACTGTCTTAGCATTCAGGTGTCTTAAAGTCGAGATGATCAACTTCATTGCTCTGGGTTTGATCCCATATGGCTCAGTCTTTTTCGGCAGGATGGCCTGCCAAAAGCGTCGCACAAAGCATGAACTCCATAGCTCCAGCGACGACCCCCAAATGTCTCAGAGAAAAATTCAGGTGTACTAACCCATATTCCACCACGGTGACACTACATTGTTAGCTTCTATTGATTGTCAACAATATTAAGAAAATAGTGCATTCAATCATTTCAGGAATCCTCAATCTTATTTTTCTAGGCCTTTGGTTTAGTGAAGGATCATCCGGGCTTCTCAATGTCCAATGAAGAAGACAGTCAGCGTTATCTGTTCGAGGAAACTAAACTGAGTGCTTACGATATTCTACTCCAGCTGAGTCGTTATATCTACTATTATGACAACATAGTGGCATGCATACCTAGATCTGTAGAGTACCAGATGATGTCTAACTATACAGATCTTACTGCTGATGTGAATGTGGTGCACAGGGAATGGCAGACGCAGGCTAGCAGAGAAGCTCACTTCCGGAAACAGATTGAAGCCAAGTCTAGTGATAGTCAGGAGAAGGTATGGTGCTTATAAGATTTAGTTGGTCACAGTTGAAGTAAGAGTTAGTTTAATTTGTTGTTTGTTGTGTTTAGTTGCTTTTAGAAGAATTTTAATTTACATATTTTTGTACTGCTGGTTTTGTGGCAAAGGTGTTACTAATGCATTTCATAATCTCGCATACTGCATTCAAAGTACAGCTAAGGGCTATTTGGAAGCAGACTGATTTGCACTGGTTTCCACAGAAAGGTATGAGTGCCTGTCGTCCAGAAAGCAATGGTAAACTACTGAATGTAAACTTGCCAAGAAATCACAAACAGCCAAAAAATGCTAAAGTTCACTATGAGTCCTATAAAGGATATGCAACTAACTTTTATTTTTGTACTAAATAATAAATATTCTCTCCCACAATAAAGCTAAATCCATAGTGAGATCTAACAATAAGAAAAGATCTTGACTGCAGACACTACAGTCAGTTAAAAATCTTACATCTGAGAAATGGACAGTGAAAATGGCAATGAAGACCATGAAAAATGCTATAATTGTCAGTAAATTTTCTGTTTGTTTCATGAGTTTGATAGGTGACTTTAACTGACTTTTAGTTACAGCTTATTGACAGGTTAAAGTGAAGGTTATGCCATGGCAAAAGTTGCACTTAGGGTATGTAGTGTTAAACATTCTCATCATAGTGTGGTAAGGTGGCCAGTTTCCTTCCTCACCACCTTTTATTCCCAGAAAATTCTCAGAAAATTATGAAAATTATCTTTTATTTTATTATATTTTATGAGGTTGGAATAATCACAGAGTTTTTCTAGTCAGAAAAAAATCCTGCTTTGCTGGAGTTTGAGCCCACACCACAAATCTGGAAAATATGTATAGATAAGGTTAATCCCTTATTGGCTGTAGTCATAACAGAGTAGACATTTTATTGTATAGTGTTTTTCTTACTGCTAACACTAGAAGACATTGGTCAGTTTGGAATTGACATTAACTTATTTTGCCCCAAGTGAGACTGACGAATTAGAATTGTGAAACTAGTAAACAATTTGATTTTTATTGTATCTGAATTATATTTGACCATTGTATGAATAACATTTTGTGACCAACAAGATTTTTATTATTATTATTCAAAACCATCCATATCCTCACCCCAGCAGTGAAAGCACCCATTTCTCTGTATGTCAAATCTAACCACATTTATCAATTTCAGTGTAGGTGTCTGCCAAAGATTTACTTGAGCTCGTTATGAGTCTTTGGCAGGTTAGTAACAACAACAAGAAATTACTGGCCAACACCTAAGCTTTACATATTTTATTATAAACACTGTTGAGAACAAGCCCTGATGCACCGCCAACTTCACGCCAATCTCACTCAAAGAAATTGGCAAAAAAATTGCTCATGGCAAGATAATTGTTATCGTGTACATACACAGTCACTTGCATGCCAACTAACCAAAGTCAAATATGTAATTAAAGCATTATCGTCCAGAGTGCAAACTTGCCACTCTTCCCGTCGTTACACACTATCGCTATGTTAAAATTGTCTACTTACAAATGGCGTGACACGCGAATTCCTGACATACATTTCGCCATGCTCCTGTATCAGTAATCGATCTGTGGTTGAATGACCTCATTATATGATGTTAGCTAGTCAAGGAAACTTTCCGACACTTGAATTAGAAACTCAGCTTGTTATTCTCTTCCACACTGTAGTTGAATACTTTGTACATGATGTTCAGTTCACAAATATCTTTACATCAATTTGCTGCTCTGGCGGAGGTGTTCTCACTAGCAATTTTCTCGACCAAATAAATCTTATTCGCCGCATTGGTCACGAGGTTGACTTGGTCACCTGACAGACCTTGACCCGCTGCGCGCAAGCTGATCAATCTTTATATTAGTTCATTTTTCAGTCTACTGAAGTTTGTTTTTCTCAGTGATGATTATTCATTACTTTTTGTCTAAACTTGTGAGTTTCTCTCATCACCGCAGTCTCTTTCCGTTAATTCTTTTCCGAGTACTTTTTGGAACATCGCAGTGCCAGTCCACCTACTTTGAGAGAAGAGAGACAGTTGAGCGATAGGGTGGTAGAAAATATACCTAATTGGATAGACAGAATAATAAGCAAAGAAGACTGGTGACCCAGTAAAACCTACACACAAGAAATTACCCACGTCATCAATAATGTGCATTCTTTTGGAAACCGGTCAGGTGACTGATAGAGACAATGATTTTTGTGTTGTTTAACACACAATAAGGACAAATGTTAAGATTAGCTAAGGCAATTGCTATTCATATGGCCAGGCCAACATTGCGTAAACAAAAAGACATGATAGCAAGTTTTAGATTACCGTGGTAAATAATTTAATTTCTGTGAGAATATATAAATTAGATTTTACTACACTATATGATCACAGTGGCCCAGGGTCAATCTGGAAATGGGACAGTGTGTCAGCTGTGAATTTTTCAATCTGGAAATGGAACAGTTTGTCAGCTGTGGATTTTTCCCTATATTAATTTTCCACCACTTATTGATCTGGTCATCACTATGTTGGAGAGAGTGTCTATCCTGTTATGAATGAACTGATGTTCATGTTAAGTGACAAATTGATCAAGAATTTATTGAACATGTGTTCATGTTACATGACAAATTGATAAAGAATTGAATGAACTGATGTTCATGTTATGTGACAAATTGATCAAGAGTTGATTGAACTGATGTTCATGTTATGTGACAAATTGGTCAAGAGTTGAATGAACTGATGTTAAAATTTGACTGTCCGTTTCAGATGGAACCAACTCTCCAGAGTGATGACCCCAACACTAAGACTCAGTCTCATGTTCCTGATTCAGGAGTCAATAATAAGAAAAAATTGCTCACAAAATCTGCTTTGGTTTTGCCAGAAATTGTAGAGAATAGTGAGAGCGTTACTGGATTTAGTTCTGAGCATTTAAAAGTCAGTGATGGCCACATGTTACAGATTCCCAAGCGCCAAAAACAAGAACGACAAAAGTCAACAGACAATAAAGGTTAGCAATAGTTATCACATATGTTCACTACTTTACATCTTGCATAGTCTGTCATGAAGCTTCCTGATAATTTAATTCCATAATTTGTCTGTCTTGTACCATTCTCCTTAATTTCTGCATTGGTATGTCTGTCATTCATCCATTCAGTAGCATGTCCTTTGCAGAACCTCGCTCCCATACCAACCTTCAGGAAAACCTCTCGATCACAAGCATTTGACTGATAAACCATCTGGAGATCATCTGCCACATTCTGCACCCATCTTCTCTTTGGCCTTCCTTTCCTCTTTTCCCAGGCATATATTCCTCCATTATTGTTCTCTCCAAACTTTTGTGATATTTCAAGTGACCAAAATATTTCATTTTTTTCTTTGTTTTATCATCTTTAATAGCCAGCCTTCTTCAATATTCAGCTCTTGAAGTATGGATGCATTTGTTCTTTTCTTTACCCAAGATATTCTTAGAACTCTTCTATAACATTTATACTCAAAGGCATTTATGCGCTGTTCCGCTTATTTAGTGTCCAGGTCTCACAGGCGTATGTTGCAATGGGAAAGATGCATCCTCTTAAAAATCGAATTTTTGTAGCTCTATCTGTCCCACTCCATAATTTATTCAGTTGTTTTAGTCCTTGAAGAGTAATTGATAGTCGTCATTTAATTTCTTTCATTGTGTCACCGTTGTTGGTAATAAATAACCCAAGATATTAAAAATGTTCCACCACCTCCAATTTTTCCTCATTAACATATATTTCTTTCTCCATAGCAGTTTTATCTGTATTCATTATCTTTGTATTTGCTATGTTAAGATATAAGTTGTGATTTTCACTATTCAGTACGGGTGAGGCTATTCTGTTTTCTATACTATTCTGTGCTGTGGATAGCAATACTGTATCATCAGCATACCGAATCTCTGGTATGTCATGACCACCGATATTTAGGGCATCATATAGCTCCCTGTTTATATCATCTCTGACATTTCTCATTATATTTTCGGCGTACATGTTAAACAAATAAGGGGACAGCACACAGCCCTGACGGACTCCTTGCTTGATGTCAAACCACTCTGATGTCTCACCATCTATTCTAACCGCTGCTTGTTGGTCTAGATAGAGCATTTTTATGAGTTGTATTACATGTGATGGAAAGCCTATATTCCTCATGATTTCCCGAAGTTTCTGATGTTGTACACAGTCAAATGCTTTTGAATAATCCACAAACCATGAGAATAGGTTTACATGAAATTCTCTGCACGTCTCTATTATTAAACGCATGTTGCAGGTCCACATGGCCGAATGGATAAGAATGAGTGTTCTTAAACATTCGGTGTGCTAATGCTGAGGTAAGCGGTTCAGCCCCTACACCGGACAGCTGGACTAAAATGTTGACCTGTCGTCCTTGACTTGGGGGACATAAATTACAAGTACCTCTGAAGTCGGAGTTGGTTCGCCTGATGGCGAGTGACACTGTTAATAGGGAAAGCTAATCCACATGCAAAATTCAGTCCAGCACTACTATAAATAGTGTGTATGGACTATGCTTGAGTTCAAAGCGAGCGAGCACCCAAAAAAAAAAAAATTTTGAAAATGTGATGTCTTGTTGCTCTGCCTTGTCTAAATTCAGCTTGAACCACATTAATTGAAGTCTTCCCGTTATGATTGTTAGTAGAATTTTACTTGCATGACTGATCAGGGCAATAGGGCGATAGTTGGTGCATAATTTCAGGTTACTCTTTTTTGGTATTGGAATGAAGATAGTTCTCTTCCAATCTTTTAGCCATATATCATATTTCCATATCTTTTTACATAATGCGTAATAGATTTGTATGCTTTCTTCTCCTCCAGCTTTAATTAGTTCAGCTGGTATCTCATCATTTACCATTCTTCAGGTTCTTTATTGTCTATGTAATTTCATGTAATGAGGGTTCAGGTTCTGTCTCTGCTGTCATTGGTTCATGTATCTCATTCATATCCTCACTGTCATTTATATCATACATTCCACTGCAGTACTCCTGCCATCTTTCTAGAATTTGTCTAGATATTTCCCATCATGTCACAGATTACATTCAATTGAGGTTGAATATTTCTTGTCAATAACTTCATTTCTTTGAACATTTCGTAATCTCTTCCAGTCTTATGACATTGCTCTATTCTGGTACAGCAATCTTGTATATATTGGTTTTTGTCCTTTCTTGTGTTCTTTCTTATTTCTCGAGTTAAAGATTTATACTTCATCCTGCTGTTATCGAATTCACCACCTTTCTGTTTCAGTTCCCTTCATTGTTTTATTAATTCTAACGTGCCTGATGTAATCCATGGCTTATGTTCCTTTTTCTTGGTCGGAATTAAATCCTTGGCTGTGGTTTTCAAGATATCTCTAGCTTGTTTTGCCTGTTCATCAGGTGTCATTCTTGTATAGACATCAAGACCCCAAAACAATTCCTCACTTTCACATCTGCTTCTAATAACTGATGATCTGTATCATAGTCTGCACGTCGTAGGGTTTTTGCAGATGTTATGCTTGATCTCCATCTTCTTTGTAGTAAATTATAATCTATCTGATTTTTGGTAATACTGTCCAGGGAATTCCATGTGAACAGTCTTCTTGGGTTTTGTTTAAAAAGTGTGTTGGCTATCGTTAAAACATTTTCTGTGCAAAATTCAATTAATTCGTCACCTGCATCATTTCTATTTCCCAATCCAAATTTTCCTAAAACGTGTATCTCATTTTTGCCATTTTCCTATACCTACTTTTGCATTAAAATCGCCAATTATTATTGCTATATTATTATGACCAATCTTATTTAATGTGTCCTGCAGTGTGCTGTAAAAATCTTCAATTTTGTCTTCCTCTGCTGTTGAAGTAGATGCATATACCTGTATGAGAGTTGTGTTTTTTGGACGGCCTTTAAGTCTGATAGTGAGGATTCTATCACTAACTGGGTTATATCCCATTAAAGCTTTTGCAGTTGTTTTATCTATAAACAAAATGCCACTCCGCTCTGACCTCTGATGTCTCTACCAGAATATATGAAAAGATTTCCATTTTTATTTGTAAAATGTCCCTTGCCTCTCCAGTGATGTTCACTAATTCCTAACATTTGAATATTTAACCTCTCAATCTCATCACATACTACTTTAAGCTTTCCCTCATACAGACTTCTCACATTCCACGTTCCTATTCTCACTCTGTTTCCTAGTCTGACACAGGGGATTTCCTTGATAACACAGTCAGGATTAACTTTGTCATCAAGATTACTAGTACTGGCCCTTGTGTCACATTCTTCCCCAGTGTTATGTGATCTGCCTGGCCTGGGGGTCTCGCCATCAGATCTCTTTCTTATTATGTTTTCTTTCATGGTTGTTATGGTTTCTTGGCAAGTTTTGCAGAAGGTAGTTTGCCATTGCTTTCCTTCTGGGCAGTGACTGTACTTGTCGGTGGCCATAGCCATTATCTCTCTACTGATGAGATCATTTGCCTATCGCCGCTGAGTGCAGACCATAACCAATAACAACATGTCGGCTGCTCTCACACTCTATCCACCACCTGCTTCCATGGCTTCACGTAACCCTGATTGGGGGGGCTAAATGGGTACTCCACCTTGCCCAAGGGTGTCCTGTCGACTAACGGAGGAAAGGAGGCGTCTTACATCTCCTTTGATTGAGGATACCACTACCCCAAAAACCGGGGTATGTCTGTGCATATTTGTTTTATAAAAGCTTTCCTTGCCCTACTTCTTCTTCTTTTCCTCATTATTGTGCTCTGAATTGCTATCTTTGGTGTTTCTTTGTGTCTCATGGTGTGACCAAGCTATGAGAGTTTGTGCTTTTTTGATTACTTTACGAAATCTTCTTTATTGTATTATACAAGAGCATTGCATTGTTTAGAAATTGTTTTTTTGTCAGTTTCTCAGATTATTGTAATTATTTGATAACACCACATATCAAATGCCTCAATATGTTTTCCATCTTGAAATAGGGTCATTAAATCATAGTGTTGTGCGACTAAGTATGTGTAGAGATTGGCAATTTCTTTGCTTAATCACGTTTTTACAAATCACCATTTATCTAGACGCCCCAAGTTTATGTGGTGAATACAGTAAGCAGAGATGAATTTGTCTAAAGCATAGGTAACTCAGATGTATAATTTTCAATTATTAGTTTGTTCTTTGCTGAAAGTCATTGTTGATTTCTATATCTTGAAAGCTGAGCTGGCTTAGACTCAGTTCTGTCATCGCTCAATAGGACGGAGATTGTAAGAATATCATGTATATTCTGCCCAGGACATGCAGGTGTGTGTGAGGCTTATAGATTATCTTTCACTGCCCCCCTGGGTTGAGAACTCACTGGCCCCCCCCCCCCCCCCCCCCCCCCCCCGGGGTTGAGAACTTCTTTATTTTGTTTATTTATTTGTGGCACTCCCTCACTTTGAACTCAAGTGTAGTCCATACACATTACTTCTAATAGCACTGGACTGAATTTTGCATGTGGATTAGCTTTCCCTATTAACAGTGTCCCTTGCCATCAGGCGAACCCACTCTGACTTCAGGGGTACTTGATTAGAGAAATTAGATATAGACAGTCAGCATTGTTTGGTCACATTATAAGAAGAAATACATTAGAGAATTTGGTGACAACTGGTAAGACTGAGGGGAAAAGAACAAGGGGTAGGCAGATAAGTAAATATCTTGGTGGCTTGGCCATGTGGCCTGGTTAAGACAAGAACACAGAGCCGATCTGCGACTCTAGTGATCGTGTGAGATGGCGAAACATGTCCACCCTTGCTTATCGGCATAGCACATGATGATGATTATATGAACATTTCATGTTGATGTATCTGAAATATTTCTGTTATTCCTTATTTCACTAGGGTTCAGCATGATGACTGGAAGATTTCCAGGATTTAAAAAAGGGCTTCAGGAGACTGATTTCATGTCAGCGCTATCTGAAACAACATCGGATATCAGATGTAAAACAGTTTATTTCATATACAGAATTATACTTTTTAGTAGATTGTATATCTGCACTGCTTAAATGTTACAGAAAAGTTCTTATAATGTTGTAGACCAAGAAAACAAGACAATACTGATATTCTACAAGATCTGAACTTGAAGAAAACTGGCTCATCAGGACATGGAAACTGAAATACTTTGGTTATGTTAAATGTCATATTGGCTTGGAAACTGAAATACTTTGGTTATGTTAAATGTCATATTGGCTTGGAAATTGAAATACTTTGGCCATGTTAAATGTCATATTGGCTTGGAAATTGAAATACTTTGGCCATGTTAAATGTCATATTGGCTTGGAAATTGAAATACTTTGGCCATGTTAAATGTCATATTGGCTTGGAAACTGAAATAATTTGGCCATGTTAAATGTCATATTGGCTTGGAAACTGAAATACTTTGGCCATGTTAAATGTCATATTGGCTTGGAAACTGAAATACTTTGGCCATGTTAAATGTCATATTGGCTTGGAAACTGAAATACTTTGGCCATGTTAAATGTCATATTGGCTTCTTCTTCTTCTTCTTCAGCGTTCCGAGCCATTGAGGTTCTTTGCTGCAAATACAATCTGTCTCCATTCGTCTCTCTGGTGGACCTTCTCTTGCCAGTCGTTGATTCCAAGTGCTTGTAGTCATATTGGCTTGGAAACATAAATACTTTGGCCATGTTAAATGTCATATTGGCTTGGAAAGAACAGTTTTTTTTATTGTTTTATTTTGCACTTGCTCAGTTTGAACTCAAGTGTAGTCTATACACACTACTTCCAGTAATGCTGGACTTAATTTTGCATGTGGGTTAGCTTTTCCTACTAACAATGTCCTTTGCCATCAGGTGAATCCACTCCGGCTTCAGAAGTACTTGTAATTTACATCCCTAAGTCAAGGTCGATAGGTCAACATTTTAGTCCAACTGTCTGGTGTAGGGGCTGAACCTATTAACTCGGCATCAGCACACCGGATGTTTAAGAGCACGCGTTCTTATCCATTCGGCCATGCTGACTTACGGAAAGAACAGTGATGGTTCCTGGAAAGAGACAGGGGTTAGCCAGCATGAAGAAGGACACAGGATATTGTAGACACCTTGGTCATGGCAGAAACAAAGTTTGTTCCATATCCTTTACAGAATTTTGCAGTCAACCTCAACATTTTTTGGCTGTTTGTGATTTCTGGGCAAGTTTATGTTCAGTAATTTGCTATTGCTTTCTGTTTGACCGGCACCCATACTATTGTATGAAAACCTGCGCTAGCTGGTTTGCTTCCAGATTACTCGCAGTTGTGTTTCAAACGTGGTATATGGGATTGCGAATTGCTTTCATAACCCCTTCACCACTGCCCTGGCTGTGAGACAGAAGAAGTGACATTTCAGAAACTTTTTGTTTTTGGGGCCGTCATGAGAGTGACATCCAGCAAAAGTCATAATGCTTATAGCTAGAGTCAATAAGGTCAAACAGGTTCCATGACAGATTCTGCCACTGACATGTGAGGAATTTGGAATTTATATATCCTATGCCATGTTTTAATAAGCACCTGTAACCAGTTCACGTCCTCACTGCCTTTCCTATCCATAGAGTTCTGAAAATTTCCAAAACATATTTCATGAGGCCCGGCCAATCTTAGAGCCATGCAGGTCACGCAAGCAGAATTCTGCCACAGATTGAACCTGGACCAGTCTGGGTACGAAACCCATATCATCACAATGGCTTCTATAGCCAGTAGATAAGGTCAAGGTAGTCCCATAACAGATACCACTGGTGGGTGGTAAAGTGTTAGTGAGTGAGTTGCATATCCTTTACAAGACGTCACAGTCAACCACATAAATTTTTGGTTTGTGGTTTCTAGGCAAGTTTACGTGCAGTAGTTTGTCAATGCTTACTTCTTCCAAATCGCCCGCAGCTGTGTTTCAAATGTGGTATGTGGGATTACGAATTGTGCCTGTAACCCTTTCGCCACAGAGTGTTAGGCCTTCACATATTTTAGACCATGACATATGAGGTGGGTTGATCTCAGGATGAGATGCTTGAGAAGATCTACTAATTTAACCATTCAAGACCATGGGATCAACAACTTATGCCACATACTTTGAAAGGCAGAAGATCAATGATTTGACCATCTCATTAAATTGCAAAACCATCAGTTACTAGCAATGATGCTACACCACAGAAGATCTGATGCAAGAGCAAGAGGGAAATGAAAGAAGAAAGGAGAAGGAAAAGAAGAAAATGGATTAATGATATCAAAGACTTTGTACAGTGACATGAAATGAAATGATCAAGTGCCACTCACTGGACACTGGAATATAAATTATTCTTCCTCATGATGCTTGACTGCAAAAGTGGAAGATGATGATGACAAATGTATTTCTAGCATCATCTAAGTATTATATCTGTTAAAATGCGATACTTTTGTTTTTCATAATTAATGTTATCAAGATTCAATGTGGACATATCTTTGCAACTGAAAATAATTTTGTCTCCAGCAAATGGCTTGAACAATCCATCATACTACATGCCAATGATTCAGTTTCAACTATCATCCAAAGCTTGTGAAGAGAAAGGTACTGACATACATACTTTTAACACTTCATATGTCTCATTTTGTAATAATTGTTGCTGTTTGGAAATTAACTCAGTCACACAAAATTGAAAGATTTAATGATGATAAAGACAACTTTGATTTCCCACACTTGTATCAATACAGAGTGGGCCAAAAATAGGTATGCAGTACTGTATATGTTTATTTTAGAGGGAGACAAGCTACTGGTTGGTCTGCTCTGTATGTAATCAGTTTGTCTTATTTGCATATAAATGTGATTGTGGTATTCTTAAATATCCAGTTGAAGCTGTGGAAAAACATACAAGTATTGTCATATTGATTGTGATGATTTTTTGTCAATATTGTAAGTTCATTATAAACTCCTACATTTCACCAGTGACATCAACCAGCCAATCACATGGCATCTTGATACATTGCTTGAGACTTCAATAAGCTTGACATGAATATTGGAAGTTTAATAATACTCATCTGCTGGCTTGGGACTTCATGCTGATGTGAGTGACATTGGAAACCCACTGTAATAAGCATACCGTTAATACATCAACTGGTGCCCTTGGATACAGGATCCATGTTGTGCTAGGCAATTTCATTTTGGGAGATTCTCAAAGTTGACGTTTGTGAAATATAATGTCGCAGGGCAACATTATATGCATATGTGATAACACGCAATGAGCCCAATAAGAAACAACATAACAATCCAGGAATATATCAGAAGTTCCTGAATAAACATGAAAAGCAACAGCATTCACATTACAAGTCCATGCCATAAGGCTTCTGAACTACACATATTTATTGTACTGAATGATGAAATAATGATTATGTCATTCTACTCTTATGATCTTGCAAGATCCAAACAGCTTGATGCACAGCATATGTTCAATTCTTTGCCAATAATTTATTTGGCTGTGTCCATCTCCTTAGACATTTAAATACAATCATATATATCTAGACTTTTATTTCCCATAATTATGACTCTTCATTTAAAGGCAATAAAATAAGTACCAACTTCCTTGACTAGAGGTCATTCAGGATCCCTGCATAAAACAGAATAATTCATAAATTCACTACATTCTTCACATCTTTCTTGGCCAAGCAATCTTGGCCACCCCAGGACAGCAATCTTGGCCACCCCAAGACAGCAATCTTGGCCACCCCAAGACAGCAATCTTGGCCATACCAAGACAGCAGTCTTGGCCACCCAGGACAGCAGTCTTGGTCATCCCAGGACAGCAGTCTTGGCCACCCCAAGAGAGCAATCTTCGCCACCCCAGGACAGCAATCTTGGCCACCACAGGACAGCAATCTTGGCCAGCCCAGGACAGTAATCTTGGCCATACCAGGACAGCAATCTTGGCCAGCCAGCTGTTCATCAAGTCACTGCCTCCTTCATTGAGAACAATTGTACAACTGCTAACTAAAATCTGAATGTTATACATATAAGCTATGATACATTCATATATGGTCAATATTTGTTCTATGCAGTACAGAGTTCTTAAGTGCTCTGTTGAGCCATATCTAATGTTTGGAAGCGAACCATGGACAATTAGCAGACAAGTGAGGTCTGAGGGGGCTCCTTATGTGGCTGCTGAGGATATGTCAATGATGAGAACTCTGTAGACAGATAGAGCAATGAAGATATCTTGAAAGAAGTTAAATTGCACACAAAAAGTGGGTTAGTAGCATCAGAAGAAGATGGTCCAAATTCTTTGGGTGTGTCATGAGAAGGGGAAAGCTGGAGTATGTCACAACAATGGAAAAGTTGAAGGGGAGAAGAGGCAGGGAGAGACTGAGACAATTTTACATCATTGCCTGGAGGAACATCATTATTAGAAATGATTGGCAGCACACAAGACAGACGGCTGTGAGTAAACATGATCACCAACACCACATGGTATGAACTATGAAAAGAAAAAGGCAGTACAACAGTAATCCGAGACATGCTCAACACATCTCCACCCTGAACGGTTGGCTGCAGTAGATCTTCAACATTTTGTGTCTCTTGCTTTGGTGGTATACTTAGACATACTGTTGTTCTTTGATGTTACCTTCCCACTTGTATCACTGCTTACCTCTTGTATTCCTGCATTCAACTATGCCATAACCTGTACATTTGTTTGTTTTTGTGTCCATAAAATGCCACTTACTCTTCTACATATCCATATTTCTAGAATCTCTGTTTGATTTTCTAAATGTTTGTTCTTGATCCATGTTTTAATTAGGTTTGGCTAATCCTTTTATCATGTTTACTTCCTGTTCACTACTACCAGCAACTATCGTGACATACTCACGATATGAGAAACGTATTATTCGTTTTAGTGTCTCTCAGCTTACCTGGCTATTCATTGTATGATTTTCCTTTGTTTTTATCAGTGATGTTCGATCCACATTCTACACTTGCTCCACAAGGTACTGTTACTGTTGCTCGCTGCTCGCTCTGTCACTAATACTGTGTTATGAGCATATTTATTTGTCCATTCTTCGTTAACATTAAATCAGTAATACTGTATGAATCAGAAAGATGGAAAAAGAATAAAATGATTACATATAAATTACAAACATTCCAAAAACAAGGGCTAAAATGGTATGACAGAATCACCAACATAGAGCTCATGAAAAGAACAAGACAAATACCAAATACCAGTGAATCAAGGGGAGAAGATAAGACACTGGAACTGAATAGGACATAGATTGATAAACTCTGAGAACAATATGAATAACGAAGACACAAACAATAGATTGCACGATTTATTGCCTGGCATATTTCGCTGCATCTCGTCAGGTACATACTGCAGAAATCATACAACTTACGTGAATTAACTAGATAAATCCTTCAAACTGAAATATACACATGTTCGCACAGTAATGTCGATTGTCTACCACGATAATTTTAAACTGACTAACATGTCTTTCTGCTTGCACAAGGACGGCTTACGAAGGTTGATTATTATAGCTTCAGCAAACTTTAACAATCAACTACTTTGTGTGTTGAACAACACACGGAAGGCACTGTCTCTTTCAACCACGTGACCGCTCTCGAGCACATGTCTCACGACCGATGAAGCTGGACTGTTCCGGTGTGTCGGCCTGCCTAGGCTACCATCTTCTGTGTGTAGTATTTTGTCCACCCAATTCGGAATGTGAGAACAATATAACTAGAAAGACCTATGTCTGGAATCCACTAAGCAAAAAAAAGAAAAATAGAGAAAGACCCAAAGACACATGAAGAAGAGAAGTGGACCAGGAAATTAGTAATTTGGAGATAACATGGACAGAGCTGCATGGGTTAGCTAAGGGCAGAGCAGCTTGGAGTGAGTTGGTTGAGGACCTCTGCCCCGATGGAGGATAAAGAAAGAATGATGAAAGGTAATTATTCTGCTAGTGATGTTCAGCCTATTATATTCCCCTTGTTTGAACATTCACAATGACTGCTTAGGCCAACATGGCACAGTACATATGTAACCAGCTTTTACCTAAATGTTGTTGCAGACTTGAGCTCACTAAACAAGCACATAGTTGATTTCTTGTATGTTTGTTGATTGTTGAAAGTTGTTAATCTGATTGAAGAAACAGTGTTTCTAAATTCATGTGAATGATTGATGTTGGAAATGTGAACTGAAACTACTAAACCAGGTATACAACAAGAAGCAAAAATATAGAAATAATAAGTTGCCAATTTGGAGTGTCAGAAAAATTCTATCTGCTCTATCAGATTCAGATTTCAGTATTTGTAATTAAATTTTAACGTTTTCAGATAAAAAGTAGCCACATAAAGATACCAAACTTTAAAACAGTACAGTCTTTTATGGACACCATGTATGTCTTGCTCTGCCAACCTGTCTGTCTGCTTTTGCCCGTCTGTATGCCTGTCTGTCTTTTTTTCCCAACCAATTGTCCAAATGTCTGTCCTTGTTTCCATCAGTGTTCAGTCTGTTTGTCTGTTTCCTTATGGAACATTGATTTTTCAAATGATGTTTATTTATTTTTTTTTTTTTTTAAACACGTGTCCAGAAGCAATTTCTCGCTATGGGTCTGTGATGTGATAGCATCATCACATTCTGTAGACCTGAGAGAAAGGAAGAACAGGTGACCCATCTTTCCCTCACTTTTATAGGCCATGAGTCCAGGAATGGAACCTCTCGTCTGACAGTGCTCGTGATATTATCAGCGCAATTCAATATCAATTTATTTGGCGCATCAACTGTTGTTTATTTTGTTTAACACTAACTGGTAAACATATGAGAGAATGGAAGTTTTCAATTTAGAACCAAATATGTCATGTAGACTGCATTTGGTTTGTTTAACCTATCTTGATAGGATATATCCAGTTTATGTAAGCATACTCTTGATAGAATATATCCAGTTTGTGTTAGCATACTCTTAATAGAATATATACACCTGTTTCGTTGTCTTCAAGCTCTACAGCCAGAATGTGTTTGATTGTAAGCACAAGTCAGAACACATACATGTATGTATCTATATTTAAAAACAAAACAGTTAGTTGCATATCCTTTACAGGATGTCACAAAGAGCACCAGCATTGTTTGCTGTTGTGATCTCTTGGCAAGTTTATGTTCAGTAGTTTGCCATTGCTTTCTGAACGACTGGCACCTAAACCATTTCATAAAAATACAACGCAAGGCGGTCTGCTGCCAAATCTCCCACAGCTGTGTTTCAAACGCAGGTATATGAGACTATGAACTGTGTCCGTAATGCCTTCGCCACAGAATGTATCTATACAAGCAAGTAAAATTAAAGTCATATTGGTGTATTGTACGTATGATGCTAGCTTCACATGTTTATAAACTAATCAGTGCTCGAGGGGTGATGTGGTTAATATAATTCTGGTCACTTTTACCACCCAAGACATATTCTGGTGCTTCTCTTAGACTGGGTCAGTCTGGGAGCCCAGGTAATTTGTAAACATCTACCTCAATGTGAGTTTGAACCATGACCACCAGGCTGACAAGTAAGCATGTTAGGCACTGCACCAACATGGCTTCCACATCATATGTACAGGAGACAATACTAGATTGTGATACCTACTGTTCTGTTGTGTTTTAATGTGCAGGTTGGATATGTCAGAAGGGTAAAGAGGATGAACTGGCCAAGGAAGCTGTTCTGGAATATTGTGTACAAAGATTGCAACAAGAGTTAAAACAAATGTAAGAGACATTTTTCACAAGAGAAGTAGTTATTGTCTATGTCTCTGACTAATCATTAGCAGCTCCCTATTACTTGATAGTGACTTTTGCATTGAAAATTGACTTCAACATTCATCAATATCATTGTTACGACTTCATGACACATTCAGCCTACATATCCTTTGTGCAAAGAAGGGCTGAGCATTTACAATATTGTGTGGAGTGTAGTGGTGCCATTACTAAGTACTAGTAGTCTATTCATGAACATATATAAATCATCTAGTGCCATTACTAAGTACTAGTAATCTATTCATGAACATATATAATTCATCTAATGGTACGGTGTCTTAAACTTGTGAGAACATACACCCACTTATATGACAGGTTAGGGACAAAGCATTGCGAGTAGCAGAATTGTGAAGTATAGTCTTTCATTTTCTTTCAAATGCTTTTACAACAATGTAAATAGCACAGTATCTATCATGAGTAAATATGGTAAAAGTTACATTAATCACTATTTATAATTCTGTGCAGAATAAAAGAACTATATAATGGTATAACAGAACCACCAATGTGGAGCTCAGGGAAAGAATTAAACAAATATCAGTTAATTAGAGGAAGAGGAAAAGGCACTGATGCTGGATAGGACATACATAGAGAAAACCAGAGAATAGTGTTAACTAGAAAATCCTTTGTCTGAAACCCTCAAGACAAATTAGAGAAAGACCCAATGCCATAGTCCGACTGCCCTCTTGATACTAGTTTGTTGAATGCGTCCACCTTCCTAGGGTAATGAATGTAGGTAATTTCTTGTGCAGTCGGTACCATGGTCATCTCTCAGCATATAACTTGCTGATGGTTACTTTAACATACTTTACACATTACACCAACTCGAACACTAGTTAACTCTAACAGGAGCCAACTCAAACAGCAGTTAACTCAGACACTGTTTATGAGTTTCTACATATAATGTTCTGTACAGATGAATATCAACATTATCAAATACACAACCACTTATTCGACGATCAATTCACAGTACACGACATCACGATTTGAAAGAGTAGCTCAATGTAGAGCCATAACGCTGTATACTTTTCACCATGTCCATACTGGACGATGGATCAACGCAGACTTACTTGTCCCGAGCCCACTTCCTGTCACTTGGGAAGTGAGTTCCAACGTTTCCATGTTGTGTGGAAAGTACCCACTTTCTACGTTCAGGTGTTCACTTGCTGAACACAGCCATAACCTTTACCCTCCTATAATTAGGTTATGGCACCCAAAACACAGAGAAGAAAATTTGAGACAAAAATGTGAAGAGAACATGGATGGAGCTGGATGAGATAGCAACAGATATGACGGCTTGGAATGAGTTGGTTGTAGGCCTGTACTCCAATGGGGGATAAAGGGTGAAAGAATAAGATTTATAACACATAGCAACAAGCAAATGTTATAAACAGATCAAATAAATTATGATGCCAACTGTTACAAACAGCAAATAAATTATGACACCAGCAAGTAAGGAAAAAAGCAAATGGTCAGTTATCAAAGCATGATAAGAAAGCTTGAGTAAACAGTGCATGCAGCAGATTGCATAGGTGGAAGGTGACCATTGTAACCATGCAATTGAAAAGGCTTGTTTAATTAAGGCATCAGTAGAAGATTTATTAATTAGCATGATGTGCCCTTATCAGATTATTATGTTCCTTTGCTACAAGTTCTCTCTGTTCGTTATTCAGTATATGTTATGTTTACATAAAGTCTTTTCAAACAGTGACACACTCTTTTAATCATTAGTTTCAGTATTCATTAGAGTTTTTTTTCACTGCAAAAGTGGTAATATTTGAAGTAAATGCTATTTTACATAGAAACAGTGTCCACATGTAAAGGATGATAAATTATGTTGGAGAAAAGGAAGATGGTTGAAATAATAAAATTGTATGTAGAATTATACTGAATTATGTATCACACAACTTAATGAAGTATTTGCTTTACTGAAATTGTAAATAAACAAAGTAAAGGATCATTTTACACTTCCTATTGTTCATTGGGTATATTGTGATAGACCCATATTTTTATAGACCACATTGTGCTTGGTTGGTGATGTAGTCAGCATCTCACCAGATGCTTTTACTTCCCAGACAATTCCTGGTACCTGCTTTAGGCTGGGTCGACCTGGGAGCCCAGAGCAATTTAATAAATCTGGTCTGAATGCAGACTCGATCCCTTGACAGCAGGCCTCGAGGGGAGTGTCTAGTCACTGTGCTGAAATTGTGTTTTTTTGTGATGTCTTATTACAGAAAAGAACAAAAGACTCATGAAGCCGAAATGGGGCTTGATTCTCCTGTGATTGTGCGTCACTATGGAGATTCACACAGAGAGACTTTGCTGAAGTATCGTAAGCCATTTGTCAAGGTTTCTTCAAATAGTTCCCTGAAGGATGGAAAGCCCTGCATCCCAAATATATCGGAAGATGTGACAGAAGGCAGAAATCTGTTCCTGGCATCTCATATGGATGGCACGACTGTTGCCTAGTATCTTTTAAGTGTAAAATGTACTTAATGTAAACAGACGCCATAAATAATAAAATATTGCACGATTTCTTGCCTGGATATTTCATTGCATCTTGTCAGGTGCATACTGCCTAATTATATATCATTTAATGTGAAAAACATTATGTTATTATGGCTGAAATATGACGTACGTCGTCTCTGATATTAGACTTCCGTGAATATAATGTTCTACACATTCGTTCAATTTCAGCATTGATGTATTCAATGAGAATTTGAAACTATGACCACTGGGCTAGCAGACAAGGATCTGGCCATTACGTTAAATGACTCCTCATTTAGTGATCCATACATTTGTATATTTCAGTAAACATGATAAGGCATACTGTTTTTTTCCAAACTGTATATAAAATGTTCTGTCAAGTCTTAGTCAGATATGACTGAGCTACTGTAAAACAGTAGGCGGTACTATATGCTTTCTGTTAGCGCCAAATGTTGAGCGGTGCTCACCAAATTCGACACTCCACATCGTGCCAAAGGCTTCAGGCAGAGGAGTGCAATTGGGAAGGTACAAGCCTTATCCTAGTGTGAGGAAATGCAACCTAAAAAGTAAATGTCATAACAGGGCAGACCAGGCCCAAAGCAGCTTGTCTTGCTCCAGATGTATTGGTGTTACCTTTCCTCTGGAGTAAACTAGGCAGGGATCATGTTGTGTGGGCAAAACATGGTCTCTATAATTCAGCATAGGCTTTGTGCTATGGAGAGGTATCACTCCATCTCTGGTCCCTGCAATGGGTTGTAGTTACTATAACTTTTTTTAAGCACAATGTAACAAACTATCGTCTGGCAAGACAGCAAGTTGCCAGTTAGTCAGTCATATTAAAGTTTTATTTTATTTGCTTCATTTGCCATCACAGTTGATTATGTCACTTAACCTTTGACTTAGTTACCCATCTGGTCGACTTGCAGTTGTAGCTTCTGCTGCAGGGATGAATCGTCCTGGATTGTACACAATTATTTACGATGACGATCCAGACAAGAGGATGCTTGCTGTGTTCGTACCAAGTGGGAGAGGTGTGTGTTACCATACAAATGGCAATATCAGGTAAGCACATTTGGCAAGCAGAACTGAAAACGACATGTCAAGCAAGTAAAATATAATCTAAATATAGATGGCTTTACCATTGCGGGGTATTTTTTTTTATTTTATTGTAAACAGTTTACCTTTGGTACATGGGGGCTAGAGTTTGTTGATATTGAAATACTTAAAAGCTGTGGTGGAAACAGTGCCAGCCTAGACTGATCTTTGCCAGTCAGTATGTGATATGCTGAATCATGATCTAGTTAGTGGAGGTTAGCATGACCGAATGGATAAGAATGCATTTTCTTAAGCATCCATTTCATCTTTCATGTTTTATGTCAGTGCCTGAAGACAAGATAGGATAACTCTCAAAACTTCACTGTATCCACCATTTTCATTGTGATTGGATAGTACCATTCTCACACATGTAAAAGATTTGGTTTGGTGTGTAATGGATCACTTTCACTGTACACATGATATTTCCAATAGCCTCCTCCTATAGATTGTATAAGAAGAATCTCAGCAGTGCATAACCTCTATACCAGTGGCAAGGGTCCAAATATTATGTAGTGGAATTACACATGCTATACATTTTATTTGGGTAGCTTTTCAAATTTAGAAATTGTGCCTGAGTAGTGGCCTATTTGGCCCACTCTTTTTAACTTCCAACTGCTGAGAGATTTTTTTTAATGTGTGCAACATTCACACGAGTCCTCCGAGTTTTTTGCCCTTGTCTGAGAAGGTTAGATGTCTGGACCACTACCAAAGCATCAGGTAATAGTATGCCATCATTGTTCTTATTTTTGTGAAAATCCAAATGGTTGACACTGTGAGATGAACCTGGCTTGCTTAAGTCAGAAGCAACTGCCATACATAACCTTTGATCTACTCCACTATATATATATATATATATATATATATATATATATATATATATATATATATATATATATATATATATATATATATATATATATATATATCTTCTTCTTCTTCTTCTTCTTCAGCGTTCCGAGCCATTGAGGTTCTTTGCTGCAAATACAATCCGTCTCCATTCGTCTCTCTGGTGGACCTTCTCTTGCCAGTCGTTGATTCCAAGTGCTTGTAGGTCTGTACATGTATTATCTCTCCACCGCATATATATATATATACACACAGTTATAGCTATTGGTATCTAACTGCTATAATAGTAAACAAACAATTAGCTCTATTGCTGTCAACAGATTTTTGTCAACTACCAAAGGGGGACATGTGGCTAACAAAGATGGACATGTGATTCGACACTGGAAGTGGCCACAGTCACAGATGAAGCTGTCAACACCAGTGCAGTTTCAGGTGAAACTTTTCTAATATAAGAGCGTGAAAAATACAACTAGCTCTGTAGTTTACATTGTATGGTGATGTTAGAAAATATTGATGGTGTTTCAACCTTGTGGTGGGGGAGCTTGAGTTTCTCAATTTCTCCGTGAGAGCTATGCCGGCGGTACCATAGCTACCAGCAGGGCCTCCCAAGTCAGACAGGTCAAAGGGTAGAGAACAGACAAAGAGAAACACTCTGGTCCTCTAGGTTGGGGGATGAAGCGTGGGGTTATCATCCCCACCTTTGTAAAAACTATTTTGTTACGAAACAGATACATAAGCCTCGAATTCGGGCTGACTTATTTGGACAACGACCTCGGAACATTAAAGGACTCTTGAGATTTTGAATATGGAATGTACGGACACTATATCGAGCTGGAGTGGCTGAAGAACTAACCCGGGAGCTGGTTGAATATCAAATGGATATAACAGCAATTCAAGAAATAAGGTGGCCAGGAGAAGGTACTTTAGAGCAGAATGGAATTATTGTAATATATGGAGGAAACACCCGAAATAAACATGAATTAGGAACAGGTTTTGTTAACAAAAAAGAGTTATGGGGGAACGTTCTAAACTTTAAAGCAGTTAATGACAGAATTAGTAAATTACGAATAAAAGGTAAATGGAAAAATATAACGATGATTAATGTACATGCACCTACTGAAGATAAAGAAGATGACGTTAAAGAAGACTTTTATAATGATTTGGAAGATGTCATAGAAGAAACCCCCAAACAGGACATCCTGATTGTGCTGGGAGACTTCAATGCAAATAAAGGTAGAGAGCAAACTCATAAAAAAGTGGCTGGTATGGAAAGCCTACATACAACTTCAAATGATAATGGATGGAGAGTCATCAACCTGGCAGAATCCAAAGGATTGCAGATTAGCAGTACCAGACTATAAAGAAAGGATATACACAAACAAACTTGGAAATCATGTGACAAGAGAACCTATAATCAAATAGATCACATTTTAATTAACAACAGAAATGCATCAAACATACAACAAGTTAGAAGTTATAGAGGAGCAGAGTGCCACAGCGACCACTTCCTTGTTGGAGCAAAATTTAAAATAAAACTTAAGAGAGCTTTCTATACTAAATTACAAAGATAACACCCAAAATATAACAGAGAAAAACTACAAGACATTACAGTTAAAGGGAAATTTACGGATGAAATAACATGTAAACTTGAAACTCTGCAAAACCCTTTGGAGGAAAGCGTTGACCAAACTTGGTTGAACATCAAGAATACAATTCAATCTACCGCAGAAGAATGTCTGGGTGTGTTAACCATGCATAGAAAGAACAGATGGTTCATTCAAAAATGTGAAGAAGCAGTCATTAGGAAAAAGAATGCCAGACATTTATGGTTAAATGACATCAACAACATCCAAAAGGAAGAGCAATATAGAAATGAATGTAAAGAGGCTACAAAAATAGTTTGACAGCAGAAGCGAGAATATATGAGTAATATAATCAAAGATATGGAAACTAATCACCAGAAAAACGAATCCAGAAAGTTTTTTTTAAAGAACTGAAGTCAATGAAACAAGGGCACCAACACAACACATAAGGTTTAAAAGACAAAAATGGGAATATGATAAATACCAATGAGGAAATGTGCAACACATGGAAAGAATATTTTGTTGAATTACTAAATTGTGAAGCTCCAAGTAGCACTTTCCCACAGGAAGAGGTTCTAACGTGTGAACCACAAATTGAAGAACCTGCATTTGAAGAAATCCTATATGTAATCACACGACTTAAAAACAATAAGGCAACTGGGGCTGATGGAATTGCTGCTGAATTTATAAAGGCAGGTGGCCATGCATTACATCTAAAGCTATACGAACTAATAATAAAAATCTGGAGGACAGAAGAATTACCCCATGACTGGAAAGAGTCATTATTGATACCTATCTTTAAGAAAGGAGACAAGTTCCAATGTGAAAATTATAGAGGAATATCACTACTGTCCACAATCTATAAGATACTATCTATAGTATTACTAAATAGACTAAAACCATATTCAGAAGACATAATAGGTGACTACCAGGTGGTTTTTAGACAAAACAGATCAATAATAGATCAAATATTTATCTTATGACAAATAGCCGAGAAAAATTGGGAATATAAAAGAGATCTCCATAACATTTTTGTGGATTTTAAAAAGGCTTATGATAGTGTCCATAGGAATAGTCTATGGAATGCTATGCAGGAATTTGGAATACCAAGGAAGTTAATCAACATGACCAGACTATGCATGGAAGATACTTATAATATAGTAACATATAAAGACAGGAAATCAGACCCTTTCCAAATAACATCTAGCTTGAAACAGGGTGATGCACTATCGCCGCTACTCTTCAATCTGGCTCTAGAGAAAGTTGTAAGGAAAGTAAAGGAGGAATGTGATATTGGAGGAACATCCAAGCTGCTTGGTTATGCAGATGATATAGATATTATAGGGGAAAATGAACAAAAGATATTAGAAATATTGACTCACTTAAAGGAAAAAGCCCAACAGATGGGGCTGGTTATCAACCAAGATAAGACAGAATATATGGTAATTTCAAGAGAAGGAATGGCTAAACACTCTGGCCACATACAAATAGATAATATGACCATTAAAAGAACGGAAACATACAAATACCTGGGTACAATCTTCAACTGCTCCAACATTATAAGGGAAGAAATACAAACTAGAATCAATTCTGGAAATAAGATATACTATGCACTACAACATCTACTAAAATCAAATGCGCTATCTCGTAACACCAAAATCACAATATACAAAACACTGATCAGACCAGTTGTGCTGTATGGCTCTGAAACCTAGAGTACAACGAAAAGAGACGAAGCCTTGTTACAAACCTTTGAGAACAAAGTTTTAAGACGCATCTTTGGACCCATTAGGGATACACAAAGTGGAGAGTGGAAAAGAAGAAGTAACAAAGACATTTATGATCTGTTTAAGTCCCCGCTAATCACTGGTATCATGAAGGCTAATAGACTACAATGGCTGGGGCATATAGAAAGAATGGAAGGTAATAGGGAAACAAAACTCGCATACACTCAGGAAATAAATGACCGTAGACCCCAAGGAAGACCAAGAAGATGGTGGAGAGATAATAAATATACAGACCTACAAGCACTTGGAATCAATGACTGGCAAGAGAAGGTCAACCAGAGAGACGAATGGAGACGGATTGTATCTGCAGCAAAGAACCTGAATGGCTCGGAACGCTGAAGAAGAAGAAGAAGAAGAAGAAGAGGAAAAAGTTAGAAAATATTGTCATAAACATTCACAACTAGCTGATTAGTATACATTATATTATGATGTTAGAAAATATTGTTCATAAACATTCACATTTAGCTGATTAGTATACATTATATGATGATGTTAGAAAATATTGTTCATAAGCATCCACAACTTGCTAATTAGTATAAATTATGTGATTATGTTAGAAAATATTGTTCATAAACATTCACAATTTTGGCAGATTAGTAAGCTTTAGAGAATCGTTTTATTGAAGATTGATGAGGGCTCCATGGATAGATAAAAAGTGGAATGTAGATGTCTTGACAGAAGTTAACTTACAGAGAGAACAGATTACTCATAACAGAAGAAGACATGCACACCATAAGAAGAGGAAAACTGGAGTATGTCAGAAAAATTGGACAGTTGGAGAGGAAGAAAGGCTGGGAGAGACCAAGAGAGAAGATGTTTGATAGGCTGACATCACAGCATGGAGGAGTATCAGAAATGAATGGCACAATACGAGCCACAAGGTTGTTGGCACACATGATGTCCAATGCCACACAGCATGGGCTATAAGAAAAAGAAGAACATGTGTCTCATCTGAGAATTATTGTGTGGTCTTGATTGATATTAAACTTATATGTGGTCTTGTTAGTTAGTTAGTCGACAGATCATCCTCATTGCACATCGAACCATTCAGTCCATAAGTGCTCGGATCCCCTCCTCAGCAAATTCCGCAGTGTGTAGCGGCTAACGACACCAGTTCTGTGTTGGTTTATCAATCTTCTTTGGCTTCCTGCGTAGTGCTCTTGTTTGGCCACCCCTCTTTTGATTTGCTGTTCTCGCAGTCTGACAATAGTTGTAGATTCGCAGTCATCACTTGGTTCTCGCACAAGTCTTACTTCTCGTAGAGCATTCCCGGGAAGGTTAACCCGGTCAACAAATGGCGCAACCCTAACGGCGCAAGAACGCAGCTCTGCTGTAAACAGGCACAACGCAATCACATCCGGAAAAAAAACTCCGGATGAACGAAGAAGAAGAAGAAGTAGAGCATTCAGAATGTCAGCCTGATCCATGGCACGTCCACCCTCCACCTTAGCTTTACCTGCAAGCTTGTCAGCCCGCTCATTTCCTTGTACTCCCGCATGCCCTGGCACGAAGATGAAACTAATCTTTGTCAGCCAAGACCGCTCCAGAGACAGAAGCCACTCTCTTCGGATCCACCCCATCTCTATCCTCTTGAGCATGCTCATTGAGTCGCTAAGGAAACATGCCCTATTGAATTCAATAGGGCTGTGTGTGGTCTTGATTGATATTAAACTTATGTGTGGTCTTGATTGATATTAAACTTATGTGTATACTATTTTCACAGAATGACTATTTTTGAAATTGCATTTAAGCAATAAATATTTTATTATATATGTATTTTGCTTAAATTTGTGCAGTTTATGAATCATCATACTTGCTTTTCTTGAGTTTCTAGTTAACACCTATATGTTTAAAATGTATTATATTGAAATATATATTCCTCTTGCCTTTAATGTTTTAAAATATAAAACAGTGAGCTATAACATACTCAGTTGCCTCTTCTGGACAGGAAAAGTCCCATTCCAGTTTTCTGTGGTCAATAGCCAGCCATCTTAGACCATTGCAACAGTCTCTTCTTCTTAATTTCACCCTTCATAGTTTTTGTTAAGTTATGTTTTTTTTTCATTCAAATTCTCAATTCTTCAAGATCTTTCATTGCTGAATGTTTCAAAAATGTCTAAACTCACTACACTTGCTATCACTTTACTGAAAGTATATCAGCAACCGTCAGGTCCTGGTTACTGGACCAAAGATAAATGTTGCTGAACACACACATGTAGTAACAATCTTGGTGACCCACTTACTTAACACTGTTGTAAGTCTGGTTTCTTTTTTGGATTTCCTTTGTATATTATTATTTGTTGCTCTGTGTTTACACTTTCCATATACATCTGTGTCTGTCTTCCTTTGTCCTTCTTGCCAAGTATTTTCCCACATAAGGCTAACTTCTCTATTCCATCTCTTCTGTTCATACATGCCATATTTGTTATTTTTATTTTCCTTGTTGTGATGGATGATCTTGTTGCACCTACAGCTTTGAATACCTGAGTGGAGAATAATGCTGCAATGAAAATGTGTTTTTACTATCCACAGTTAAACCAGCATCTGAGTTTTCGCTGTGCTGGAGAAAACCATTGTGTCCTTGTGTTTGCTTGCCAGAAGGAGACAGCAAAATTCTTTGTTCATTCAGCTGTTGGAGCTGATAACTATAAACAGGATGAAAATGTTAGTATTACATGTTATATTTTAGTGCTCTGTGTTCTTTACAACTGTTCCGTTTTATTATTCAGTCTTTCTTATTAGTTGAGCATTACTTGTAAACACTGAGTGTTCTGTATTATTGTTAATATTGAGTCTTTTTTATTAGTTGAGCATTACTTGTAAGCATTGAGTGTTCTTTGTTAGTGTTAATATTGAGTCTTTTATATTAGTTGAGCATTATTTGTAAGCATTGTGTGTTCTATTTTAGTGTGTGGTGTTAATATAGGGTCTTTCTTATTAGTTGAGCATTACTTGTAAGCACTGGGTGTTCTTTTTTAGTGTTAATATTGAGTTTTTCTTATTAGTTGAGCATTACTTGTAAGCACTGGGTGTTCTGTGTTAGTGTTTGATGTTAACATTGAGTCTTTCTGATTAGTTGAGCATTATTTGTAAGCATTGAGTGCTCTGTGTCAGTGTTTGGTGTTAATATTGGATCTTTCTGATTAATTGAGCATTACTTGTAAGCATTGAATGTTCTGTGTCAGTGTTTGGTTTTAATAATGGGTCTTTCTTATGAGCTGAGCATTACTTGTAAGCACTGAGTGTTCTGTGTTAGTGTTAATATTGAGTCTTTCTTATTAGTTGAGCATTACTAGTAAGCATTGAGTGTTCTGTTGTAGTGTTTTATGTTAGTTTAATAATATGTACTTTTCATCATCAGCATGTACCTTGCTGACTGACATTGGCAATCTCCAAGAACATATATCTTTCTATAAATCTCTCCACTTGTCAGAACACAGTTATTCTCTTATCATGCTGTGGCCAAACAATGACTACTGCCTCTTTCTGATGTTTCTTATATGTTGTCTTTGGTCATTACCTTTTCAAAACATTTAGACGTTTTGGCTGTTCAAGGAATTTTCAGCATTCTTCTGTCAAACCACATTTCTGAGGCCTCAATTAACTATTTTTTGCTTTTTTAAAAACTAATTGTCCAGGATTCTCATGTTAAAAAACTGGTTATATTATATATACTGCAGCATGATTGTGATAGTATGTAATTTAGTGTGTGATTCTTCTTCTTCTTTCGTTCGCTTGAAATATGTCTATATCTGCAATGTTGTCTCTTGTATGAATTGAACTGTCTTTTTCAGTTCACACAGTGGTCCATAGAGTTTATCTTCCACTGTCGTCTCTCTAGGCCAGAAGGTTTGCCTAGATATGTTATATTTTGGGCACTCTTGGAGTATGTGCTCTGCTGTCTGCGAGGCCAATCCACATGTGCACATGGCTGTTTCACCGATCTTGAATTTTGTATACATGTGGTTGCGTAATCTATTGTGTCCTGTTCTGAGGCACAGAATAATGACTTGTTCTGGTCTGTCCATAACGTGGTAGTCATCTTGAGCAGGTTTTTGTGGCTTTCTGACTGATTTGATCATTCTTTTCTTTTGGTGGTATGTAACGGGAACATCAGGCTGTTCTTCTTTGGCTCCTTCCTTAGCCAATTGATCAGCTCTGTCGTTTCCGGGTACTCCACAGTGGGATGGTATCAACTGTATGGTGACCTTATGCTGACTGCTAAGTTCAGAAAGTAGTGTCCTTAGTACTAGCAATTTCCCAGACAGGAGTGTCGGTACTCTGGCTGTGTCCCTAGTATTATTTGGGTATTCTATGTACACGCCCGCTCCTCCATTTCGAACAGCATTTTGTGCTGACCCATCTGTGTAGGCTCAGATCCAGAGGTCCTGTGGGTATTCTTCATCAAGGAAGCTGAGAGTGGCTGTTCTGCGCTGTACACTGTTCTGTTCTTCCTTGCCAAATATTCCTCTCACTTTTGTCTGGATTTGTAATGATGGTCTATGCTCATCTTTCCATGGAGTTCGCTCTGGAATAGTTGTTAGGGGGATACCAGCTGTGCAGAGTCGTTTGGCCTGGTGGATAAAACTACTTCTTTTCAACCGCCCCATAGCTAAGTTTTCAAATCTGTTCTTCATAGGGTGGCCTGGCAAGCTGAGGAACTTTTCTGCTTGTATTAGCGTTTTCCTATCTCTGTGCTCACTCAGTGCTTGTGTCCTCCCCATCTTCTCCATTTCCACTATAGGGGTTGATCTCATCCCTCCTATGGTGACTCTAAGTGCTTGATTTTGCCTTTGTCCAGCTCATGTAGTGTGGTTTTTTATGCTGAACACCACGCAGTTGACCCATATTCCAGGTGTGGTTGTATGCTCTGTTGGTAAACTTTGCTAAGTATTTTCCCACTGGCTCCCCATGTGGTTCCACTTAGCTTTCTCAGGATGGCTATTTTCCTTCTGGCTTTTGCTACTGCTTTGTTGATGTGCTTTCTCCATGTCAGCCTGCCATCAAATGTTACTCCAAGGTATGTTGGTTCTTTATCTTCTCTTAGGGGTGTTCCATTTATCTGGATGATCCCTGCCTTTTGTTTTGAAGAGAGGGTAAATAGAGTGTTTATGCTGACACACCATCTATTTGTCCATGCAGCAAATGTATCTACAGCTCTTTGTAGCAATTTGGTGGCCACTGATGCATGTTCATTTGTGCTCCATAAAACCAGGTCATCCGCATACATTGCCGCTTTAATTCCATGCGGTAGATTAGCAACAAGATCATTGATGAAGATTAGAAAAAGTGTGGGGGACAAGACTCCGCCCTGGGGAACACCGTGACGCAGTAGCACTTTCTTGCTCTTGAGTCCGTCTATCTGTACTTGGGCTCTTCTGTTGTGCAAGTATGCATTCACCCATTTGTACATTCTTCCATTGACTTTGCAGTTTCTCAGTTTCTTCATCAGACCTTCTTTCCAGACTTTGTCAAAGGCTTTCTTCAGATCTATCCATGCCACAAGCACCAGCTTCTTCTCTTGGAATGCATCCTCAATTTCTTGAGATAGGTAGGTTGTCTGATCTTCCGTAGAGTAGCACTGCCTAAAGCCATCCTGCTGTGGTACAAGGATGTTTTTACTTTCAATGTACCACTGCAGTCTGTGATTGATGATGCGCTCCAGTGTTTTGCAGAGACAGCTGGTGAGGCTAATTGGTCTGTAGCTAGAGGCAATGGAACCATCTTTCCCTGATTTTAGGAGGGGTATCATGATTGCTTCTCTCCAGGCTTGTGGAACACTGCCTAAGGTCCAGCTGTTATTGAAGATCTGCAACAGCTTTGCTTTGGCCTCTGTTCCTAGGTTCCTGATCATTTCATTGGAGATACCATCAGCTCCTGGTGACTTTCTCATTTTCAGTTTTGATATGGCTAGCTCCAGTTCGCTGATTGTGATGGGTGCCTCCAGAACCTCATGTACTATTTCCTTCTGTCCTGTATGTTGTCGTTTCTCTCGAATCTCTTGTTGTTTCTCTGGTCTAATTTTGATATTGTTATCTTGTGCGAATGAGTCCGCAAAATGGTCAGCTGCTTGCTTTCTTGTTAAGATGTTTCCATCTTTATGTAGTGCAATTTTTGAGTTTCTCCCTGTACCCTCATCATTAAGTTGTTTTATTAGTTTCCACAATTTCCTTGCGTCTCTTTCAAAGTTCAGAGACTCTGTTTTTTCCTGCCAGCTTTTCCGTCTAGCCTGCAGCTTGGCCCTTTGAAATTTGGCTTTTGCGTGCTGGAATTTATTGTGGTGCTCTTGGCTGGGTGTGGCCTCTGCTTGCTTTCTACACACTTCCACATCGTTATGCAAGTGTTCCAGTTCACTACTCCAGTAGAGCATACTGGTTATTTTCCAGCGCCAGAAACTCGCCGTCGCCCCTTCTCCTGTTAGTTTAAACAGTTGCGCCACGTGAAGGCCAGGAGTTGGACTTTTGCTGCATAGGTTATGTATTCACGAGCCATTGGGGTATTTAAGCAATGTTGGGCGCTCACCCCAACACTGCGCCCTGGCTACATACAGCAACATTTGGAACCTAGTGTGTGATTTTAATAATGTGTATTTATTTTATCTTGTGATTATAATAGTATGTACTGAATCACATGATTATAATAGTGTATGCTATAACACATGGTAAAAATAATATGTATTGTAGTACATTACTATAATAATGTGTAATTTAGCACATCATTGATTGACTTGATTTAAAGACCATTTTCAATATACTGTTAAACATCTGTGCAGAATGTGTAATGAGAAATGTCAAAAATGATTAAATCTGTGACAGTTTTGATCATTTCACAAATGATGAAAATCTTATTCCAGAATTCAGATACATAGATGATATGGTTCTGCTCTCAAACTGTGTCAAGAGAATAGAATAGTGAATTCTGTCTGTTAAAAGACACACTGACAATCAAACTGTTTATTGATATTAAAAAGACAAAGATAGTGTCCACAGAACAAAACTATGTCAGCTTGAAAATTACAATCAACAGCAAAGAAATTATAAATGTCACAAAATGTGAATACATTGACTCCAAAATTAACAGAAATATGGACTATAATTTTTAAAAAGTCTGTCTGTCTGTCTGTCTGTCTGTCTGTCTGTCTGTCTGTCTGTCTGTCTGTCTGTCTGTCTGTCTGTCTGTCTGTCTGTCTGTCTGTCTGTCTGTCTGTCTGTCTGTCTGTCTGTCTTACACAGTTATATAATTTAAAACACATACTGCACTTTAATGGGCAACTGAGGACAGACATCACAAATAATTCATGATGAGAAAGCTTCAAAATGATTCAAATTAATAGTGTTAATTTATTAAATAATTCCTTTTCTTCCATCAGAAACACCAAATTCTGGGTAGTTAATGTAAGTGTTTTTATCTTGTTTAGGAGCAGCTTCTCACAGCCTTTAAGTTTTCCTCAAAAGCAGCTAAAGATATCTTACGGCTGCATCCACCTAAATTAAAGCTCAAATCAAAGAAGAAAAAGGTAATAGAAGTATTGTTTATGCCAGAAATGTGATCACAGGAAATGTCTGAGAGAAATATATTATGTCACTTATTGTTGTACACCTGCAGCAAATGTAATATGTTTTGTCATTACATCTGTAGAATGTGGTCAATACATCTATAAATCATTGCTAATATGATATGTGTAATTAAATCTATACATTGTGTCTAATATAATATGTGTCATTACATGTACAGAATATAGCTTATGTAATTTACATTGGCACCTTGGCACCTTGCCGTCTTGACAGACGATAGTTTGTGCTTTAAAAAGGCATAATAACTTTTAACTATGGCGGTAGCGAGTGTGACTGATAAGGCCAATTTGCGCTGTAAATGTCCGTTCACAGTGGGTGCATGTGAACACGTGGTCATTTCCACCATCATGCACCATCTTACGTCTCAAACGCTTGGTGTGTGACTTTTCTGCAATAATTTTCTCCTTTGACTTTATTCCATTTCTGATATTTGCCCTCCATGCAACACGTTCAGCGGCGACTTGCTCCCAATGTGCATTATCAATGCCTGTATCAATCATGTCCCGCTTACACACATCTTTGTATCGTAGTAGAGGCCGACCCTGAGATCTCTTACCCATCTGTAATTCACCAAAAAAGATATCCTTTGGTATTCTACCATCATCCATCCGCCTAAGATGTCCTATCCATCTAAGTCTACGAAGACTGAGCATGGAATAAACTGTCACACAACCTGATCTTTCCAATACTTCAGTATTTGTGATTTTGTCTTGCCACTTAATACCAAGAATTCTTCGCAGACACCGCATATGAAAGCTGTTTAAATTGTTCTCTTGGTGTGAGTAAGTTGTCCAGGTTTCACTGCCATAGAGAAGAGTACTAAGGACACAGGCTTGATAGACAAGGACTTTTGTTTTGGCAGTAAGCTTCCTGTTCTCCCAGACTCTTTTTCTTAACCTGTTCATTGTTGTTGCTGCCTTACCAATCCGGATGTTGATTTCCTGATCTAGGGATAATTTGCTATTTACCACCGATCCTAGATATGTAAAATGGTCTACTATCTCTAGTTTGGCGTCGTCAATAAAGATTGATGGTACCCCATGTGCACCTTGTGACATAATCTTATGTAATGAAGTGTTGTAATTACATCTATAGAATACAGTTTTGGTAATGGGTGTTCTCACTACATCTGTAGTATACAGCTAATGTAATAGGTGTTGCTATTACATCTATAGAATAGAATACAACAAATATAATGTGTGTGGTTGCTAAATCTGCAAAATATATTAATTTGTAATGCGGAAACAAACCTTTATTACACACAATTTTAAGAAATACATGTTAGCAAAGTATATTTTTGCAAACTGATTTTTCTGTGTTTTGGGGTGAACAAGTATTCATTCACGTGGTATATAAGTAGAGTAGGCTATAACTGACCACTGTAATAGAATAGAAAAGATATTCATGGTAGAACATATATAGCATGTAAATTTGTTGTGTTCATGTGAAAATCAAGATGAAAGCACCATTTTAATTTTCCCAAGAAAATGTTTATTTGTTTATGTGATTTTTTTAGGAGTGACATGTTTTAAAGAGTAAAACACAGCTTTATACAAGTCTTTAAACTGAATAACCTCACATGGTAGGATGGTGTCAAATCTGTAGGAACTTCTTAGTAAACCACAATATATTTACACTGACATACAAATTAACCTCACCATAAGAGTGGCCTACTTAGATGGCTTTGTGGGATTTAAATATTTTGATTGTAATTGACTGAGTGGCATCTGGCCGTCTTGACAAGTGATAGTTTGTAAAATGTTAGTTATTCTCCATAGCACAAAGCCTGGGCTGAATTTAGAGACAATGTGTTGCCAATGCAGCATGATCCCTCTCTTGGCCTGCTTAGTTTACTCTAGATAAAAGGTAACACCAATACATCTGAAACAAGACAAGCTGCAAAAGCTGCCGGATTACCAAAGCAATACTCTGACTGTCCGCCAGTCGGAACTTCCATCCTAAACCATTTGCCAGTCAATGCTTAATACCTGGTCTGCCTGCCATGACATTTGGTGTTTAGGTTGCATTTCCTTACACTAGGGTAAGGCTTGTACACTCCCAATTGCGCTCCTCCTCCAGATGCCATTGGCATCATGTGGGGTGTCATGTTTGGTTAGTGACATCCAGCATTCAATGCTAACAAAAAAGTTGCTTTAAAGTCGACAGGGTCGACTCCATTGCACCGGGTTTTATCCCATATGGCTCAGTCTCTTTCGACAGCGCGGAAAGCGTCGCACAAAGCACGAACTCCGTAGCTCCAGCGATGACCCACAGGAGTCTCCAAAAAAATTCACTCGTGAACCGAAGGACATGGGCCGGAATCAAACCCACAACCTTCGGAGCCTGAGTCAAACGGCTTGACCACTTTGCCACGGAGATTCCCGGTGCTAATAGAAAGCATTTAGTACCATCTACTGTCATACAGTAGCTCAGTCATAATTGATTAAGATGTGACTTCAACTGTAATTATGTCATTTCTAAATCACCAAGATCAAGACTAAGCTATCTCTTCAGCTATATTCTGGCATATTGAGTTGTAAAGATTGTCTTAGTTTTCAACCAGCATTCAAAATTTTCCAAACATGATTTATGAGCATTGTTCTATGAGCTAAGATAGTTTCTTGTCCTGGTTGCTTGAGACTATCTGGCAATAAGAGTGTCTTAAACATATTGACACATAAGTTGGGTATTGAAATCAATAATACAGTGGTGATGAATGAAGCATAATGTTGCTGGGATTTTAAATCAGAATAGACTATTGGAGGAAGAGGTATCAGAGAGTTTGGTCAAAAATTGATACAACAGGCAAAATTAGCATTTAAAATCTGTCCAATAGCTGCTGAAAATACTGAGTAACAATAAGTTTGCAGTGCTTGAAATAACATAAGTTTTGAGTAGTAATATTTCAGATGTTCAATACTTTAGCTGCAAAACTCCAAAATAAATATATATAGAAGCCAACATTTTGTTTTCTTGAGACCCAAGCAAGAAAATCTGGCAACTTTAACTTACTAAAATAAAATGCCTTTGAAGAGGAATTTTTGAATATTTTTTTCAATTATGGTTTTATAGGAAAAGCTCACAAAACAGCTGGCAGAACTAGTCAAGTCAGTGGACAGTCATGACAAGCTTCTGTATGATCTGGAGTCTGACAAAGAACTAGCCAGGCTTCAGAGAAAGGTTAGGTAAGGAAAGTGGTATTAGTTTGTATGAAAGAGCATTGATGTTAACTTCTTATTATGTCACATATACAGTCTGTGTGAAAGTGAGCACCATCTTGAATATTCAAAGCTATAGAAGAAAACTTGAATATATAGATATGCCAAGGCAGGCACATTAGTGTAATCATTAGGGGACTTCTGATAATGTCATGAGCTCAGTCGGACGAGGGTTTGATGCCGGTGTTCATCACCTGCTAAGAGAGGCAAAGACTGGCCACCTATTCTTCCAAGCATTCAGGCCTATAAACTGTGATGGTCTTAAGACATTGCAGACCCAAAGCAGGTTCCTGCTTCAGAACTTGTTAAATATGATATGCGTTCTTGAACATCTGATGTGCTGATGCCGAGGTAAGGGGTTCAACCCGTACACCGGACAGTTGTGACTAAAATGTTGACTTCTCATCCTTGACATTGGGATGTAAATTACAAGTACCTCTGAAGTCAAAGTGGGTTCGCCTGATGGTGAGGGACACTAGTAATAGGGAAAGCTAATACACACACAAAATGCAGTCCAGTGCTACTAGAAGTTGTATGTATGGACTAAGCTTGAGTTCAAAGCCAGCAAGCACTACACACACAAAAATATGCAGTTGTAGCTCTTAGAGCAGTGGTTCTCAACCCGTGGGGAATTCCCCCCCCCCCCCTCCAGCGGGGAATTTTAGGGTTTCCAGGGGGGGGGGGGGGGAATGAAGACCATTTCAAGATCGCATTAATACAAGAACCGATTACTTGATATTGTTTTTCCCTTCATACTTTACTGTTAAGTACGTCTCATCCTTCTAAAATTCATTTTATAAAGTCAGTAGACCCACAAATCATGTTTTATGTGGATGTCTAGACTTGTTTTAGTATGTGCTATTAAATTTACCTTACGTATACTGCATAGGGGTGTTTTTTTTTTTTTTTAGATAGGAAATATGAAAGGGGGGGAATGACATTCTGAAAATACGGTGAGGGGGGGGGGGGCAAATTTTTTATAGGACGGGGGGGGGGGGGGGGGGAATGACGTTCTGAAAATATGGTGAAGGGGGGCACTGGCCTAAAAAGGTTGAGAACCACTGTCTTAGAGGGATACCATGGCAAGTACTATGCTTACAGTCTTTACCTTTCTCAGAAGAGTCTCTTGTACTGATTTCATCAGGCTGGGTTGACCTCAGGATTTTACTTACTTAGCTGATAAAACACTCTTCAGTTTTGTGAAGCAAGTTCTTTGAAGAATAATGCTCTCATCACAGCATTCATTTGACAATGTTTTTTTCTATGAGAATGTAACATGTACAATAGATAATTTATGTGCGAAGAATGAGTGGTTGGAAAGACCAAATGTAAGACGGGCCTGCGTTCCCAATTTGTGACCCTTTGAAAATAAAGTTAATTCAATTGATCTTTTGCCCGTTCCCTTTGCCACATGCATTTTCATGAACAGTGTCTTGAATGTGTCCACCATTGTGTTGGTTGGCCTTTACCTCATCTAGCAGGAACCATGCCTTTCATTACTTTTTTTTTTCTAAACCACTGACATTTCATGTGGTCAAGGTACTTCAGTTTCATGTGGTCAAGGTACTTCAGTTTCATGTGGTCAGGGTACTTCAGTTTCATGTGCTCAAGGTACTTCAGTTTCATGTGCTCAAGGTACTCCAGTTTCATGTGGTCAAGGTACTTCAGTTTTATGTGGTCAAGGTACTTCAGTTTCATGTGGTCAAGGTACTTCAGTTTCATGTGGTCAGGGTACTTCAGTTTCATGTGCTCAAGGTACTTCAGTTTCATGTGCTCAAGGTACTCCAGTTTCATGTGGTCAAGGTACTTCAGTTTTATGTGGTCAAGGTACTTCAGTTTCATGTGGTCAAGGTACTTCAGTTTCATGTGGTCAAGGTACTTCAGTTTCATGTGGTTAAGGTACTTTAGTTTCATGTGGTCAAGGTACTCCAGTTTCATGTGGTCAAGGTACTTCAGTTTCATGTGGTCAAGGTACTTCAGTTTCATGTGGTCAAGGTACTTCAGTTTCATGTGGTCAAGGTACTTCAGTTTCATGTGGTCAAGGTACTTCAGTTTCATGTGGTCAAGGTACTTCAGTTTCATGTTGGTCAAGGTACTTCAGTTTCATGTGGTCAATTTCTGAGACATAATGCTATTTACGCACTAGTTTTCTTTGATGTTGAGATTTTGTGGAGTATCTCTATTGGTTTTCTTCTTGAATTCGTTTCTGCAAGATTTCAGTTCAAGAGCCTCAGTTTTTATCTTACGTTTTTGTGAAAAGGTCTCTGGTTCACATTACAATGTTTATTTTATGTGTTTGTCTGGCATTGTGGCGTAGATTCCTTAAACTGTTTAAATTCTGCCAGTATCCTTGTTACTTCTTTTGAAAACTCCACATTAATTGTTAATTATGATGCAAAAGCATTCACAGTTTGTAGTATTTTCCATTTCTTCATTGCTGATTGTAATTTTTGATTCTTATGTGGAGAGAGAGAGAGAGAGAGAGAGAGAGAGAGAGAGAGAGAGAGAGAGAGAGAGAGAGAGAGAGAGAGAGAGAGTTAGTTAGTTAGTTAGTTAGTTAGTTAGTTAGTTAGTTAGTTAGTTAATAGATCTTAGCAATGATTTAAATGCGGTTGCGCTTAAATTTTCTCTGGTGACCACAGTAAGGGGTTCATTCTACACGCAGGTCAGTTGGACTAAACATGTTGACCTCTCTTCCTTGAC
Source organism: Cepaea hortensis (assembly GCA_963921405.1). Classification (NCBI taxonomy): domain Eukaryota; kingdom Metazoa; phylum Mollusca; class Gastropoda; order Stylommatophora; family Helicidae; genus Cepaea; species Cepaea hortensis. Next base: position 90,852,544 of record OY992882.1, on the reverse strand, counting down.
TTGGGGACATAAATTACAAGTACCTCAGAAGCTAGAGTGGGTTTGCCATGTTTGCTACTAGCAGCAGCTATTTATAGTAGGAGTAGTAGTACATGTGTTGACTATGCTGAAGTTTAAAGCATATGAACAAACAAAAATATATCTGGATTCTGTGAAACAGCGAGTAAGGATGTCATGTTTCCTGTATGACGCTGTCATAATTGTCATCTTTCCATAGACTTCATGTTTCCCGTATGACTCTATCATAATTTTGATCTATCCACAGATTTGAATAACGAAGACACAAACCATTGATTGTACAATTTATTGCCTGGCATATTTCGCTGCATCTCTTCAGGTACATACTGCAGAAGTATTAGAAGTATCTAATTATTTTACTCTATGTTGTGTGACTTCTGCAGTATGTACCTGACGAGATGCAGCGAAATATGCCAGGCAATAAATCGTACAATCTATGTTTTGTGTCTTCGTTATTCAAATTTACTACGGGAAAACATTGTTTTGACTATCCCCTGATGTCATATTTCCTATATGTGTCTATTTTTATTCTGATGTATCCACATATGTCATGTTTCTTGTATGTCCCTGTTATAATTGCCATCTATCCACAGAAATCCACAGATGTTACATTTCCTGTATCCTATCACCATTGTGGTATATCCACAGATGTCATGTTTCCTGTATGCCCCTATCATAATTATCATCTATCCACAGAAGTCATGTTTCTTGTATGTCCCTATCATAATTGTCATATATCCACAGAAATTCACAAATGTCATGTATCCTGTATGTCCCTATCATAATTGTCATATATCCACAGACATCATGTTTCCTGTATGTCCCTATCATAATTGTCATCTATCCATACTTGTAATATTTCCTGTATGTCCCTATCATTATTGTGATCTATCCACAGATGTCATGTTTCCTTTATGTCCCTGTCATAATTGTCATCTATCCACAGAAATCCACAGATGTAACATTTCCTGTATCCTATCACCATTGCCACCTGTCCGCAGATGTCATGTTTCCTGTCTGACCCTGTCTTAATTGTCATCCATCCACATAAATCCACAGATGTAACATTTCCTGTATCCTATCATCATTTTCATCTATCCACAGATGTAATGTTTCCTGTATGTCCCTATCATAATTGTGATCTATCCACAGATGTCATGTTTCCCTTATTTCCCTGTCCTAATTGTCATCTATCCACAGAAATCCACAGATGTAACATTTCCTGTATCCTATCACCATTGCCATCTGACCACAGATGTCATGTTTTCTGTTTGACCCTGTCATAATTGTCATCTATCCTCACAAATCCACAGATGTCATGTTTCCTGTATGTCCCTATAATAATTGTCATCTATCCACAGATGTTATATTTCCAGCCTGACCCTGTCATAATTGTCATCTATCCTCACAAATCCACAGATGTCTTGTTTCCTGTTTGTCCCTATCATAATTGTCATCTATCCACAGATGTTATATTTCCTGTATGTCCCTGTTATAATTGTCATCTATCCACAGAAATCCACGAATGTCATGTTTCCTGTATATCCCTATAATAATTGTCATCTATCCACTCTTGTCATGTCTCCTGCATGCCCCTGTCAGAATTGTCATCTATCCATAGATTTTATGTTTCCTGTATGGCCCTGTCATAATTGTTATCTGTCCACAGATGCATTGTTTCCTGAATGTCCCTGTCATAATTGTCATCTATCCACAGAAATCTAGTGGATGATTGGTTAGAGCATTACAGAGTCACCATAGGCCTGAAATCTCCCACACTGACACACATTTCTGACACCCCACATAAACCACGCACTGAGACTCTGTCAGCTAAAACTGCAGACAGAAAGGAAGACAGAGGTGATTCGTTTGGTCTGGAGTTTAATGTTCGTGGAGCAGCTCGAACACCTTCAGCACCAACAAGTGAGTCCCACTTTAATTAACTGATTCAGTGCCAAACAAAAAGTAGGTTTGGACAAAACATGGTTCACAATCAAATGAACACGTATTATAATTTAAATTTCCATTCACTGAGCTTTAAAATTGCCGAAGATACCATGAAACAAAACAAATAACATGATGACCCTATATGGCAATATATCGTCCTTCTGTGCAAAGGGAGGTCACATCTTCTTCTTCTTCTTCTTCAGCGTTCCGAGCCATTGAGATTCTTTGCTGCAGATACATTTCGTCTCTCTGGTTGACCTTCTCTTGCCAGTCATTGATTCCAAGTGCTTGTAGGTCTGTATATATATTATCTCTCCACCGTCTTCTTGGTCTACCTCTGGGTCTACGGTAATTTATTTCCTGAGTGTAAGCGAGTTTTGTTTCCCTATTATCTTCCATTCTTTCTATATGCCCCAGCCATTGTAGTCTATTAGCCTTCATGATACCAGTGATTAGCGAGGTCACATCTAGTGGATATATTATCCTTCGACACTGAATCAGTTAAGTTCTAATAAAATAACCTATGGCCTGTGTGTTATCAGGGCCCAGAAGGAAGCAAAAAGTGGTCACACTATTGCCATGTGTCACATACAATTAGTAATTATCGGGAAGTTGGAAACAACAACAAGTACAGCGCGCACATTGAACGCACGCGCTGACGTGGAAACCAAGACGTCAAAAACTGAGATAGGGGACAACAGAGATCAAGGAAGGACGGCAAGAACGAATATCATCTCAGCAAGATTATGAGAGGCTAACTATTAAATGGTCAACATCTGGAAGGCATAACTCAAGTATAGAATGAAGAACCATTCGAAGATATACACCAAGAACTGATAGAAGAGAGATTAAGCACGAAACACGGATCAACAGCAGAAGAATGAAATATGAAGCTCTAGTCGGTTTGATGGGCCGTTATCTAAGCTAACTGGTTATTTAGAGGTCACGTAGCGAATAATTCAACAAGCATTTATGGCGTGAGTAGGATAGTTATGGACATATCATTTAAGTATTGGCTATGGGTGTGTATGAGGTAAAGCAATGACATGCTTGACGATAATCTTAGTCTGGTTAAAAAGAGACAGAATGAAAGGATACAATGAAAATGCGAGAAAGGTTAAATCAATGGATTACCTGCATGTTGTGTGATTTGTTGGGATACTGCCCCTAGAATAAATACAGACTCTGAATTAGGACGCACGTGTCTGGCGTTGTTTCATGAACATTATGAGTTGACATGTTAATTTGATTGTTTATATTGAGAACCATTAACCTGGATAAAACGAGTCAATTCTACCATTGATGGAAGAAGAATCAGAAGTAAATAAGCTAGTGATGAGACAAGGACCAAATTTACAGAGAATATAGAAAGTCACCTCATGGTAGAAAGTTGGGGGCTCTTACTGGATTTGAACCCGGGACCTCTCGCAACTATAACCTACCTTCATGTCTGAATGCAGTGATTTCAGTTATGTGAACAAATAACATATTGTGCCTAATATTTCATGTATTGTTATTCAAATTAGACCTTCATATTCCCTTCAGGCATTGGTTGGATTTTCTTGACAGTGAAATTCCTGAAACCCGTGGTGGAAATGCTGAACCACTAAAAGGACTGACATCTATCAATGTGAGATTGGTGTAGAGACTTTCCTCCTGACCCAGTACCAATTGAGCATTTTCGCGAGGACCATGTTGCAGTACACTGCTTCCCCTCTCAAAATTCAAAAACCAGTGGGATATGCAAGACTGTAAATGGAACTTCACAGCTGTGAAGAGGTATATTAAGATATACCCAGGTTATGATTGAGTACTGCACATTCGGACTAACTGGTATTAGGCCTGGGTTGGTAATGAATCCTCCATGGGTTTCAAGCGTATCGTTGTTTACAGACTCCACCCCAATGCCTTGTCAACAGACTCCACCCCAGTGCTTTGATGAGTGTAGTTTATTATAGTGGTAGCTTCAATGGCCAGTCTCCCTGGCCTAGGAACTTTCTCCGTAATCCTGTATACTCTCGTGAGTAACGTGACGTGCGGGAGAATCGGTGGCAGTTCTCGCCACGTTGGTAACTTACAGGGTATGTGAGCCAGTCGCTTCGAAAGCAGTGGCAAACTACTGAGCATAATCTTGCCACGAAATCAACAATTGGCTAAAAGATGCTGATGTTGACAGTGATATTTAGTCTTTGCATTTCCTCACACCAGGATAAGGCTTGTATCCTCCTAGTTGCGCTCCTCCTCACCAAGCTGTTGGCACAATGTGAGGTGTGGGTTTGATGAGTGCCACCTAACATTCATCACTAACAGAAAGCAGATAGTCTTACTTATAGAACTGCTCTTACATGGTAGTTAAGTCATATCTGGCAAGGCCTGACAGCATGAGGAGGTTACTCTCCAAGATAAAGTGTATTGAACAACATTTTTATTTTATTGGGTAATTGTATGACCTTAATATTGTTAGCCATGCTAGTTCATAAAGCTAATGATACAATATTTGACCATTCTGCAGAAGCTTCAAGCTTAAAGGCAAGAAAAAGTAGCACTGAAGTCACACCAACAGCTCCCAACCTGAATTCAGCTCCTTCTGTCAAGTTTTCTATGAGCCTAGAGTACTCAGAGAAAGATGGACAAGAGGCAGATATTATAACGTCATTTTCATCATTTATTGACAGACTGTCTAATTTGTCAGAGTAAGAATATATCTTACCACTTTATTATTTTCTTTCATGTCATCATGTGTGCTCTCAAAAATCTACTTTTTACTCATTCTTTCAGCTGCAATCAGTATTTGATCATGGAGGCGAAGGCAGAGAAGTAAATACCTGGATGGATTGGCCATGTGGTATGGTCTAGACAAGAACACAGAACTCACCCACGACTCTGGTGATTGTGTGAAATGGCGAAACATGACCATCCACGCTTATCGGCATGGCACATGATGACGATGATATTTATCAGAGAATCATTTGCAGAGAGAACTGCAGCAGTGCAGTAGCTAAGAAACTCACCTGGTGGGCCAGTAGATCAGTGATCAAATTCTCTTAGAAGTGAACATTTTCTTTCATTGACCTTGCACTCCCTGGTTAATTCAGCCTATAATGGGTCCCAAGAAATGTCCTGGGAGTACAGGCGGCGGGCATGATAATGACTACATGCCATGTAAGTGCTGATTGGTCTAATATTATGTGGCTAGAACCATGTGAGTGTTGATTGGTCTAATATTATGTGGCTAGAACCATGTGAGTGTTGATTGGTCTAATATTATGTGGCTAGAACCATGTGAGTGCTGATTGGTCTAATATTATGTGCCTAGAACCAATTGAGTGCTGATCGGTCTAATATTATGTGGCTAGAACCATGTACCCAATAATCCAGATAGCATCGAAAGGGGTCTTTTACGTAGCAGATGCAAAAGCAAATAAACACGTTGTTTTAATGCCCTTTCTTACATCATCATCATCATCAAGTATCTTGCCGATAAGTGTGGGCATTCAAGGTTCACCATCTGACACAATCACTTAGATTGAACATATGTTCTTGTGCTGATTATGCCATGTAGCCAAATCATCCCCTTTGCCCTCCCGTTGCACTTTTTCTATAAAGTTTGTCATTCGCCATGACATTTTCAAGTTTATTTCTCCTCTGTGCTAAGAAAAATACTTGTCTTTGTCTAATTTCTCTAATCAGTTTATGGTTTTCACCTATTTCTTGGAGGATTGTTTCATTTGATTTTCCATCCATCCATGGTATTTGCATTTTTTTTCAGAAACCACATTTCCACTGCTATTCCTTATATTATGTGGAATAAAAAAAAGCATATCAATAGCTGCATGAGGTAAAATGAGTTAAAGATCTGCATTTTCTTTTAAATTCAAAATTACTATGAAAATGTCTAAACTCAGTATGACTTCATGCCCATTATTTATTATGTAAATGATTTTTCTACATATCATTATAGATCTGACATTAGAGGTAAGTCTGGCAGCAGCAGTACAAAATCAACAGTTTCACGTCAACCTACAAATGCCCACCTTCAAGAGAAAGAGAACAAGATAGCAAATCTCAGTGCGTGTCCAGTGGTCCTCAGAAAACAGGTACAAACTTGAAGTATAGTAAATATAGAAACTGGGAAGTTCTAGAACTCTAGACAAACTGGAAAATTAATTACATTAATATATTAATTATGGAAGGAATATATAATATTATCTGTTTCCTTCCCAAGCAACTTATAGTGTGCAATTGGCTCTTCCCTGTGAATCTCCGCCATCACCTAATTTATTTTCATACTTTTTACATTTAGTCAGAGCATAATAAAGAAATCTGGCTTCTCCAGTAATTCCCAATGTGTATTTAGCCTTCTTGATAGTCATGCATCCATGATTTTCACAGAGGTTAGTTAGCCAGTCAACAGATCATTCTTATTGCACATCGAACCTAATAGTGTCTGACACTCTGTGTTATTTGTAAATTAATGAAATTCATCATGTTAAGTGATCTAAAAAAAAATAACTGGTAAATTTAAATGTAAGAAAATACCTGATGAGTCACTACAGTTGAAGCTTTAGAGAAATAGACAGCTGGAGCTTTTTGTGACATATTTTGTTTTCTCTTATCCTTATCATAAAGTTATTGGGAGATGCTAATTCTCAGTGTCGCTGTAGCCGTGATGTCATCCCATACATTATGGATGTAGAATTTGAAACTTTTATAAATAAAGTGGTTCCTGAAAACCAGCTGCAGATCATCGCTGTTGTCTCTTCAAGGTGAGTAATGTCCCTTTATTGGTCCACATTAACACTTCATCCATTAAGAGTTCTGAATTTAAGAATCGACATAACTGCACTTAGGTAATTCCCAAACATGCTCCGTCCCCCTCTTCAAATTCCTCAAAAATAGTTGCCACTCAGCAAATAGCAATATGTTCATTTATTCAGAAAATATCAAAATTAATACTTCCTGTTGCACATGCAACCATAGGGAATGGCTAGTTTATCTAGCTCAAATATATTTCAGTTCAAATCAAAGATCTAACCAGGTGTCAGTATTGTAAAGTAAAGCTTATTGACACACCATAAGGCATATTGAGGATATGATCCTAGTCCCATATGGCCATGGCCAAATAACATACATGACATAATATGATTGATGATACACTGACTGCTTGCCTTCTGAGCATTGAGTTGGAGTCTGCTGACAATTAAATACCCAGAATCCACAGAGAAAAAAATACCAATCTGGGCTTCATCCCAGTCAGTCCATATCTGATGTGCTGAATTATGACCTGGTAACATCCTAATATGCCTCTCTATGATGTCTTGTTGATTTCTGAGCTTGGAGAGGGAAAGGAGAGCACTGGAATGCAATCCCTGTAGAGAAGCCACTTTGGTACCAGATTAGGAGAAAAGTCTCTACACAACCTCACTTCAATAGATGCAAACTCTTGTCAGGGACTAAATAACCTGAAAGTCAATGCATTGTATGAGTTATCATCCTGATTGTAACCTTTTGTGTTGGTTGTAGTTTTTAAACAAGCCTTTTATAGCTATAAAAATGTGTTGCGTATCCCTTATGGGAAGTTGCAGTCAACACCAGCATTTTTCAGCTGCTGTTGATGTACTAGGCAAGTGTTACGTTTAGTAGTTTGCCATTGCTTTCTGAACGACCAGCTCCCATACCAGCACGTTATAACACAACGCAACACGGTCTGCTGCACAAATTGGTCGCAGCTGAGTTTCGAACGCTGGTACCCGGCTCACGAACCGCGTTCACAAGCCTTTGGCCACGGAGACCGGTTAGCATCAATTATTTTGAAGATCAAATGTGAAAATAACTAACTCTCAGCTTTAACACCATATGCAAACTTCTTCTTCTTCTTCTTCAGCGTTCCGAGCCATTGAGGTTCTTTGCTGCAGATACAATCCGTCTCCATTCATCTCGCTGGTGGACCCTCTCTTGCCAGTCGTTGATTCCAAGTGCTTGTAAGTCTGTATATGTATTATATCTCTACCGTCTTCTTGGTCTACCTCGGGGTCTACGGTCATTTATTTCCTGAGTGGAAGCGAGTTTTGTTTCCCTATTATCTTCCATTCTTTCTATATGCCCCAGCCATTGTAGTCTATTAGCCTTCATGATACCAGTGATTAGCGGGGACTTAAACAAACTGCAAGAGAGAAAATTCACACACCAAACTTGGAGAAAATCATTTCATTCTTAAAGAGTTAATCCTTTTTTTCCTTTTAGTCCCAAACAACATGTGTTGGCTCATGGAGAGACCTAACCAATCATCAGTGAACCAAGCAGTGCGGGAGATGGTGGAACTTAGTAGGATAAATGTTGAGAACATCTTACAATAGTATAACTAGAAAGTTTCGTTTCTGTAACTCACAAGGCGGGCCAAATAGAGGGAGACATAAGAACACATGGAGAAGAGAATTAGAGACGGAGATACATTATATGGAGAAGAGAATTAGAGACAGAGATAAATTATGTGGAGAAGAGAATTAGAGACAGAGATAAATCATGTGGAGAAGAGAATTAGAGACAGAGATAAATCATGTGGAGAAGAGAATTAGCGACAGAGATAAATCATGTGGAGAAGAGAATTAGAGACAGAGATAAATCATGTGGAGAAGAGAATTAGAGACAGAGATAAATCATGTGGAGAAGAGAATTAGAGACAGAGATAAATCATATGGAGAAGAGAATTAGAGACAGAGATAAATCATGTGGAGAAGAGAATTAGAGACAGAGATAAATCATGTGGAGAAGAGAATTAGAGACAGAGATAAATCATGTGGAGAAGAGAATTAGAGACAGAGATAAATCATGTGGAGAAGAGAATTAGAGACAGATAAATCATATGGAGAAGAGGATTAGAGACAGAGATAAATCATGTGGAGAAGAGATGGAGGGAGCTGAAAGGGATAGGAGAACTTGGGATGAGTTGATTGTGGACCTATGCTTCAATGTGAGATAAGTTAGTTAGTTAGTTAGTCGCGGTTCCAACTTTACGGCAACGGGTTGTCCCCATTATGCTCCGTTCCTGTGCCAGTGAATATCACACAAAATGCGCCTCACTGCCCAATAGGAGATAAAGTGTGGCAGAAGAAGTAAACTGATGTGCGATTACACTTCCCCATGAATCCCAGCCATCGTGTTATGTGTTCTCTTTTTTACATTTGGTCAGAGCAAAGTAAAGAAATTTGGCTTCACCAGAGGCCATTTCCTTTATATATTTTGCCTCTTTGAAAGTAATGCTCTCATGTTTTCACAGTGTTTATTTCCCCACTTTGAAAGTAATTCACTCATGTTTTCATTCATTCAGTAGCATGTCCTTTGCAGAACCTCGCTCCCATAATAACCTTCCGGAAAACCTGTCAATCATAAGCAAGATGTCCCACGTCCGATCACCCATCTGGAGATCATCTGCCACATCCTGCGCCCGTCTTCTCTTTGACATGGTTGTTAAGGCCTCATGTTTTCACAGTGTTTATTTCCCCATTTTGGCGTCTGTTGCAAAATATTTTTGCACTGAAAAATGTAATGCATTTCATCTATGTTTCTTCGAGTGTTGTTTCGCTCTTTCTTGACTTCATGTTCACCAAACATCTTTAATAATTGTTTCATTCATCTGTTTTAGCTACCCACAAAGCAATCTTGCAGAAACAATGCTTAATCAAATATATGAGAGTCAGAACCGCAATCGGACACGGCCATGTCTCCAATGTAACTTTGATGTATTCCGATTACTGAGGTATGACATAGATACTGCCATGGAAGGCTCTGATCACACGCAGTCTTACCTGCTGAGCCAGCACAATGTTGTACCAGGCATGTTTCTGGTGAGAGTTTTTCTTTGCTGTGTTTGATATATGAATGAATGTATTTTTATGTGTGCATAGAAACAGAGACAAGTTAGTTATTTTAGCCACATTAAAGGATAGCACTCTCATAAAAGCCGTACTGGAGGGAAGAGTTGAAGGCAAGCGAGAAAGAGGTAGACAGTGATACAAGTGGGAAAGATAAGATCAACAGATGGAAAAACATAAAATAATGCACCTCAAATATAAAATAATGCAACACAAACATAAATTAATGCATCTCAAACATAAAATAATGCATCATTTCCTTCCTTGTTTGCTCTGGCAGATATATGCAGGAGGACACTTACTATTTTGTGACCATATTTTCAATGGCTATGGCAAAGCAAAGAGAGATTTTCAGAAGCAGGTCATGAAGTCAAGACTGGATTTTCTTCGTGGATTGAGCATTCCTCGAGACTTTAGATTCAGGTACGAACTGGCACCATGTGAACACTGTCTGTATGTACTCTATTCAAGTTAGTGCTGGACTAGCCTAGTCAGTGAAGTAGCGATGGGAGGGGATGAAGCTGGATTTAATAGATATATGTCTGAGTAGGTCTCCATGGCTAAGGTCTTGCGGACACAATTCATGAGACCGCTTACCTGCGTTTTAAACACAGCAGCGACAGATTTGGCAGCAGACCATGTCGTGCTGGTTTTAACTTGATGGTATGGGAACCGGTTGTTCAGAAAGAAATAGCAAACTACTGAACGTAAACTTGCCGAGACATTAGCAACAGCAGTGCTGGTGTTGACAGCGATGTCCTGTAAATAGGATATGCAACCCACAAAAAAAAATGAGTAGAGGGGAACAACTGGGTTATGTGCATCTTCACAATTCTGGAAATTGTGCAGAGAAGATCAAATAGGTCACTGTTTAGATTGCATTTCAAATGTTAGAACCTATCCCTAACACAATATCTGTAGTTTATGTGGAGAGGAGGTGGAAATGCCAAGCAGTACCTTTGCCCACGAAATATTACAATGGTTAGCTGCCACTGTGTGTTGATGTTTCTATTATATTAACATTGTGTGAAATACTGCAATGGTTAGCTTACACTGTGTTGATGTTTTCATCATGTTGACATTATGTGAAATACTACAATGGTTAGCTTACACTGTGTGTTGATGTTTCCATCATGTTGACATTATAAGAAATACTACAATGGTTAGCTTACACTGTGTTGATGTTTTCATCATGTTGACATTATGTGAAATACTACAATGGTTAGCTTACACCCTGAGTGTTGATGTTTCCATCATGTTGACATTATGAGAAATACTACAATGGTTAGCTTACACTGTGTGTTGATGTTTCCATCATGGCAGTATTATGTGAAATACTACAATGGTTAGCTTACACCCTGAGTGTTGATGTTTCCATCATGTTGACATTATGAAAAATACTACAATGGTTAGGTTACACTGTGTGTTGATGTTTCCATCATGTTGACATTGTGTGAAATACTACAATGGTTAGCTTACACCCTGAGTGTTGATGTTTCCATCATGTTGACATTATGAGAAATACTACAATGGTCAGCTTACACTGTGTGTTGATGTTTCCATCAACACTGTGTGTTGATGTTTCCATCATGGCAGTATTATGTGAAATACTACAATGGTTAGCTTACACCCTGAGTGTTGATGTTTCCATCATGTTGACATTATGAGAAATACTACAATGGTTAGGTTACATTGTGTGTTGATGTTTCCATCATGTTGACATTATGAGAAATACTACAATGGTTAGGTTACACTGTGTGTTGATGTTTCCATCATGGTAGCATTATGTGAAATACTACAATGGTCAGCTTACACTGTGTGTTGATGTTTCCATCATGTTGACATTATGTGAAATACTACAATGGTTAGCTTACACTGTGTTGATGTTTCCATCATGTTGACATTATGAGAAATGCTACAATGGTCAGTTTACACTGTATGTTGATGTTTCCATCATGTTGACATTATGTGAAATACTACAATGGTTAGGTTACATTGTGTGTTGATGTTTCCATCATGTTGACATTATGTGAAATACTACAATGGTTAGGTTACATTGTGTGTTGATGTTTCCATCATGGCAGTATTATGTGAAATACTACAATGGTCAGCTTACACTGTGTGTTGATGTTTCCATCATGTTGACATTATGTGAAATACTACAATGGTCAGCTTACTCTGTGTGTTGATGTTTCCATCATGTTGACATTATGTGAAATACTACAATGGTCAGCTTACACTGTATGTTGATGTTTCCATCATGTTGACATTATGTGAAATACTACAATGGTCAGTTTACACTGTATGTTGATGTTTCCATCATGTTGACATTATGAGAAATACTACAATGGTTAGGTTACACTGTATGTTGATGTTTCCATCATGTTGACATTGTGTGAAATACTACAGTGGTTAGGTTACATTGTGTGTTGATGTTTCCATCATGGTAGCATTGTGTGAAATACTACAATGGTCAGCTTACACTGTATGTTGATGTTTCCATCATGTTGACATTATGTGAAATACTACAATGGTTAAGTTACATTGTGTGTTGATGTTTCCATCATGTTGACATTATGTGAAATACTACAATGGTTAGGTTACATTGTGTGTTGATGTTTCCATCATGTTGACATTATGTGAAATACTGCAATGGTTAGGTTACATTGTGTGTTGATGTTTCCATCATGGTAGCATTATGTGAAATAATACAATGGTCAGCTTACACTGTGTGTTGATGTTTCCATCATGTTGACATTATGTGAAATACTACAATGGTTAGCTTACACTGTGTTGATGTCTCCATCATGTTGACATTATGTGAAATACTACAATGGTTAGGTTACATTGTGTGTTGATGTTTCCATCATGGTAGCACTGTGTGAAATACTACAATGGTCAGCTTACACTGTGTGTTGATGTTTCCATCATGGCAGTATTATGTGAAATACTACAATGGTTAGCTTACACCCTGAGTGTTGATGTTTCCATCATGTTGACATTATGTGAAATACTACAAAGGTTAGGTTAACACTGTGTGTTGATGTTTCCATCATGTTGACATTATGTGAAATACTACAATGGTCAGTTTACACTGTATGTTGATGTTTCCATCATGTTGACATTATGTGAAATACTACAATGGTCAGTTTACACTGTATGTTGATGTTTCCATCATGTTGACATTATGTGAAATACTACAATGGTCTGTTTACACTGTATGTTGATGTTTCCATCATGTTGACATTATGTGAAATACTACAATGGTCAGTTTACACTGTATGTTGATGTTTCCATCATGTTGACATTATGTGAAATACTACAATGGTTAGGTTACACTGTGTGTTGATGTTTCCATCATGTTGACATTATGTGTAAAAACACAATGGTCAGCTAGCATTATTAAATGTTTTTGGGAGTCTCCGTGGTGAAGTGGTCAAGCCTTCTGACTTGGGCTCGAAAGGTTCGATTCTGGGCAGCGTCCTTCGGTTCACGAGTGCAGTTTTTCTGAGACTCCTGAGGGTCATCGCTGGAGCTACAGAGTTCGTGCTTTGTGCGACACTTTCCGCGCTGCGGAAAGAGACTGAGCCATATGGGATAAAACTTGGTGCAATGAAGTCAACCCTGTCGACTTTTAAGGGACTTTTTATTAAATGTTTATTAATTAATTAATTAATCAATTATTAAATGTGTGATTATTCTAGTTACATAAGGGGTTGTATTCTATAGATATCTGACTAGTGGGTTTAAAACTGGGCGATGGAAAACAATTTATTATTATTCTTCCCTTTATTCCTCATTGGAGCGTAGGTCTTAAACCAACCCACACTAGACCATCCTATCCTTTGCTGTCTCATCCAGGTAGATTTTATGTTGGGAACTAAATGCTTTTTTTATATCCAGCCAATCTCATGGTCCTCATCGTGGCCATACTATCCTTTGCTGTTTCATCCAGGTAGATTTTATGTTGATAACTACATGCTTTCTTTATATCCAGCCCATCTCGTGGTCTTCACCGTGGCCATTTGCTGTCTCACCCAGGTAGATTTTATATTGGTAACTACATGCTTTCTTTATATCCAGCCCATCTCGTGGTCCTCATGGACTTCGTTCTCCTTGGGGTGGAGAAATTGGTGGCCCTGGAGTTGACCACTTTGGTAGCTCTGGTACAGCGCTGGCCAACACTGTGTCTACTAGTAAACGGGACTACCTTGCTGGTTCTCATGGGAGCAGTTTCAGGTGAGTGTAGACATTTGTTCTGAGCATATCAAAAGTTGTGTGGGCCTGATTTTCTGTATGAATGTGAACAGTGGTCATAAAATTATGGGGAAACTGGAGGATGTTGAGATGTGGTTTTTCAAGAAGAATGTTAGGAATATCATGGATAAAGAATTTCAGTTTCAGGATTTACTAGATCACTCTGTCTTAGGACATCCTCGTCCGGTAGGGACAGTCATGAGCCACAGGTGACACCAGACCGTCATCCAGCTACTGATGGCAAAATCATAACTAAAATAAATAAATTTAGAGTAGGAACATGGAATGTTAGGACATTAAATGAGCTAGGAAAGTTGACCAATGTTCTAAGAGAGATGGATAGCATGAAAATGAATATACTAGGCGTTAGTGAGATGAGATGGAAGGGATCGGGCAAAATTATAGCTGACAATCACACAATAATTTATTCTGGAGGGGATACACATGAAAAAGGTGTAGGAATAATATTAGACGAAAAAACAGCCAAGTCAATTAATGGATACTGGTGTATTTCAGATAGAGAAATATGGAGATATGGTAAAAATCAAAGGCAAACCAATAGACATAAATATTATACAGGTATATGCACCAACAACAAGCAGTAGTGATGAAGAAATACAACACTTTTACGATGAAATAGAAATGGTGATGGCTTAAATTGGATCACAAGAAATAAAAATAATACTTGGTGATTTTAATGCAAAAGTTGGAAAGGGGAAAATGGAGGATGTAGTGGGGAATTATGGTTTAGGTACAAGAAATGAAAGAGGGGAAAAGCTAATAGAATGGGCAAATATCAATGCTATGATAATTGGAAACACATGGTTTAAACACCATAAAAGACGACTGTACACATGGAAAAGCCCTGATAAGAAAATACGCAACCAAATTGACTACATACTAATTAATAAAAGATATAGAAATGCTTTAATTAATGTAAAGACAATGCCTGGTGCTGACTGTAATAGTGATCATGTACCACTATGTGGACAAATAAAAGTAAGATTAAAGAGAGGGAAAAAAATGGTTAAGAACATGAGATTTAATAAAGAGGTTCTGAAAATAGATAAAGAACTGCAAGAACAATATAGAGTGACTGTGAAAAATGCGATAGCTAAAATACAGAATATAAATGAACAATGGGAAATGTTAAGGGACTCCATTCATCAAACTAGCAAAGAAGTATTACCGGAGAGAGGCAAAATAGCTAAGAAAAAATGGATGAATGAAGAAATCTTAAAACTAATGGACAAAAGAAAACAGAGTAAAAATGACAAATGAGAATATGCTAAGATAAAAAAAGAAGTAAAAGATAAATGTGGGAAGGCTAAAGAAAGTTGGTTAAACGAGCAATGCAAAAAAATTGAATTAAATTCCATTAATGATACAAAAAATATGTACAGACAAATCAGTGAGCTTACAGGAAGAAAAATAAGAATAAATATAGGGTGTTTGAAATCAAAAACAGGAAAGATATTATTAGAGGAAGGTGCTATAATGAAGAGGTGCAATGAGTATATAAGAGAATTATATGACGGAGAAAGGGAAGAATTAACAGAAGATAGTAACTTAGAAGGTCCACCTATTCTGAAAGAAGAAGTCGCTGACGCTATGAATCGTATGAAGAAAGGAAAAACAGCTGGGCCAGATGAAATCACAATAGAAGAATTAGAAGTGTTGGGAGAATTTAGAGTAGATATATTAACCAAAATGTTGAATGATATTTACAGTAGTGGATATTTACCCAGTGATATGCTGAAATCTGTATTTATAGCTATACCAAAAAGACCAGGAGCAATTGATTGTGAAGATTTTCGTACAATTAACCTCATAAACCATATCACTAAGCTTCTACTCAGAATCATAATGAGAAAAAACAAAAATAAAATAAAAATGGAAATTAGTGAAGAACAGTATGGATTTGTGGAAGGAAAGGGTACAAACAATGCAATTTATACATTACGGACACTAATAGAAAGGTCAATAGAGAAATAGAGAGACATATATTTGTGCTTCATAGATTATACTAAGGCATTTGATAAAGTAAAACATGATGAACTGATTAAAAGGTTGGAAGATATCAACATTGATGGAAAAGATTTAAGAATAATAAAGAATGTTTACTGGAACCAAGTAGCAGCAATTAAAATGGGAAATAAAGAGGGTAGTTACGAACAGATAAAGCTAGGAGTACGACAGGGGTGTGTCTTGTCACCAGATCTTTTCTCCCTGTATAGCGAAGTAATAATGAGAGAGATCAAAGAGATGCCAGGAATACTAGTTGGAGGTTATAATATAAATAATATACGCTATGCAGATGACACAGTATTGGTGGCGGATAATTCAACAGACCTACAGCAATTATTAGACGTAGTAACAGAGAGTGCAAGGAAAGGACTCTCCTTGAATATCAAGAAAACAGTAACAATGGTAATATCAAAGAAAATGGTGACACACAAATGTGACATAGAAATAGAAGGAAAAATCCTTAACCAAGTGGATAATTTTAGATATCTAGGGGCATTTATAACATCAGATGGAAGATGTACAACAGAGATTAGGAGCAGAATAGGGCAGGCAAAAGCCGCATTTCAGAAAATGGAGAGTATCTTGTGCAATAAGTCACTATCACTGAATGTAAGAAAGAGAGTGCTGAAATGCTATGTAGAACCAGTTTTGCTGTATGGCAGTGGATCTTGGAATGTAAATGAACAAAGTAAGAAGAAATTAGAAGCAACAGAGATGTGGTTCCTGAGACGAATGTTGCGAATTCCTTGGACTGCCAGAGTAACTAACGATGACTGCCTGAAACAGGCTAATGAAACTAGAACATTATATACAACAATAAGACAGAGACAAACATCTTTCTTCGGTCACGTGATGAGAAGAGAGGCATTGGAGAACATCGTAACAACTGGAAAGATCGAGGGGAAGAGAGGCAGAGGCAGACCAAGAGAAATGATGCTGGATGGATTGAGACGGTGGCATGGAGGAATATCAGCAGCAGAGTTGATCCAGAAAACCAAAGACCGAGATCTGTGGAGAGCCATAACGCCTCCGCCAGCTGGCACGGCACTTGATGATGATGATGACTCATCACAACCATAATGAAAAGATGAATGCAATTTATGGGAGAATATAAACAGAGAAGGTGCAATTGTGAAATTAGCCTATTGTGAGAAAATACAGACCGGAGAAGCAAAGCAAGACAGAAAAGATGTGTGTATAAAGCTTAAACAGCTGGATTATAAATAATATAAAAAACATAAATTTCATTATTATGTTAGACGAAAGTGTTCATTAGATTGTCATTAGATCATCCTCACTGTGCATGAAACAAGTCGATAGGCACTTAGATTTCATCCTGAGTATTTCTGTCCACACAAGGCCACTAACATTCCTAGTCCAGTGTTGGTTAATAAGATATTGTCTGCTCCCTGCATGAGTTTCATTTCTAGCAACACCTTGTATCATTCCCAGTTCTAGTAGTTGGGCTATAGACATAGACTCCAGATTGTCTCCTAATTTCTTAATCCGGCCAATATCCGTAATAGTGTTCAGGATATCAGCTTTGATGCCTGTCATTGTAGCTATCATCACCACTCTAGGGGTCTCCATGGATACCAGCCCAATCCACTGTCTGTCATGGTAGCTATCATCACCACTCTAGGGGTCTCCATGGATACCAGCCCAGTCCATTGCTCCATTACCTGTCATGGTAGCTATCACCACCACTCTAGAGGTCTCCATGGATACCAGCCCAATCCACTGTCTGTCATGGTAGCTATCATCACCACTCTAGAGGTCTCCATGGATACCAGCCCAATCCACTGTCTGTCATGGTAGCTATCATCACCACTGTGTGTTTGTGTGTCGAGTAAGACCATAGTCTACTCTTGCAAAAGATAGGTGCTGAAGACAGCCACCACAGAAATCATGCTGCCACGCAATAACGCCGTGAATTATGTCAACAACTGCTACATGTTATGGTGCTCGCCCTGCTCTGGACCCCCAGGCAGGTGCAGTGCCGGGCCTTATGCCTCGTAAGGGTCTAACCACAACTAATGGAGGTCCTTCTCAGATGTCCTGCGGAGCCAGAGGGCCTGACAACAGAACGTCTAGCCGTGCAAACAAAGACTTAAAATAATGCACTGGAATGCAGAGGGTATCAACAAAAAAATAAAACTAGAAAACATCTTGGCCAAAGAAAATGTGAGTGTATGTTGCTTGCAAGAAACTCACCTGGTCAAAAATATAGCCTTCAAAATCAGAGGCTACCAGTGTTACCGATCTGACCGAAAGGACAGGCGAAAGGGTGGGATACTGACTCTTGTAAAAAACAACATTCCTGCTTCCCAAATTGAAGTTTACATGGAAGGGGCTGAGTATCAGCACTTAAACTTAAGACAGACAATACAGACCTTCACCTGATCAATTACTACTGTCCAAATGACCGCCCACAGGCACTGGACACACTACCATTAAAAGGAAAAATGATTGTGTGTGGCGACTTCAACAGCCATTCGCAGAGCTGGGGCTATGATCACATGGACCAGAGAGGAGAGAGATTGGAAGACTGGCAGGATGAGAATAGATTCATCCTGATTAACAAACCGTCTGACCCACATAGCTTCTACTCGAGATCATGGCTCATTACAACTACACCTGACCTGGT
This sequence comes from Cepaea hortensis, assembly GCA_963921405.1. Lineage (NCBI taxonomy): Eukaryota > Metazoa > Mollusca > Gastropoda > Stylommatophora > Helicidae > Cepaea > Cepaea hortensis. The sequence continues at coordinate 90,833,776 of OY992882.1, read as the reverse complement.
GTTTCATTCACCAGACCTGGAGTGGAACATTACACGACAACTTGGTGGCAGTGACCATTGGCCAGTCTTTCTAACTGTAGAAAATGAGCTTGTAAGTGAAAGCAGCACCCTCTTGAGGTGGAACTACAAGAAAGCAGACTGGGCAGTGTACAAGCATCGCACCAGCATACTGGTTAGAAACCTGAACACTGAGAAGGACATAAATAAAGTAGTTGAAGAGTTTGGGAAATACATTCTACAGGCAGCGCGAGAAACAGTACCAAGAGGAGCCCGTAAACATTATAAACCCTACTGGAGTAGTGAACTGGAACAGTTGCATAATGATTGGATGTATGTAGAAAACAAGCAGAGGCCAATCCCAGCCAAGAGCACCACAATAAATATCAGCACGCAAAAGCCAAATTTCAAAGGGCCCAGCTGCAGTCTAGACGGAAAAGCTGGCAGGAAAAAACAGAGTCACTGAACTTTGAAAGAGACACAAGGAAGTTATGGAAGCTAACAAAACAGTTTAATGATGAGGGCACAGGGAGAAACTCAAAAATTGCACTACATAAAGACGGAAACATCTTAACAGGAAAGCAAGCAGCTGACCATTTTGCGGACTCATTCGCACAAGATAACAATATCGAAATTAGTCCAGAGAAACAACAAGAGATTCGAGAGAAATGGCAACATACAGGACAGAAAGAAATTGTACATGAGGTTATGGAGACACTTATCACAATCAGTGAACTGGAGCTAGCCATATCAAAACTTAAAATGAGAAAGTCACTAGGAGCTGATAGTATCTCCAATGAAATGATCAGGAACTTAGGAACAGATGCCAAAGCAAAGCTGCTACAGATCTTTAATAACACATGGACCTTAGGCAGTTTTCCACAAGTCTGGAGAGAAGCAATCATGATACCCCTCCTAAAATCTGGGAAAGATAGTTCCATTGCCTCCAGCTACAGACCCATTAGCCCCACCAGCTGTCTCTGCAAAACACTGGAACGCATCATCAATCACAGACTACAGTGGTACATTGAAAGTGAAAACATCCTTGTGCCACAACAGGCTGCCTTTAGGCAGTGCTACTCTACGGAAGATCAGACAACCTACCTCTCTCAAGAAGTTGAGGATGGGAAGAAGAGAAGCTGGTACTTGCGGCTTGGATAGATCTGAAGAAAGCCTTTGACAAAGTCTGGAAAGAAGGTCTGATGAAGAAACTGAGAAACTGTAAAGTCAATGGAAGAATGTACAAATGGGTGAAAGCATACTTGCACAACAGAAGATCCCGAGTACAGATAGACGGTCTCAAGAGCAAGAAAGTACTATTGCGTCACTGTGTTCCCCAGGCGGAGTCCTGTCCCCAACACTTTTTCTGATCTTCATTAATGATCTTGTTGCTAATCTACCCGATGGAATTAAAGCGGCAATGTACGCTGATGACCTGGTTTTGTGGAGCGCAAATGAACATGCATCAGTGACCACCATATTGCTACAGAGAGTTGTAGATACATTTGTTGCATGGGCAGATAGATGGTGTGTCAGCATAAACACTGACAAGTGCAACACAACTCTATTTACCCTTTCTCCAAAACAAAAGGCAGGGAGCATTCAGATAAATGGAACACCCCTATGAGAAGATAAAGAACCAGCATACCTTGGTGTAACATTCGACGACAGGCTGACATGGTGAAAACACAACAAAAAAAAAGCAGTAGCAAAAGCCAGAAGGAAAATAGCCATCCTGAGAAAGCGAAGTGGAACCACTTGGGGAGCCAGTGGGAAAATACTTAGCAAAGTTTATCAACAGAGCATACGACCACACTTGGAATACCGGCCAACTGCGTGGTGTTCAGCATCAAAAACCACATTACAGGAGCTGGACAAGGTACAAAATCAAGCTCTTAGAGTCATCACAGGAGGGATAAGATCAACCCCTATAGTAGCAATGGAGAAAATGGGGAGGACACAAGCTCTAAGAGAACGCAGAGATACAAAAACACTAATATAAGCAGAAAAGTTCCTCAGCTTGCCAGGCCACCCTATGAAGAACCGATTTGAAAACTTAGCTATGGGGCGGTTGAAAAGAAGTAGTTTCATCCACCAGACCAAACAACTCTGCAGAGAAACCATCGATCTTCCCACAGTTGGTATCCCCTTGACAACTATTTCAGAGCGAACCCCGTGGAAAAATGAACATAGACTATCGCTACAAATCCAGACAAAAGTGAGAGGAATATTTGACAAGGAAAAACAGAACAGTGTACAGCACAGAACAGCCACTCTCAGCTTCCTTGATGACGAATACCCACAGGACCTCTGGATCCGAGTCTACACAGATGGGTCAGCACAAAATGCTGTTCGAAATGGAGGAGTGGGAGTGTACATAGAATACCCAAATAATACTAGAGACACGGCCAGAGTTCCAACAGGAAAGTACTGCTATAAGTATGATGCTGAAATTGAGGCAATCAAGATAGTCACAGAGAAATTACAAAATACCAGCCATGGTACACAACCTGTGGTGATATTGACAGATGCAAAATCCGTAATAGAGGCGCTCCTGTCTGGGAAATTGCTAGTTCTAAGGGCACTACTTTCTGAACTTAGCAGTCGGCGTAAGGTCACCATACAGTGGATACCATCCCACTGTGGAGTCCCCGGAAACGACAGAGCTGATCGATTGACTAAGGAAGGAGCAAAAGAAGAACAACCTGATGTGTCCATTACATACCACCAAAAGAAAAGAATGATCAAATCAGTCAGAAGGCCACCAAACCTTACTCAAGACGACTACCACGTTATAGACAGACCAGAACAGGTCATTCTTCTGTGCCAGAACAGGACACAATAGATTATGCAACAACATGTATACACAATTCAAGATTGGTGACTCAGCCATGTGCACATGTGGTTTGGCGTCGCAGACAGCAGAGCACATACTCCAGGATTGCCCAAACTACAACATATCCAGGCGAACATTCTGGCCTAGAGAGACAACAGTGGAAGATAAACTCTATGGACCACTGAGTGAACTAAAAAAGACTGTTAGATTAATACAAGAGACAACATTGCAGTTATAAACATATTTCGGGCAAACGAAAGAAGAAGAAGAAGAAGAAGAAGAAGAAGAGGAAGAAGAAGAAGAAGAAGAAGAAGAAGAAGAAGAAGAAGAAGAAGAAGAAGAATCACCACTCTAGGGGTCTCCATAGATACCAGCCCAGTCCACTGCCTGTCATTGTAGCTATCATCACCACTCTAGGGGTCTCCATGGATACCAGCCCAATCCACTGCCTGTCATTGTAGCTATCATCACCACTCTAGGGGTTTCCATGGATACCAGCCCAGTCCATTGTTCCACTGCCTGTCATGTTAGCTATCATCACCACTCTAGTGGTCTCCATGGATACCAGCCCAATCCACTGTCTGTCATGGTAGCTATCATCACCACTCTAGGGGTCTCCATGGATACCAGCCCAGTTCATTGTCTGTCATGGTAGCTATCATCACCACTCTAGGGGTCTCCATGGTTACCAGCCCAGTCCATTGTTCCACTGCCTGTCATGTTAGCTATCATCACCACTCTAGGGGTCTCCATGGTTACCAGCCCAGTCCATTGTTCCACTGCCTGTCATGTTAGCTATCATCACCACTCTAGGGGTCTCCATGGATACCAGCCCAGTCCATTGCCTGTCACAGTAGCTATCATCACCACTCTAGAGGCCTCCATGGCGAAGTGATCAAGCTGCTAGTCTAATTTTCCTAGGGTTGTTTGTTTTCGGTCTCTGTCATTTGGTTCATGCGTGCAATTATTTAGGAGACGGGGGTCATTGCTGGAGCTTTGGAGTCTGTACTCTTTGTGGTGCTCTGGGCAGGATGCTCTGCAGAAAGAAGCAAGCCATATGGGATAAAACCCAGTGCAATGCAGCCGATTATCTTGCCTTTAAACAAGTCTGCTCTATCATTATCCTTGACTCCCGCATAGCCAACATGAATATGAAAGTGACATTGAAGCCTTGACCTCTTTACAGACTGAATCCACTGTACATACACACAACCCATCTGATCTTCTAAGCATGCTCATTGAATCGCTGAAAATGCAGACTTAAGTGGCTCTCTATGTTTCCAACTGGACCATCGCCTTTGTCAAAGCCATAATCTCCATGGTCATGCTGACTATAATGATAATAGTGTTGGCCAGTAATATATTGAATGCCATGACATAATGAAGTGGAGTGGCCAATCCCCTTCCCCATCACCTGTCCAGACAATTCCCAGAATATTCTGAATATTGCTATCTATTTTTGCGAAGCTGGGTCAACCTTAGAGTTATACTTGTAGGAAAACCCCTGGGAGTGAACTCAGAGGACTGTCTTGGCAGACAAGCACACTAACCACTATGCTACTGTGGCCCCAAGTAGTCACAGCCAAAGCTTCGCACCCTCTCCCGGACCCATAAAAAGCCCTGCACTTTGCAATTGACGGATGACTGACCCATCCATGTACATAATTTTACCCTCAGTAAAACACTCACTGACCAATGTGTGCGCTTCTGAAAGAACAGCCATAGGATTTTTCTTGACACAGACCCCATTAAGTGCTTTACCACTACTGACAGAAGATTGGAGAGCCAAATGTCTGCTCTGACCAGGCACTTGAAGATGAACACAAGGCACAATAAACTGCAGATAAAGGTCAGGTTAATGCCACAGCAGACAAAGCTGAAGGGGTGTGAAGTGGAGGTCTTCAGACATACTAGGTCATGACATTATGAAGTGAGGTGTCAGTTACTTCTAGTCAACTACTTTAGTACTCTACTTTCAGCACTATGTTCAATATTCAACTTCATTAACTTGCAATATGTACATTATTGTAGTAATCGGTGTTAGTTTTTAACACAATTTTGAGATGATTTCAACTTTTGGTGTTCTACTTTCAGCACTATGTTCAATATTCAACTTCATTAACTTGCAATATGTACATTATTGTAGTAATCGGTGTTAGTTTTTAACACAATTTTGAGATGATTTCAACTTTTGGTGTTTAATCTATTTTAATTGCTTATTCCAATGCATATATGTTTTGTCATGTTATTAATCTGTACAAAACTGTTTTTGCGCATATTCATGGGGGAAAAAAAGGTAACAGTTGTAAATAGCATACCAAATACTGTCACTGAGTTGTGAAGTGTAAGGTCTTCACATATTCTAGGCCTCGATATGAGGTGGGGTGGCTGGTTTCCTTCCATATACTTTCTTCTCTGAAAATTTGCTAGTACTCATTTTTATGAGGCTGGGTCAATCCCAGAGTGTAATGGTAACAACAACAACAACAAAAAACAATTGTCTTGGCAGGCAAGTGCAACTAAACCACTATGCCAATATGAAAGTAAGCATCAAGTAAAAGTAAACTCTGCTTGTATGTTACCGGGGCCCATAAGGGAAGTGAAATAGTAACACTAGAGCCTACCATGCACGTCGTAAGAGGCCACTAGGGAGGGCTAGCATGAGACTGGTTACCTCATCCTATAGAAAACTTTAGCGGCAAAATTCAACCAATCATGGGCAAGTCTGCAATGTGTTTGGCTTGAGTTGGTTGAGGTCTGATGCTCTTGTAGGAGATGAATGGTAGAAGAAGAAGAGCAAAGGTCAAATCGTATATAAATATAAGAGCAAAGGTCAAATCGTATATGAATATAAGATTACTATGTACCCGGAACGGTTAACCTGGTCAACAAATGCCTGAAGAAGTCGGATGTGTCGGCCGAAAGGCGCAAATATGGCAGCTCTGCTGTAAACAGGCACAACGCAATTACGTCCAAAACTATATTCCGGGTGAATGCAGAAAAAGAAGTAAAAGATTACTATGTATTTCTGTTTCAAATATAAAGCATTTATACTTGCAATTACAAGGCACTTCGTTAAGCACAAAACCACACTGTATAATCATTGTAGTCTATTTGTTGTGACTAAACCAAACACAAACATCATTCTTTGTTTGGTTAGGAAACAGGACATGGCAAAACTTCTGAGTTTGAGTCTGTGAGCAGTGTGGATCAACTCATCAGAGCGGCAGACAAGGCCTTACTATAAACCTTGGTGTGAGTTGAGAATCAACGCATCAAGAAATAATTATAGCAGTCGATTAACATCAAGAAAAATTTCACAGAAGAAGTGAACTACCATCAAGAAATAATTACAACAGCGAATTAACAACAAGAAATATTTCACAGCTGTGTTATTAGCATCAAGTAATCATGATATAAGTAAGTTGCGAATATTGAAATTACAGTGACTTTTTTTTTTGTAGTGAAAGTTGGACATGTTTGTCTGTACAAGGATTGTAGAAACAGAACTTGAGCATATTTTATTAAAGTTAAATCTAAACTGATCAGAAGAAAAGTTTGCACCTGATGTACTGGATCACTTATGATTTATGTAACTCATAATTACCCTCAGAATGTCCTTGTCATTGTTACAAAAGTTAGATGCATGCCCTTTTGTCATAGTCAACCTCAGCATTTTCTAGCTATTGGTGATTTACTAGGCAAGTTTACATTCAGTAGTTTGCTACTGCTTTCTGAATGACCAACACTCATACCATTGTATGAAAATCAGCACAGGTGGTCTGCTTAAAGATCACCTGCAGCTGTTTCGACCACAGTATGCGGAATTGCAAATTGTGTTTGTAACCCATCACCTTGGTCATTGAACCAATTACATAGAACCAGTTCTAATGTATGGCTGTGAATCCTGGACAATTAATAAAGAATCCCTGGAAGCTTTGGAAATGCGGTTGTAAAGAAGCATGCTGAAAATTCCTTGGACAGCCAAAATAAGCAATATGGCCAATTTGAGGGAAGCTAAGTCGCAAAGACAATTTATAACAAATATCAGAAAAAAGCAGTCTTCATTTTTTGGCAACAGATGAGAAGACAGCTGAAAAAATTTGTGAAAAGAAAGATAGAGGAAGACAGCAAGAGAAAATGCTTGACAGTCTTGTGTCATGGCACAGAAGGGAGTCAACACATGAACTGATACATGCCAAAGGAGATTGCAAGATGTGGAGAAGCATGATTGCCTATGCCAGTCGGCAAGGCACTTGATGATGAACTCATAGTTTATGTAAACAAAACATGAAGCTTACACAAGATATATTAAATGTAAGTAAAGGACCCTGAAGACGCACTGGGCATCTTTGGCTAGACCCTTATATGTATAGACCAATCAGCACTTGGTGGTGATGTAATCAGTATCACACCAATCACGGTACTTCCTGAGACATTCCCTGGCAGCCATTTTAGGCTGGGTCAAACTGTGAGCTCAGGTCAGGGTCAACCTGTTGGTCAAGGTCAACATGTGAGTCAAGGTCAACCTGTGATTCCAGGTCAGGGTCAACCTGTGAGCCCAAGTAAGGGTCAACATGTGAGCCCAGGTCAGGGTCATTCTGTAAGCTCAAGTCAGGGTCAACCCATGATTTCAGGTCAGGGTCAACCTGTGAGCCAAAGTCAGGGTCAACCTGTGAGCCCAGGTCAGGGTCAACCTGTGATTCCAGGTCAGGGTCAACCTGTGATTCCAGGTCAGGGTCAACCTGTGAGTCGAAGTCAGGGTCAACATGTGAGCCCAGGTCAGGGTCAATCTGTGAGCTCAAGTCAGGGTCAACCTGTTATTTCAGGTCAGGGTCAATCTGTGAGCCAAAGTCAGGGTCAACCTGTGAGCCCAGGTCAGGGTCAACCTGTGAGCCCAGGTCAGGGTCAACCTGTGATTCCAGGTCAGGGTCAACCTGTGAGCCCAGGTCAGGGTCAACATGTGAGTCCAGGTCAGGGTCAACCTGTGAGCCCAGGTCAGGGTCAACCTGTGATTCCAGGTCAGGGTCAACCTGTGAGCCCAGGTCAGGGTCAACATGTGAGTCCAGGTCAGGGTCAATCTGTGAGCTCAGGTCAGGGTCAACCTGTCAGTCAAGGTCAACCTGTGAGCCCAGGTCAGGGTCAACCTGTGATTCCAGGTCAGGTCAACCTGTGAGCCCAAGCCAGGGTCAACATGTGAGCCCAGGTCAGGGTCAATCTGTGAGCTTAAGTCAGGGTCAACATGTGAGCCCAGGTCAGTGTCAATCTGTGAGCTCAAGTCAGGGTCAACATGTGAGCCCAGGTCAGGGTCAACCTGTGATTTCAGGTCAGGGTCAATCTGTGAGCTCAAGTCAGGGTCAACATGTGAGCCCAGGTCAGGGTCAATCTGTGAGCTTAAGTCAGGGTCAACATGTGAGCCCAGGTCAGTGTCAATCTGTGAGCTCAAGTCAGGGTCAACATGTGAGCCCAGGTTAATTCTAAAATTACACCATGATGCAAATTCAAACTCATGGCCACAAAGGTCCAGCCATTACATTACCTCACCTCTCTATACATACTGGTTCATATAAATTCAGCTTAAGGAAACCCTATGATCCCAAGAGAAACTTCCTCATTGATGGGATTGGGTACTTTTGAAATTATTTTAATGGAATTAGAATGAAAAGAATCATTTCTGCATATTCAAGAATACAGATTGCTTGTAACATAAAGAAACAACCATACTTTTGAAACATGCCTGGGCAGCTACGTATTTCATCAAATGTGGACCACATAATTCTCCTGGTGCATGAAATCAATGTGAAGTATTCAAATTAAGAGTAGTGGTACAGGGTGACACAAACAAACACAGATCCCATAAAAAGTTTATTAAATCCTACAAAGGTCAAGCAAATTTCTTGAAATTTGGTGAACTTAAACTTTAGTCTGTATACAATTATTTCCAAAAGTTTCAGTTACCTCGGCCATGTTGCATAAAAGTTATGCTCCAAATGGCCTCCAGCGTTCAATACACACTTGCATAAATTGCGCTAATTGTCAATTACTCGACCGCATTCCTCTGTGGGGATTTCCCTGATCTTTGCTGTGATTACTGTCTTCATTTCACCAATTGTTTGAGGGTTGTTCTGGCACACATTATCTTTGAGATACCCCCATAGATAAAAAATCTAGCGGGTTCAAGTCAGGTGAATGCGGTGCCCACTCCAAGTCACAATTCATGCTGATCAGTCTCCTCTGAAATCGCTCTCTCAGCCAGGCTAGAGAGTCATTTGATGTGTGTGGGGTGGCCCCATTCTTGCTGGAACCACTGTTAATCTTGATCCAATCCTCTGTGTCGTCCCAATGATGCCCAAAACTTTCAAAGATTTGTTGATTGTGTTTTTGTGTGTGGGTCACCCAGGTCAAAGGCCAGGTGGAATAGGTTACATTTTGTAGGCCGAGAGCAAGGAGGAATAGAGGGCCAATCTTTCCCTCACTTTAGCAATCAATGAGCCCAGGAGTCTGTGTTTATGACATTACCAGTGCAGTTCGCTACCAACATCCCTAGTTGGCCCACCAGTGGTAAGATAAAAGGAACTAGATTATTATCAGGAAACAATTATATTTTAACACTCCAGTGCCTGTATACATCAAACTCTTGCCTGCTGTTTCCATTCTTGCCATGCCTTATAAGTACATTTCTAATCTTACCTGCAACAAATATTTATTTATCTGTGTAATGTATCCATTTATATATATTTAATGTTTGTAATGCTTGGTGCAGTAAACATTTATTTATGTGATATTTGTCAGACTTGGTGACCTAGACATCAAGCAAGATCTAATTGCTGCCTTTAGTACTGGTGCAGAGGAATGAATATAGAAGAGGCAGAAATTGAAGTGTGAGGGGAAGAAGAGTAGAGGATTTTTATGAGAGCATGTAACCTCCTCTAAAATTACTGTAAACAATATAAAATAATACAAAGTAATGCCTTTACAGAACAGGATTAAGACATATATACAGGATGTTGTGGCTACTAGCCTTCATCAGCAAGCAAACACATACACAAAACACAACATGTAGTCACGGAGAAGACCCTCCGGTGACTACTTAAGGCATAAGAACGGGATGAGAAGAATATAAATATTAAAAAATGAAAGCAATGAAGAGAAAATGAAAACTTGAAACAAAAATGTGACTATATATTGTGTTTTGTATATGTATTTGTTTGCTGATGAAGGCGTCACCACAACGTCCTGTATGTGTCTTAATCCTGTTCTGTAAAGCTGCATTACTTTGTGTTATTTTATATTGTTTACATTTCCTCAGCTTTACCACAGTTCCACCAAATTTTATTCATATTCTAAAATTACTGGAGAGCTTGAGAGTGGCCATCGTGGTCTCGTACTCGAAGGGAAATGCCCAGCTGCACCTCAAAGTGGTCGAGGATGAGCAACACACAATCATGTGGCAAACATAGCTCTGGGGCCTGAGTATTCACTGGTATAGTCAGAAATTGCAGTCAAAAACAGAGGTAACTTACCAGGATGGATGTGGAAGGCAAGGGGAAATCATATTATCTTCCAAAGTCTTCATAAGTAAAACAGATCAGAATGCCATCTTAGAAATGAACAAACTAGGAAGAGCTTAGAGGTGCAGAGATGTGGTTTCTGAGATGGTTGTTGTGAATACTTTGGATGTCCAGAGTAACTAATAACAATTGTCTAGAAGAATCTAATGAAAGTATAACATTAAACACAACTATGAGAAAGGGGAAAACAGTGCTCTTTAGTCATATAATGAGAAGAGAAACATTGGAGAACATCCCGATGACTGGAAACATCAGCAGTAGGGGAAAAAGATGCAGACTGGAAGAACTGATGCCTGATTGTCTAAGATGACAGCATAGAGAAATTTCATCAATAGAATTGATCAAGAACATCTGGTTGAGATCTGTTGATAGACATTATGCTTAAGCCACTTTGAAAGGCACATGATAATGATGACTATGATAGTGTAATCTCCTGGATTTTCAAAATGAACCACAGGATTCAGGTACAATTCACTGAATGTGATGTACAGTTGATCATCCCACTTCATAATGCTAAGACTATATATACAAAGAACTATCTGTACATATCCTTACAGCAGTATTTATTAGATTATTTTACCTATGTTGCTTATATATACTTACTACTTTACATAATGATTGTGCATACATTGTTTCCTTGTGGGTGTAAATAGAACATTTTGCTTCACATGTACCTGTTGAAGCTTGTATCTTGTTACAATATGCAGCATTGTGTGAGTGATGATGAAAAAAGGGATTTCAATTATTATGTGATAAAATGTAACTATCACAGATCAAGAGGCCAATTTTCATGGCCAGTATTTCCAAGTGATAATGGTAGGAAACCAGTTTTCATGGCCAGTATTTCCATGTAATAATGGTAGGAAGCTAGTATTTTCAAGAGATAATGGTAGGAAACCAGTATTCATTGTTAGTATTTCCAAGTGATAATGGTAGGAAGCCAGTTTTCATGGCCAGTATTTCCATGTGATAATGGTAGGAAGCTAGTATTTTCAAGAGATAATGGTAGGAAGCCAGTTTTCCATATGATAATGGTAGGAAGCTAGTATTTTCAAGAGATAATGGTAGGAAGCCAGTTTTCATGGCCAGTATTTCCATGTGCAAAGAATACCATGGACAGCCAGAAAGACCAATGAACAAGTCCTTCAAGAAACAAATGAAGATCATAAACTGATTAGACGTAGACAGTCACAATTTTTTGGGCATGTTATGAGAAGAAATGATTTGGAGAACTTGGTGACAACTGGTAAGATCGAGGGCAACAGACCAAGGGGAAGACCTAGAAGCAAGTACCTGGATGGCTTGGCATTGTGGCATGGTTGAGACAAAAACACAGAGCTGATCCACGACTCTGGTGATCGAGTGAGATGGCAGAACATGACCGCCCACGCTTACCGGCATGGCACATGATGGATGGATGGATTTCCATGTGATAATGGTAGGAAACTAGTATTTTCATGAGATAATGGTAGAAAGCCAGTTTTCATGGCCAGTATTTCCATGTAATAATGGTAGGAAGCCAGTATTTCCAAGTGATAATGGCTGAAGCCAGTCTTTCCATGTGATAATAGTAGGAAGCCGGTATTTCCAAGTGATAATGGTAGGAAGCCAGTATTCATGGTGAGTATTTCTAAAAGTTCATGACAGTTGGACAGTATTCATGGTCAGTAGTTCCAAGTGTTTTAATGATAGGCCAAGAAATATGAAAATTATTACCCATATTGTTTTATTCATTAGTCCTGTTATAAATTTAAAATATATAACATCAACAAGGCAATAGTTCTTCACAGGCTTGTATTTCATTATTGGTCCCACAAACAAAAAACAGCAAAACTCAGCTGCATCGGTTAAATCCATGCTTTCATCTAAAGGCAGTCAGTAACATGTGCATACTAGCTACCATATTTTCCATGTCTTCTCAACAATCAACATTTTATATTCTTCTAGTCACATCTCATTCTTCTTACTTTTTGCTCACTTGCAGACGTCAGTGTGAATAAATGCAAAGAAAGCTCAGTCACCTTAAGCTTATTGACATCTCCATAGAGTTTGTCCTAAAATGGAGCAGATGTAGGCCAAAATAATTGGACACTCCTGTAACAAATGTCTGGCTGTTATTTTACCAGTTCCACAATTACATTCATCGGTATCTCCTATCTTTAGTTTATTGAACATGTATTTCAGCCTGTTGTGTCCTGTGCCTAGTAACATTCAATGCAAGTTTCTTTTTGAAGATTCTAGGCACACAACTTTACATACTGCTACAAGAAGTCCCTTTACAAATTCTTCATCGAAAGATGATTTCGACCATTTGACATTTTTTTTTAGCAGTGATATAACTAAGTAGTTATAACAGAATTTTCATCATCCACGGATATTTTCCTTAAAACAGATTTGAATTTTAATAATGAAGACATAAACAATAGATTGCACTATTTATTGCCTGGCAATAATTGCCTGCAATCTATTGTTTGTGTCTTCATTAGTCAAAAATTATTATTATTATTTTATATATATATTTTTTTTTTAGAAACTTGGTTATATTCACAGGCCACAATAAAGGATGCCAAAGCCATAGATTAAGCCTCACAGCTCCTTTATAGTAGTAATTTTACTTTCACTATCATTACAGTCCATTTTTCACAACAGCGTTATATAACAGAGTTTAACAATAATAGTATCATTCTGCAAGGGATGGATCATTCAAATAAAGACAGCTTTAAATGGACAAAGTAATGTAAATTTTACATGCAACATTGCTGACCTATACAGTGGCTGTATGAAGCATGTAAACCTCTCACAGCCAGATTATAGAATGTGAAAGTTCTACACTCTCTAAGAATTTGATTATGTCACATGATATAAAGTATATTTGGCCATCATCATCATGTGACATGCTGAAAAGCAAGGGCGGCCATGTTTTGCCATCTAACTTTGGCGACCATAAAAAATCCTTGGAAGGAAACAAAAGGGAAATCCTGAGAGGAAAAGTGATAAATCAATCAATAAACAAGATAATAAGATAAAGAAATACTGAAGGAAATAATTCATACAATATTACAATAATCTCAAAGAAGAGAAACATGTACATAACAATTACTCCAGCTGATCTCAAGTCTACCACATGTGTGATACAGTGTTGAAACATATACAAGCCTATGTATGCTGCAATAAAGCAATATTTGTGTATGATTTGCATTAATCTGTTCTGGCAGCTTTTCTTGCACATTACTGTTATTTTATGTTTCTTTTGTAAACAAGTGCATTTCATGTTCTCTTCATCATGCCTTGAGTCTTGACATGGTTATGTGTATCTGAGTTTAGTCACAATTTGGGCATAATAACTGAATAACATATTTGAGATTCTATACACTTTATAACATATTTGGGGTTTAACAAAATCTACGACAATCCAAAATTAAACAGGATTTATAAAACAGTGTTGCAGGTAAGTGTGTTGGTTAGGTAGCTACTCACCTGTGTATACCAGCAACAACTTACTTTTGTTATAATAGTGGGATCATGTCCTGAGGTTGATGTACTTCTGATAAAGTGAAGTCATGTGAAGTGCACTTGCTGAGTTTTTAAATGTTAAAAGGGTGTATTCAAATTCTGGATTACACATTGGTAGCAATGTATCAAAAGTGGAGGGATATTTCAAAGTCTGTTGATAAATTATAAATAAAGCAGAGACATTTTGTAAAGTCTGCTTTCCGTTTTTGGACTGCCCTTATATACTTTATAAAATATCTAGGGTTCCTCAGAATTTTATAACTGATACTGGTTTATTTACCCAAGGTGATAAGATCTTAAGACAGTGAATAAATTTACCATTTATCTGCCATATTCAGAGTTTTGTGATTCATTACATCAACACATTTTTTTCTTTGAGGCTTTAAATTTCAGAACATACAATAAAAAAAAACACATTTTTGCAAGTCATCTATATATATTTCCACATTTTTCTTCATCATATAAGTTACTAGCTTATTTGATGCTGGACTTCTCACTCTAGGATAAAGCAGAAGCCGCATCACTTCTGCTACAGTGCAGCCCTCTCTGGCACATCCTGAGATGTAGATCTCTGTCACCAGGAATGCTAACCTGGTCAAAAATGCACACAAAAGTCGGATGTGTTGGCAAGGATCTAGGCCCAAGGATGCATAACAATACACCACAATTACATCCGGAAAAAAACACTCTGGATGAACGCAGAAGAAGAAGAAGAAGATCTGTCACCTGGGAAGACCTGAAGGATGTCTTCTGGGTTCTCAATTCCAGTTCAACATGAACATGCACCAGTGTGGGAGATTTTGAGGCAGGAAATCCCACAAGCAATCTGGGCACGTTAAAATAAACTACATAATAACAACTAATAACAAAACTACAAATAAACTTGGGAAATACAAATAGGCTGTAAGGCCACTGCCCTGGTACAATTGTTACAAAAGACAACCTGTCTATGGGTAGATAAAGCCTGCTACCTTGGACGGAAGCCATCTATAAACCTTCCAAAAGTGCAGGCCAAAGTTGGATACGCCAACCTATGAGGTGCATAATCAGGTGCCATGCACTCCCCTTAAAAAAAGAATGGAGAAGGCAAAAGGATGGTCAAGTAGTCTGTACTGACTAGTCCTTCGTCGACAAATGCTTTGCCTGTTTGTTTGTTTTTTTAGTTGTGGATTGAGTCAGGTCTGTAGTCTATGTCCATATTTGTTCTTCCAATGAGAGGTGACCAAGAGTTGATGATTAACACTGTCATAAACATGTGAGCATAACTCGCACTTTGGAATGTTGCTGGATTGTCAAACTTATGTAGTGTGATATAAGTTGTCATCAAAGTCATCTCTTGTCACATGGTTAATGCTGTAATGGGTCAAGACTGAACAATGTCTGTCGGTTTCTCTCTTGGCCCATCTGTTCAATCAATTGTCTTAGACTTCAATCACAAGCTTTTGTTATCTGTCACACTGAAAGTTGCCCGTATTCTCACAATAATCACTGTCTTGCCAGCATGACTATTGTTAGTCATCATCTGAACTGCTACTGCCATCTCCACTACTTTGTAGTCTCTGAAAAGTAATACAATCAACTTAGTGACTACAGTAAGTAATAAAATAAACTTAGTGACTACAGCAAGTAATAAATGTTCCATTTGGCCTATACTGAAGATGATCCAGTTATAGAAGTCATGAATTCTCAATAAATGGATATAGATTCTAGCAAACACAGAATGTCACAGTGGCATGGAAAGAACAGTGATGGAAGAAGGGGCAAGGATCAACCAGCATGAAGATGGACACAGGACATTGCAGACATCTTGGGAATTAGGGTGCATGAGGTGGGAGAAATGGCAAAAAAGATGGTGAATCAGCTGGCCCTGATGAGAGCGATGATCTGCAAAGGATCTGCTAAATGATGAAGATCAAACAGATTTAATGCAGTCCAAGTGACACGAGCTGTTAAAGATCAAACAGACTTAATACAGTCCAAGTGACATGTGCTGTTAAAGATAAAAAACATCAACTCTTGCCTAGAATTAACCATGGTAAGCCTTCACATATTTTATGCTATAGCACAATGATGTGAGGCTGATCAGTTCCCTTCATTAACACCTTTCAATATCAGCCAATACCCAGATTAAAATGATCAGACACTACTTTATAAGGCTGGGTAGACATCAGAGCTGTAGAAAGTCAAAGACCCCTTTTTATGACATGAGACATACAGGGTATATTGTGCCAGCCCCGCATGTTTAGATCCAAGTGGATCACTGGATGATGTGGTCAGTGTCACACTGGACGTATTTACTTCCCAGGAAATTCTCCTAGTGCCCGTTTGAGACTAGGTTGATCTGGGAATGCAGGTCTGTGAAAAAATCCCTGCTCTCAAAGGGGATTTGAACACATGACTACTGCGTTGCCAGCCAGTGTTCCCCAGAGCTGCACTGGTCAGTAAAGAGACAACTAGCTACTGCCAAGGCCTGAACCCAGACCTGAATTTAAAGTTGCCAGTCTTGACCATATCTCATATCTCCTGAGATTAACAAGATATATGAGGGGGCTTCTCCTGAAAACCTTAAAAGTGTGATAGAAATTACAATAACCATGCCATTGTCTTGTAACTTGTCAATATTGTTGTTAAGGATGTCAAGAGTGTTAAGTACATGACATCACTGTGCACATGAGCACATTGATGTCATAAGGACAGTTTACATGCACCAAAGTAAAGCAGCGTTCTGTTATCCGTTTTTCGATCAGTGAAGAGATGATCGTAAGAGATACACAACCGCTCACTTAGATGGCTCCACAGCGTATGCTTTGTTGTCATGCTGTCGTTTGCGTGACTGAATTCACCTATAGAAATTCATCAGCGAATGAAGGTCCAGTATTGTGATGCACGCCTGTAAGTCCAGCAAATGTATTAGAGGATTTGGAAGTTTGAAAATGGCATGACTTCTGTGACAGACTGTTCACACCGAGTAGTGACCCCAGAGAATTTTTTTCTACAGGAATCTAAGCACTTTATCGGCGCTGGAGGACTTGCATAGAAAAATGATACATTTGTTCTTTACTTTTTCAGAACATATTCACACAAAAACATTTAAGGTTTTCATCTGAAGCCCCTATGTATATCCAACTTTCAAGTAAATAAATGGAAAAAGTGCAGCTCCATTTTTCAGGATCTGCTGCTCCTAAAAATACATTAAGGAACCTAATAAATCAATAAATGTATTATTCTGGAAATGGAGCACATCATGGTTTAGACAACAATCAGGTAAACACTTTTCCTCTTCTTCTTTTGCCTTTTATCTCCCAACGGAGCATAGGCCATCAACCAACTCACACCCAGCCCTTTATTGGCTTGTTCACGATTGGTTGGATTTTGCAGAAAAAGTTGTCTATGGGATAAGATAGCCAGTCTCATTCTAATCCTAGCTAGTCATCACGTACGATGTGCATGGTAGGTTACAGTGCTACTTCTTCTTCTTCTGCGTTCATCTGGAGAGTTTTTTCGGGTGTGATTGTGTTGTGCCTGTTTACAGCAGAGCTGCGATACTGTGCCTTTAGGCCGACACATCCGACTTCTGCGGGCATACCGGGTTAACCTTCCTGGGGACAGTGTTACTATTCATTACTTCCCTTAAAGGCCCTAGTAAGACAGTTAAATTACTGTATTAAGTCAATAATTACAAGAGATGATCACTTTCAAGGAACACTTACCAACTTCATCAGATCCATCAACTTATAGGGGTCCTCACCAGCAGCTAGATCACGAATGTCTTTTGGCAAGGCATAATTTGCATAATCTGAGCTTTGTACGCCATCTTCACTCTCCACACAATGGAAACTTAACTCTGACTGAAGAAAACGCATATAAACATCTCAACAAATGTATGTGTTTTTTTAAAGGAGGAATTACAACAAATAAGAAGGCAGAGTGTACTTTCTCCCAGAATCTTCCAACATATTTAAATCCTAACCTGATTTCTTTCTGTTTCCCTGTTTTGCTTTAAAGACATCAGGTTAATAAGAAACATCTGGAGCCAGATTTGATGTTTAAATCACACATAGTAGTATTAGCGGGGCAACCTCTTGCTATTTTCATTGTCTAGGTGCTAGAACTCTCTATAGGCAGCTGTTCCATGGTAACCCTGTTAAATGACCAAGCCATCTGACTTGTGATTGTCCAATACAATTCAACACTGGCACTGTCCCCATTCCACCAGCTGATCTGACCATGTCTGATCTTGTCCCTTCTCATTGCACATTAAATGGTTACAGTTGAGGGGAATGACTTCACTGCACTGAGTTTCACTCTATCTGGCTCTGTCTCTCTCTGCAGCATGGCAAGCCGTGCCACACAAAACATGAACTACGCAGCTCTAGCAATGATCATCAGGGATCTCCAGAAAACTACTCAGTCTTAACCATTTTTTTTAAAGTTGTGTATCCTTTACAGAAAGTTGCAATCAACACCAGCATTTTATTGCTGTTGTTCAGTAGTCTGCCACTGCTTTCTGAACGACCGGCTCCCATAACAACACGTTAAAACCAGCGCGACACAGTCTGTTGCCAAATCGGTCACCACTGTGTTTCGAACGTGGGTAAGCGGCATTACGAATCGCGTCCGCAACGCATCACCACGGAGACCGGCTAGTCTTAACGATGCATTCCAAAAATGAACCCAAGACCTTCAGAGCGAGAGATACCACATGTATAATTCAAAATCAGCATTTCATGTATGCTGTTTCTTTAGCTTCTCTTTAACTCATTGCCAGTGTTCAGGTCTTCTTCTTCTTCTGTGTTCATCCAGAGTTTTTTTTCCGGACGTGATTGCGTTGTCCCTGTTTACAGCCGAGCTGCGTTCTTGCGCCGTTAGGCTGATACATCTGACTTCTGCTGGCATTTGTTGACCAGGTTAACCTTCCCTGGGTGTCCAGGTCTGACACTGACAGCAGAAGATTAGAAGAAAGATCATACAGTATATAGTATTTAAAGTATATAGTATTTATAGTATATAGTATTTATAGTATCATATAGCATTTACTGTGCCAACTGTTACATGCCTGACCGGCAACATTAATTAAATTCATCCAATAACTTGATCTTCTCTGTTGCATTGATCTTCATTGCCACTCCTCCATCAGGCGGCCAAATGCTCCCAAAGCCTCTTAAATGTTTCGTTTGTTTTGGTTGTTCGCTCCCCATGAAGACCTCAGTCATCATGTCTTCCCATGTGAAGGTGAAAAACTGTCCCCTCTTCATACTTTACTCCCTTGCAGCTATGTTCAGGTTGTCAGTATGTCACTGCAACTAATCATGTGCAACTGCCATGAGATCTCCATTGTCATTATCCTCATAGCACAACTTAATGCTGTGTAGAAAACGTGGAGACTATACATTTTTGTGTAGACTACAATTAGGTCAACTAAAAGACTACACTTACCACCTCCTGTTTTAAATATATTTACCCTCCTGTCGTGCCTTTTCAAATAGTCTACAACATTATTGCAGCACCATCCTTTGATGCAATCTGCAAGACGCATTTCCAGATGTGTCTATCTCTTGCCAACATCTCAGTTTCTGCCAGGGGTTTCCTGTCAATTACTGAATAGTATTTGTATCAACATATTTGTGGTCTTCCCCCTTTTCAATCTGCTGGGACTGATCCAGTAAGGATGGTGTTGGAAAATCTTGACACAAGACTGCAGCATTGGAGTGTGTTTCTACAGTTAAGATGTCTTTGTATGGCTTTACGAATATTTTTTACATTGGCATTTAAGATATGATCTCAGGAGAAAGGTTTAGATACTCCAAAAGCAGATACTGCCACAGGGCTGTGAAGTCTTAGCTATGTCTTAACATATTCTGGGTCAAAATATTAGAAGGCATGATGATCAGCTCCCTTTCTTGCAATGGTCCTTCCCAGGGCATTCTTTAAATGCTCAAGTATCCATTTATGGGGCTGGCTTGACCCTCATTACTCATTAGAGCTATAATGTTTGAGAAAACCTTCAAATCTTGCCACTAATAGGGACAACTCCAGACCACTACATTAGTAAGCACATGCACTAACAACTACACTTCTTCAGGTGCTGGTCCGGAGCAGACATCGGGGATCAAGACTCTCCAATGATCATGTGATATTTTGATGAAGCTAATATTGCTTTGTTGCCCAGCTGTTTAAACTCCCCAAACACATATTCAACTTCCTCTGCCTGGTACTTGCCCACATCAGGCTAATTTCTCTATTCCACTTCTTCAGTTGATGAATCCCATCAATTTCATATGTATTTTGCTTATTGTTTTGATGAAAGATCTTAACACATCTGCAGCTTTCAAAACCTCAGCATTTAATTTACTTAATTTTCTATCCAAATTCTTCTAAGAAAACCATAATACCACTGCCTACAATTTCTTCACTATTTCATTGTTCATGGCCCAATATTCACACCCATACACCTGAACAGATCACACACAACTTTTCAATAAGCAGAATTTTGTACTTGTAATATGTTTATTTTTCATGATGTTCATTCTTGTAAAAAAAAATTTTTTTAAATGGCAATTCCTCTCATTATCTCTGAATCACATCTTCCGCCAGATGTACTTGCATAATCTAGACATTAAAAGTCATTGATGTGATCGATTTTTATGGCTTCAATTAAATATAAAGTATAATAGTATTTGTGCTTTCTTTTAAACTACCAAGCATTAAATTTACCATGCATTCAATTTTGCTAAAGTTGAATGATAATCCCTTCTTTTTTTAAAATCTACTTCACCATCTTGTCTAAATGGTTTGCACACTACTTTGAAACTCTGCTATTAAAACTGTGACATTGACATATCTCAGAATATTTACATGTTGGCTCTAGCTCTAACTCCCTCAACATATTTCATTTTTATTAATATTGCCTCACAACAAATACTGAACAGATCAGGTGAACTGGGGGGAGGGGGCAATTGCTTGCTTTGAACCCAAGCGTAGTCCATACATGTACTACTACTTCTAGTCCACTGGACTGATGTTGTGTATGGATTAGCTTTCCCTATTACCAGAGTTCCCCACCATCAGATGAACCCACCTCGACTTATGAGATACTTGTAATGTATGTCCCTAAGTCAAATACAGAAAGTCAACATTTTAGTCCAACTGGCCGGTGTAGGGGTTGAACCTGCTACCTCGGCATCAGCACACCGGAAGTTTAAGGGTGAGTGCTCTTATTATTCGGCCATGCTCACCTCCAATCAGGTGGTAAAACACATTCTTGTCAAACTCTTCTGGTGGCTGCTCTGAGTTTGTGAAGTTCTTCATAATTGCTAACACATGCTTCCTCCCATATATATTTTCTCTATAATGAGATAACAACAACAACTATATGTTTATTCATTTTTCCCACAAGGATAAAAAGTCTTTAACTCTTTCATAGTTATTACTTTATCTCATTTTATCCCAGGCATTTTGTTAGTACTCTGACTCACTCTACTTCAATAATTGCTTTAATCTCTTTATATTTCAGACAGCTAATACACTAACTCTGTCTGGAACATGCAGTTATTTAATAGTCACAAGTGCCTGGTACTAGAGTTAAACATGTTTTCCACAAAACTATATAAGAACACTATTGTCCTCACCACAAAGACTTACTACTGTCACAATAAAGCAGGCATAGACTGCAAATCTACTGCTATAGTTCAGTGGTTCTCAAAATTGATGGTATTAACCCCCTAACCCTAAGATTTTGGACAGATTTGCAGAAAGCAGTGTGTATTTGCTGTGTGAATATTATGTATGATGAAAATAAGGATGTGGTCTAGGAGGCAAGGGGTTGGCAGTCTGAACAAAGTTGGGAACAACGTAATGAGTAATCTTTATCTCAGCAGGTTTTAAAAATTGATCTGGGTTCCAAGTAAAAAATGAGTAACAGGAAATGTCCTAGAAAGTACAGACGACCAGCATGATATTGAAAACATCATTGATCAAGTGTCGATTTGTCTATAAAATATTGAGCTTGCACCATATACTTAACACATCCCAGGGCATGTCAAAGGGTCCCTTTACTCTGTTTGCTAACTGTAACAGTCAAACATCTGCTCACCTGCTGACAGCTGCCACTATCCTGGCTCCCTGCTGCCAACTGCTCCAGGTCATCCCAAGTGTACATCAAACTATCAGTCACTCTGCCCCAGGGGTTGAAATCCAAAAGAGTTACCTTCCCCTTTGATAAGAAAACAGATATATTATTCTTCAATATTCAATGAAGAAGAAAAAGAAATAAATAAAATTTAAGCATATATGTAGTTTCTGAGGAAAATGAAAAGAATATCATGGACAGACAGAAAGCCCAATGAGTAAGTCCTACAAGAAGCAAATGAGAACCATAAACTGATTAGAAAAATTAGACGAAGACAGTGACTATATTTTTGGACACATTATAAGAAGAAATAAATTAGAGAACTTGGTGACAACTGGCAAGATTGAGAGGAAAAGAACAAGGGGAAGGCAGAGAATAAAATATCTGGATCACTTGGCCATATGACATGGTCGAGACAAAAACAAGGAGCTGATCCGTGACTCTGGTGATCATGTGAGATGGTAAACAGGACCGCCCACACTTATCAACTTGGCACATGATGATGATGAAGCATATCTCATTTTTAGAAGTTTTACTAAGATTAATCAACATTATCATCATCATTTGTCCTTTGAATGGCATGGTGTTCATGTAGCTCCACTCCATAGATCTAGGTTTTTGTGATGGATCAATTCCATTGCAGGTATGCCTTCACCACCATCTTATCATCCAACATAATTTATCTCAGTCTGTCTGCTTCTTCTACCGCTAATCTTTCCAGTGCTCACAATATTTTCAGTTGCTTCTCTTCTCATAATATGACCAAGAACATTGTTTCTCTCTTTCTTATAGCTGTATATAATGTTCTATTTTCTAAAGCCTTTTCCAAGCAACCATTGTTAGTTACTCTGGCAGTCCATGTTATTTGCAACATTCGTCTAAAAACCACATCTTTGTTACTTTAGATTATCACTTTAATTAATTTAATTTGATCTAATGTTAATATTTTTAATGCATAAATAACACATAAATAGATTGGCCAATCAGCCATGTGCAC
Source organism: Cepaea hortensis (assembly GCA_963921405.1). Taxonomy (NCBI): domain Eukaryota; kingdom Metazoa; phylum Mollusca; class Gastropoda; order Stylommatophora; family Helicidae; genus Cepaea; species Cepaea hortensis. Next base: position 90,810,734 of record OY992882.1, on the reverse strand, counting down.
ATGTGGACTGGTGCTGCAGAAAGCAGATCACATACTTCAAGACTGCCCAATATACAATATAACTAGGCAAACCTTTTGGCCTAGAGAAACAACAGTGGAAAATAAAATCTATGGACTAATGAGTGAACTAAAAAGACAGAGAAGTGTATACAAGAGGCAACACTGCAGATATAGACAATAAATTTCAAGCGAATGAAAGAAAAAAAAAATAATAATGGTTACTATAAAATTCACTTCATAGCACTCCGGGCAAATCCACAATTGCTCTGTCTACCTCAGTAGTTATTGCAAGGTTAAGAGCATTAACTGCTGCATGAAATATCGAATAATAATTAACTAAAATTTGTTATAATAATAATACAAATTTTAATAAAACAGAAAACATTTTAGAATTTTATACAAGACAATTAACAAAACACAACATTTGTGAAAATGTGCGATGCACAATTAATACAGTGACATCCTAGGTGGAAATGTGCAGACTAAAACCATCAGGTTGAGAGCAAAGACACAAAGCACAACTTCAGCAAATGAGTCTCACAGACTCTGCAACCTACAGCTGTGGACCACCAAACCAACAACACCACCCAGATTCTGTCAGAAAGAGAATGGAAATCTTGCCATCAGAAGCAATCTTACACAACAAATTGTGCTTAATACTTGGGTCTCAGAATTCACATCACTGCACTTGGAACATTCCCAGACATGTTGTTCACTACACCCTTCTAAAGCCAATGAAAAAAGCCTGATAGTTCCATTAGCAGCTTCATTAAGAGTCTACCTAGCTTCTCCTATATGTGTTGAATATTGTCCAGATCCTGTACTCACTCCCTGCTGAACCAATCTCTCTAGATATGGATACACAGTATAGTTGAACCCATACTTATATATGCAAGTGAAGCATAGACAATAAGTAGACAAGCTGAGAAACATCTAATGGCAGTGGGAATGTGTTTTTTCTGAGGAATATGTAAATAATACCATGGATGAATAGAAAAATGTATTAGTCTTTCAAGAAACAAATTAAAATGATGAGTGAAATTAGACATAGGCAGTCACAATTTTTGTCGGCACATTATTAGGAGAAATAAACTTGAAAACATTGACAACTGGCAAAACTTATGGGAAACGAGAAAGGGAAAGGCAAAGATATACCCAGATGGCTTGGCTACATGGCATAATCAGGACAAGGATACAGACTTGATCCAAGACTCTGGTAATCGTGTGAGTTGTTGAACCATCATCCCCATGCAAGCTGACAATGTATGTGATGATGATAGTGAGTAGACTGTTACAAGTAGTAAACAGCGCTATCCATGGACTCACTTCTCCCTACATTCACATGTTTAAAAGGACTATTAATAGTCTGATATCTTACAGATCTGAACACTGAAGAAAACTGGCTCAAACAGCATCAAGTCTCAGAAATTGAAATACTTTGACCAAATATTAAACTACACAGTGGTTTGGAAAGAACAGTAACAGAAGGCATGGTTTCTGAAAGGAGAGGCAGGGACTGACCAGCATGAAGATGGACACAGGACACTGAAGACCTCTTGGGCATGAAAATTCATGAGGCAGGAAAAATGGCAAAATTTCAGGAATCTTTTCGGAGGGCTATGATGATAGTGAAGTTCTGCAAGGGGCATGATACGGGATCATGAATAATATTTGCAACGCATAAACCTTTCATGAACAATACAAAGATAATTATCTTACAAAATGTACATTACCTTTCTTGATCGAACTACATCGAAAACATCTGAGAAAAATAAAAACAACCCGTAAATTTAAGAAAATAAATGTATAGGTTTACACACATTTAACAACTACATGGCATGTCAGATTCTTTGCAAACTGCATCTATTTTTACTGTGCAAATCACTTCATTCAGAGAACATAATGCCAACTGATGCATCACTCTGTGCATTCTGACAAATAATATAAGAGGCACAGCTTGATGCACTGACCAAATCCTAAAAACAACTTACTCCTACACAACTAAGAATGGCAAAGGTATGCCTCAGCTGAGTCTATTCATGATGAATTGAACATCATACAAAAATTCAAATGATCTTGGCCTGACCACAATATGAGACATGTAAGTCCATTACTGAAAATACTGGAGGGCAAGATCCAGAGCAAGAGAAGTTGAGGACATCCTAGGATAGCTATATCACACAAGAATGCAAGCACAGATGGTTGAGCTGAAGAGAGTTGGTGAGAATAAGAAGCAGTGAAGGAGCATAATTTCAACACGTCTTTAGAATGATTGGTCTAATGAATAAATACTATATCATCATCATCAGCATGTAGGCATCCATGTCTCTCTACAGATCTGGATCCATGGTGTTCTGGATCAACTCTGCTGGTGATATCCTTCCATGCCACCATCACAGTCTCTCTAGCATCATTTCTCTCAGTCTGTTTATTTTCCCACTGATTTTTCCAATGTTTTTCAATACCTCTCTTCTCATCACATGACCAAAGATTGTTGTTTGTCTCTTTCGTATAATTGTATATAATGTTCTATTTTACTTAGCCTCTTCCAGGCAATAATTGTTAGTTACTCTTTCGGTCCAAGGTTTCTGCAACATTTGTCTCAGGAATCACATTCTACCATAGGTGCATGATATGCTGACGATTTCATACATAATTTCACAGTGATGTGAGGTAGGGTATTCAGTTTATTCTACACCACTTTAATTTATGGCTTGATAACCAATTGATACCATGACTTATTTTTGAACCACAAGGATCAGAGCATAACCTTCAGGCTTATGACCAAGACAAACCCTATATAAAGTGGCCACACATCATGTGCTATAAAGTATTACACTTAAAAGTAATAGGAAAAAATAAATCACCAATTTTTTTAAATGCCCTATACCAGCAGATCTACAGAAACAATTATACCCTAAATTACTTAAACACTTCCTTTACCAGCACACTGTAAGGAAAACTAGATAAGCTAAAACTGAAATGCCAGTGTCTTACCTGCACAAAGGAAAACTGAATGAAAGCTCATGATCCAACAAGTGGAAAGAACACAAACATTGATAACTAAATCTCTTTTTTGCCTTTCACCTTTTAGATATTGCATACTTATATTTTTCTGTCCCTGTCAGTGAATGTCATCGAAACATACGGTAAATCTAGATGAGCCCATAACAATTATTTTCAATACATAACAGTAAATCTAGACGAGTTTATAAAAATAATTTTCAATACATAATAGTAAATCTAGACAAGTCTATAACAATTATTTTCAATAACGTACAGTAAATCTAGACAAGTCTATAACAATTATTTTCAATAACATACAGCAAATCTAGATGAGTCCATAACAATTATTTTCAATACATACAGTAAATCTAGATGAGTTCATAACAATAATTTTCAATGCATAGGCGAGTCCATATCAATTACTCTCAATACATATAGTAAATCTATGCGAGTCCATAACAATTAATTTCACCATCATCTTATTCTTCTACATTTTCACTTCATATCAAGTATAGGTCATCAATTAGCTCTTAACAATCCTTCTACCAAATATGTGTTTATGATTAGTTTTATTTTGCAGCTGAAGTTTCTACAGATCGAGGTAGCCGGTCAACACCAACCTTCCTTAGATGCCTTTTGCCAGACAGATGTGGAGAAGTTGAAAATGATGGCTTATAATGATGTTGCTCATTGGCAGCATCATCCAGCTTTACAATCAGTTTAGGTAGAATACCGTGGGCATGTAGGCAGAACAGTTAGGAAATTGTGCTGACAATGGCATGAGGATGTCGGACAAGGGTTCAATACCTAGGCTCAGCACTCACTAAAGGAAGGAAAGAATGGTCACTTGTAACTGTGCACTCAGGTCTACAAAATGTGATGGTCCTAACCAGGGGTAAAAAAATTCAAGCGCTGGTCACCATGACGCCTGCAAATTTTTACTTTTCAAATTCATTTCTAGAAATATTCTTTTTTATATTTTGTGTCCCCTATTAGACATGTGCATTACTTGTTTTTAACATGCATTAGAAGTTAGTTGCATATCCTTTACAGGATATGATGATGTTTTGCTGTTATGATCTCTTGGCAAGTTTACGTTCAGTAGTTTGCCATTGCTTTCTGAACGACCAGCACCCATACCATTTCATAAAAAACAAACGCAAGGCAGTTTGATGCAAATCGCCTGCAGCTGTGTTTCAAACGCGGGTATGTGGGATTCCGAACTGCGTCCGTAACCCCTTCGCCACGGAGTACCATATATATTTTTGTAGTTTTTTTGTGTTTTCTGTTCCCATGTATCGTGAAATCAGAATAATAAACATGCCATTACATATATCTACACCATTGCAAGCAGACTTGTGATCTCTGTAGTAATATGTTAACTTAATGTTAATGTTAAAGGTCCTGTAACTGGGACGCCAGAGTTAGTTATCCCGATTCTGATAGGTGCATTAACATGTACCGATACGTCACGGGTACACCACGAGTCATAAACATTTGTGTTGTGTTGTTTTATGCTGATTCAAATTGTAGACAATGAACAGAACAAATCCATGTAAATTGACAACTACAAGTAAATAAAACAGTGTACTCTTATAAATTTCTTCTTAAGTAAGCCGACTTTGCTGCAAATGTACCATGCAGCGATAGAGAAAGGAACACATGCTAACATGCTGCAAAATATTAATGTACATTTTATAGCATTTCATTGTATTGCCAACAATTACAGACCCTACACTGACTTTGAAGGTTTGGTTGCATTGTTAAATGTAATTGATTCAAAGAACTATGGACAAAAAAGTGTAGAGAATGTATTTCATACATTGCCTCATATCTTTGTGAAGATTTGATATATGAAATAAAGAACAACCCATATGTCAGTATCTTACTTGATGGAGATGCAGATAGATCTGATGATGAGGGGCTTTTCTTAATATTCATTTTATCAGAGAAGGGAAGGTGAATGAGACATTTCTTTCTATTGTGCGACTGTAACATGCAAAATGGGAATTTTAAAGGTCTAGAGACATGTGAATAACTTAAGTGATCACCTCATGATATCTTTGACTTGGCCTCCAATAAGTAATTTAATGGTTTATTTCAAAATATATAGCTATCTGAGTTTGATTGTGTTTTTCTGAGTCTGTATTTTAAGAAAATGCTGAACCATGTTTAGATTTTTCTACCCTTGGTCCTAACATTATCACATACCAGTAGCAGATTCCTGTTCTGGGACTTTTTTTTAAAGGTTGAGCACTACTGGGTGTCACAGGTGCATGCACAGAGTAGATAAATTTACAATGGAGGAGCAATGTACAATGGAGGAACAATGTGCTGCTGAGCAATTTTTTTTTTTTGGCAAAAGGACCTTCTGCAAATTTTTAAACATCTGCCTTACTGTCCCAATTTAGCTCCTGAGTGATTTTCACCTGTTTGATCTACTAAAAGCTCACCTTGACAGTAAATGTTTCATGGATGATATAAATGCTGAAAATGAGGTTCAAATATGACTGAGGCAGCACAGCAGATACGTCTATGCTACAGATTTTGAAGTATGGATACAACAATTGGATAGGAGTACTAATGTTGGTGGAGATTATGTTGGGAAATATAAGGTAAAATGTAAGCACAATAATAACGTTCAAGTTCGTAACCCATATCTCATTAATTTTGTTTACATCCATTTGTAACTTAATAACTGAGGAAATGCAACCTAAAGACAAAATGTCATGGCAGGGCAGACCAGGCCCTAACCTAAGCCTTGGTTGGCAGCTGGTCTAGGATCGAAGCTCCGACAGGCAGGCAGTTAGAGTATTGCTTTGCTGATACGGCAACTTCTGCAGCTTGTCTTGTTCCAGATGTATTGGTGTTACCATTCCTCTGGAGTGAACTAGGCAGGCCGAGAGAGGGATCATGCTGCATGGGCAACACATGATCTCTATATTTTTAGCCCAGGCTTTGTGCTATGGAGAGATATAACTCCATCCCTTGTCTTAACTGGTCTCAGAATCAAAGTGAGAGGTAGCATTTACGGGTTATAAGTCCTTGTCAACTGGCAGAGACATGGGGCGCCACGCGATACCTCTGACGGTGGGAGATGCCTACAGATGTCACTGATCAGCTACCACCCGCCTCAAGCTGTGTAGCCCCCGACCAATTGGGTGCTGATCTGCCATAGCCTGCCTGCTTCAATGGATTCTTGGGGCTAGGACAAAATCTGAATTGCAGGCTGTAAAACCAATGCACCAGGTACTAACAAGAAAAATAGAAACCTCAAGCTACAGCTTGCAACATGGAACGAAAGAACCATGTGTCCAGGATTTTCCACTGACCTGACAAATATTGACGATGTGAGAAAAACGGCTGTGATTGATGCCAAACTCAATCATCTTTACATTGATATTGCTGGCCTGCAGGAGACTCGCCTCGCTGAGGAAGGGTTGCTCAGGGAAAACAATTACACCTTTTTTGGAAGGGTAGCGGGCAGGCAGAAAAAAGGCAACATGGTGTGGGCTTTGCAGTGAAGAATTTGCTAATGCGAATGACTGAAATTCCAGCCGGAAGTAATGAAATACTATTATTCCTGCGCTTGGCAACCTCTTGTGATTTTGCCACCATTATCACTGCATATGCACCGACACTTACTTCCTTTGATGATGTAAAGGATTCGTTCTATGAGGAGTTAGACTCTGTGATCAAGGCAGTTCCAAAATCTGACTACATTTATATGCTCAGTGATTTCAATGCTCGTGTGGGCAAGGACTCGAGTTCATGTCCAGTGTGCCTTGGAAAATACAACATCGGTCGCATGAATGAAAATGGACAAAGGCTGCTGGAAGATTGCACCAGAAATGACCTATGTATTACAAATTCCTTTTTTAAAACAAAAGAGCTGCATAAGGTCACATGGAAACATCATAAATCCGGAAACATCCAAGATCCGGCCATTGGCATCAGCTGGACTTCATCATCACACGGAGACAACATCTGAACCAAACATCATTAACTCGAAGTTACCACAGAGCTGACTGTGATACAGATCATTCTTTGGTTCTTGCAAGGGTTAGACTGAGACCAAAGAGAATCTGCGCAGCTAAACACAAATCTAGCCCCAGGATTAATTTTATTAACACCCATGATCCTGATAAGTGCTTTGAGTTCCAACAGCAACTAGAAGACGCTTTCACAGATACATCAGAAAATGGTACAGCAAGTGAAAAGTGGGGTAAACTTAAGGAAACTCTTTATAAAACAGAGGTAGGGGTTTATGGCCGGTCTCTCTGGCTGAGGGGTTACAACACTTTCTCCGTAATCCCGTTTATCACGCAGAGTCTCGTAGCGGGAGAGAACTGGGAGCGGTTCGACCCCCGCTGGTGACTTGCGGGATACTGAGCCGGCCGCTCAGAAAGCAATGGCAAACTACTGAGCGTAATCTTGCCAAGAAATCAACAGACAGCTGAAAGATGCTGCTGTTGACAGCGATGTCCTGTAAAGGATATGCAAAAAAACAAAAAAACAAAGGGGTTTATGGAACTGTGAATGATAAGAGGCAGGACTGGTTTGCGGCAAACAGCCAGACACTGCAGCCCTTGATTGATAAAAAGAAGATAGCTCTCTTAAGAAACAAGGAAATAACAACCCGTAACACTCTCAGTGAGCTGAAGCAAGCTAGGAAGGATGTGCAAAAGGCTGCCAGGCAGTGTGCAAATGACTACTGGATCAAGTTATGTGAGTCCATTCAATCGCAAGTGATAAGGGAAACATCAGAAGCATATATGAAGGGATAAAGAAAGCCTGTGGTCCAATGATAAAAAGAAGTGCACCACTGAAAACCTTGACTGGAGAAATCATCACTGATAAGAAACAGCCGATGGATAGATGGGTAGAGCACTATTTAGAGCTTTACTCAAGTGAGACCAAACTAGCGGATGATACCCTCAACACCATAGAGGACCTGCCAACTCTTGACCACCTGGACACACTTCCCACCACAACAGAAGTTAAGTGTGCTATAAATGGATTTGCATCTGGCAAGGTTCCAGATAAGGACAGGATTCCAATAGAGGTTATCAGGAGTAGGCAAGACACACTCTCTACAGATCCACCAGCTAATAGAGCTATGCTGGCGAGAAGGACAAGTCCCACAGGATTTCAAAGACTCAAGCATCATAACACTGTACAAGAACAAGGGCGATCGGAGCACCTGCAACAACTATAGGGGTATCTCACTTCTGTGTATTGTTGGAAAAGTCCTGGAAGATCAAGTCTAACTCGAATCACAGTGTGGCTTTCGACAGAACAGGTCTACCATTGATATGATATTCTCATCGCGACAAATGCAAGAAAAATGCCGTGAACAGAATCAACCACTGTTTATTGCCTTCATCGACCTCACAAAGGCATTTGATTTGGTCAGTCGTGAGGGTCTGTTCAGGGCACTAAAGAAGATTGGCTGCCCACCAACTCTTCTGTCTACTGTGCAATTGTTCGATGGCGCAACTTCAGAAGAGTTTTAAATCAAGAGTGGAGTTAAGCAAGATTGTGTACTAGCTCCCACCCTCTTTGGAATATACATTTCACTTCTACTGAAATATGCCTTTCATGATCAGGATGGTGGTATATACATTCACTCAAGCTCAGATGGAGGACTCTACAATGCTCAGAGATTGAAGGCCAAGACCAAAATTAGGAGGGTACTGATCAGAGAGTTGCTTTTTGCAGATGATGCTGCAATTATGATGCACTCTGAGGAAGAATTACATCTACTATCTGCATTCTCCAATGCTTGTTCTGAATTGGCTTAACAATTGACAAAATGAAGACACAAATTATGTTACAAGGCGCACATGGGGTACCATCAATCTTTATTGATGATGCCGAACTGGAGATAGTAGACCATTTTACATATATATGATCAGAGGTAAATAGCAAATTATCCCTAGATCAGGAAATTAACATCAGGATTGGTAAGGCAGCAACAACAATGAACAAGTTAGCAAAAAGAGTCTGGGAGAACAGGAAGCTTCCTGCCAAAACAAAAGTCCTTGTCTATCAAGCTTGTGTCCTTAGTACTCTTCTTTATGGCAGTGAAGCCTGGTCAACTTACTCACACCTTGAGAAACGTTTAAACAGCTTTCATATGCGGTGTATGCGAAGAATACTTGGTATTAAGTGGCAAGACAAAATCACAAATACTGAAGTATTGGAAAGATCCGGTTGTGTTACGATTTGTTCCATGCTCAGTCTTCATAGACTTAGATGGATAGGACATATTAGGAGGATGGATGATTGGTAGAATACCAAAGGACATCTTTTTTGTTGAATTATAGATGGGTAAGAGATCTCAGGGTCGGCCTCTATACGATACAAAGATGTGTGTAAGCGGGACATGATTGATACAGGCATTGATAATGCACATTGGGAGCAAGTCGCTACTGATCATGTTGCATGGAGGGCAAATATCAGAAATGGAATAAAGACAAAGGAGAAAATGATTGCAAATAAGTCACACACCGAGCATGCAAGACGTAAGATGGTGCATGATGGTGGAAATTACCATGTGTTCACATGCATCCACTGTGGACGAACATTTACAGCATGAATTCAGCGGTGGGAACGATTAGTAGTATGACTCTTCGTTGGCTGTTGGATGAGGGGATGGAGCACGTATGGGAATGTCCTGAGTGCAGTTATGTCAGTTCTTAGCTCAACTTAACTCAATTATTATTCTGAATTTATCTCCCAACTTAACAAAAACAAATGAGTCAGTAGGTGAGGAAAAGATGCTGGTGATGGATAGGATACACGTTAGGAAAACCTGAGAATAGTAGAACTAGAGAGTCCTTTGTATGGAGCACACAGAGCAAATGAAATAGAGGAAGACCTAAAAAATACATTTAGAAGAGAATTAGAGAAAGAATATAATAATAGTATGGGAAAGCATGATAGGATAGCTCGGATGAATTGATTGAAGACCTTTGCTCCAATGGGGGAAACAGGACAGAGTAGGAGAGAGAGAGAGAAAGAGAGAGATTTCAGTTTCTCATGTCTCAAAATGTTATCAAAAAAAGCTATCTGTTTGAAGTGTGGCAATATTTGCATGCCTTTTACGTGTCATAAGATTAATAACCAAAATATACAAATATAATCATCTGAATTCTCTGTTTAAAAAATACTGTCAACGGTAACGTGAACTGTACAATGTTTGATATACTTACAATTTGGGTCAGGAAATTTGCTGGATATCTCATTGTCAAAGAATTTGACAATGTCTTTCTGAATGACTGCCTTGTCTTCAACAATATGAGGGTAAAATTTGGTATTATTTCTCTGACAAATGCCTGAAAATAATAGAAATTAGCTTTATGTTTAAGCCTGTGACTCCATTATGAAACACATAGCCAGACTTCCCTTGTATTTCTCCTGAAGCTGACTAATCTGTTTTCTCCTGAAGCTGACTTATCTGTTTTCTCCTGAAGCTGACTAATCTGTATTCCTCTTTATATAATAAATAATTTAAGTTTACTGATGATAATTAAAGCCCACCTACAAGAAATATATCCTTTGTAAATAATGGCACAGAATGGAAATAAAGAAATGTGAAAATCATCTGGAAAAAAAAAAAGTAAACCAAAATCTCAACTGATAGATCTAATACAAGACCAACAATATACTCAGTTATAATACAATGATAGCCAAGTGATCCTTATGAATTTATAAGCTTTAACAACTTTAATAGAGTAATGTTACACATTTATAATATTATATGAAAGCCAAATTGCTTAATTTGTTAAATATTTTAATCAGTAATATGAATTTGAAACATAATTTTCCATAGTATAATAAACTCTTTCTGTCTGTAACAAAGCCACATGTTTACAGTTTTAAAAGGGCTTTAAAGGTAAGAGGGTCAACTTAATTACACCGAGCTTTATTTCAAAAGGCTCAATCTCTTTTTGCAGACCGGCCTGCTGAAAGTATCACACAAAGCATGAACTCTTTAGCTCCAGCAACGACCTCCAGGAGTGCCTGGCAAAACTGCACACATGAACCAAATGACAGAGTCAGGAAACGAACTCTGTGACCTTCAGAGCGTGAGGCAGGCATCTTACCACTTCATCACAGAAACCGACTATCCTAGTGTTGTCAAAAAATTATATTAATACATAGGAATTAGACTTGAAGACAATTATTATCCACATGTGATAGGCTATTCTTCATGTTCATGTTTAGCCAGGGCTTGCAAAGAAATCTGGCAACATATTTGTTTTAGAGAAGGTGTGTATATTTGATCCCTGTTAAAGTAATACGCTCGTGATGTTGTAGTTATAATGTAGTACAGTAAATAAAGAACCCTTTTTTCATGCCTTGAGGCATACTGGATATATGGTGCTAGTCGCATTTTTTAAAAACCAGTCGGCACTCAATAGGTGATATGGCCAATATCATGCCGGCTGCCTTTACTTCACAAAACATTTCCTGATACCCATTTTAGTCGAGTCAAACTAGGATCCAAGGCCAATTTGCTTAAAAAACTCCGCCTTGATGAGGATTCAAACACATGTCCACCAGGGCGACAGGCAAGCAGTTATTATAATAATAATACACCTGATATTTCAATTTTAAATTATTTACCACAGATCAACATATTAAGCAACATATATATATACTCTAGATAACAATGATACTACCCACCTATTACTCTGTTCTGATGTACAAAACATCTGAACTCACAAGAAGGATCTATAGACTGCCATTGTCTCAACACCAGACAATATGAAACAGGGATTCTGTCGGCTACACTGCTGCTATCATAGTCATCACAGTGTATGAAACTGAAGAGAATTACAAATAAAGGTTGAATTCTGAGAAAATACATGTGGCAACATAAGCCACCATTTCAGTCACTTTAGAAGAAAACTGAGGCTTTTGAACTTGTAACTGTAAACTTTTGAACTTGTAACTGTAAACTTTTAAACTTGTAACTGTAAACTTTTGAACTTGTAACTGTAAACTGCTGAATTTGTAACTGTAAACTTTTCTTCTTCTTCTGCGTTCATCGGGAGGTCTTTTTTCCCAGACGTAATTGCGTTGTGCCAATTTTATTTGCACCCTTAGGCCGGCATATCCGACTTCTGCGGGTGTTTGTTGACCTGGTTAGCCTTCCCGGGTACTGTAAACTTTTGAACTTGTAACTTGTAAAATAAAAGGCTCTATAAAAATTATTAGAATACCGTGGAGAAAGAAGAAGAACCTTGCTGAGATTCTGTAACATCAAAACATTGGGGGGGGGGGGGGGGTGTGTGTATGTCTCATAAAAAGCATCATGTCTACAAAAATGAAACACTCTGGCCACATGACACATCGGTGGTTTAGAAAGAAGAGTAATGGAAGGCATGGTTCTTGGGAGAAGAGAGACACCAAGGAGAACACAGGACATTAAAGACATCCTAGGTATGAAAATGCATAAAGTAAGGGAACAGGCAGAGGAGGAAAAATTTGTACAGCAGGCAATGCTGATAGCATGGTCCTGTAATAGATTTGCCATATAATGATGATGAGTGATTACAAAAGCCATCGTTACAATTACGACAGAAAATAATAGCACTAACTCCAGGAAGTGAAAGTTAACAATAAAACACTACCATAATGAATATGACCGGGTACGTTGGCAAAGTTGATAGGTAATTGCACTGATGTCATGAGCACGGGGGAAAAAAAAACTGGCCACCTATTCTTCCGTGCATTCAGGCCTACAACAAGAAACTGCTTTGGGACAAATATTATTATAAATATGTTACTACAGGTCTTGTGTATAATTCTTGAAGTTTTATTCAGAAGAAAACTGATATACAATAACTGTCTTCAAGTCTAATTCCTATGCATTAACAATATGACCATTTGACAACACTAGCAAGAATCTATTTCAGTTATGTCAACTAAATCACTGGCTGATCCAAACAAACAAAAATCACTGTTAGGACAGGAGTAACAGCCATAAAACATTACCACCTGCAAACATTTGTGAAATTACTTAAAACAAGTACATTAAATCTGGAAATGATGAGAATATTAAAAATCAAACAAAAACAAAAACAAAAAAACTATTGAGTATAGTTTATATTGATGCTATTTTGTCCACAGTCGTGTCAGTTGAATGGTTCCTCTGGCAACTATACAAATGCCTGTCATTGAGTATTTAAATGATCAGGAAACAAAAGGCAGAGGAGTTCGGAGAAGAATGTTGGGAATATGATGGACAGAGAAAAAGACAACGCTGAAGAATTAGCTGCAAGCACTACTTATCAAAACCATGAGGAAAAGCCAAATGAAATGTATAGGGCATGTAGCATAATTGCTAACCACCATTATTCAGTTAACAAGACCGCAAGCCAAGAAGAGGAGACAATATGAAACAATTGACTACACAACCGCAAACTGGAACTAGGACTTAAAAATTTAACGCACTATCAAAACTGGAACTGCACAAGTGACAGATGACGTGGATTCTTAGAAAGATTTCATCAGACAAGGTTCAGGAGACCATTGGACGAAACAGACATGTGACACCACTTTCGCGCCAACGCCTGTTTAGCATATGTTAATAGCGCACTTCTCCCTTAAACATGCCTGATGAACAGACGTGAAAGAAAGTGTGACCGTTTTCCAAATAAGGACGGCAGAATGTCTGGATCCCAGTGATCTTGGTGGCTACCAACAACCACCCAACACATCAGCCAATTAACCACATAAATCAGACCTGAAAGAGGGAAGCCGAGAGAAAGAGATGAACCACAAGTGAGATGGAAGATGACTTGGCCATGAGCAGAGTATGGGGAGGCCTTCAGAGGAGCTATACGGGCATACCTGAAGTGGATCCATCAGTCAATGGACCCTGGCTTACCAAATCTTCCAGTCACCAGGTTACATTTTTCATTGGTACACACCACACCCAAATTTCAGGAAACTGATGTTTAATTGTTGATTCATCATCTTCACACTTACCATGTACAACATCAAAATGTTTACCATGTTTTCACACTTGTTGACATCTCATAAATTGATGCTTATTTATTGATGGTTTGTAATATTGGTCCTATATGCATGTTTCTAATTTATCTTGTGTACACCACAATAGAAATGTACATGACAGGCCGGAAGACACAGGCCCTTCAATAAATAATTACTTGGAATTGATCTTATGTTGATTATTAGTTCAACCTATCTGAAATTCACCATCTTCTTTGTACATCACGTTGTCAAGATCTATTGTGACTTGATATGTGTTTAATTGTTTAAAACCAAATTAACTCATGAAGGAATTAAATTGGGAGAGACTCAAGGTCTATCAACTGCTCAATATCCATGCTTTCTTAACATAAATCAGGCTGAGAAAATTCTCCAGACTTTCCTCAGATTTGATCAACAAAAAGGGGGGCTCAGAGCTAAAAGAATCCTTGGAGAAGGGGCAGATTCCCAGTTAGTAATTACCATTCTCACCAGGGCCATATCTATATCTCCTAGACTACTTAATAGAACGAGGCCTGCAGATAACTCAAGGTTCATATTCTGGGGTTATTGAAGATAGAAGAGGATGGGGCCCAACTTCTTTTGTTAGAAATGGGGCATGCACCAAAGTGATTTCCCACTCCCTTCAGAATATATGACAGGGCATATCAACAAAAGAGGTAGACTGAGAAATTAACCTTACAGGAAAAATACTAGGCAAGATAGACTGAAAAAGATGTACTGGAAAGTGTAAAAATCTGGACAACAAATAATAATATAGGCAACATCAACTTCATTTAAGTATCAGATGGCAGAGCAGAGCGGAAAGTAATGATCACCAATGTCTGCTTACTGACTTCACACACTATCGATACTGAAATGTAATCCTTCTAAAGCTTACTAATCAGTAATCTCTGTTAAATTTAATAATTCAATCAACTACTCGTGATGAATATCTAATTAAGTTATGTTTAAGTATCAAATCTAGGGTAGGAGAATTGTCATGGGACAACCTAGCAAAATGAAGTCTGAACATTTATTCTTTCAGTTCTTAAAGGTGTAATAATTTTTAACACAATAATCGTATTGTCTTTGATGATTAAACCATCAACTGTTTTTGGAGTTTCTCTTTAGTTTCAGACAGCGTGGAGTTTAACTCCGAGTCAGTGGCCCGTATATTGTTTCTTCACTCGCTGTAGAGACAATCCTGCAGAAGATGTTCAGCAGTTTGCTTAGTCCACATGTACATAGTGACGAAGCAGACGTGAAGCTTATCTATGTGTTTATTCCGTCTGCTATGCCCCATCCATAGGCAAAGAACAGTTATCTGTCCCTGCCATTCATGTGTGTGGTAGTCATCATTGAGCTGATTCTACACCTTTCTGATAGCTGGGTTAACTCTCTTGTTCTGAAAGTATAAGACTTTGTTATCTTCCTTTTCACATTCTCTTCCCTATTCTTCTTCTTCTTCTTCTTCAGCGTTCCGAGCCATTGAGGTTCTTTGCTGCAAATACAATCCGTCTCCATTCGTCTCTCTGGTGGACCTTCTCTTGCCAGTCGTTGATTCCAAGTGCTTGTAGGTCTGTACATGTATTATCTCTCCACCGTCTTCTTGGTCTACCTCGGGGTCATTCTCTTCCCTATTAGCAAGTTTATTTGCATCTGCAATTTTTATTTCTTGGTACTCCACAGTGGGATGGTACACAGTGAAGTTTGATTCGTTGTCTGGTATAAAACATGCTTAGTGGACTTCTCAGTCGCAGGAGCTTACCACCTTCAACAGCTTGTAGTCTAGAACAACATAAAACAAACATATATCAAATACTTCAAGTCTGTAGATGCCAGCACAGAAAGAAAACATGAACACTAAAGAAAAATAAAATATAAATTGCATTTGAAATGTACATTGAAAATAAACTTGAATATCTTACGGCTGATCTAAATCATGAGCAATGAACTCTGAACTCTTCAGCAACAGGTAAACTTCACTGGGACATGTGCACATTAATGTCCTGTTAAATGATATCCAGTTAGCATCCTGGAAAGGAATGACAGAAAACAAACTGTTATAAGACAGGCACACAATTACAATATTTTATAACATGCTATTATTTAAAAAAGTAAACAATTAAAAACACAAAGTGTAAGACAGTCCTATTAAAAAAAAATCAGAGAACATTGTGGTGACAAGCCGTCATCAGCAAACAACAGAAATGACATTACAGGACTACATTGAGGCATAATCTTGCGGAATCATGTGAAGCAAACACAAGCAGAAATGAAATAGAATATGTGGCACTTAACTCAAAGGCTCCAAATAAAAAATAGGGTGAATTCTGACAGAAGTCAGGGTATGCAGCAGAAAGAGAATGCACAGTAATGTGGAGGTGGGAATCATCCATAGTGGGAAACTGAGTAGGGAGGAGAGTAGTAAACACAGGGGCATGAAAAGTGAAAACTGTGAAGATTAGATGACAGAGTGTGAAGCTGGCAGAGTTCATAGTGAAGGTATCCTCAGAGTGCGAGTTTCTAACAGTGTAGGCAGGTCATGGTACAGTTCAGATCAATGAATAATGATGTGCACATAGTAGGGTTGTAAATAATAGTATAACAATAAAGAAACACAGATAGCCGACAGAGTAAACAAAAACAATAATAAAAAATAATTTCATAAAAGCAAATTGAGTGAGGAGCACAACAACACTGCATTACAAATGAGCCATGTGGGAAAGAGGGTTTAAAGATATGCAACTTTACTCTTACTGTTCACTATAAAATAGAGACCTTTTTGACAAATTGAAATATAGATTTCTTTTACTGATGACATGCAGAAAGCAATCACAAAAATGCACTGAATGTAATACTATAATTTCGTGATGATGATATTGTAGACACAGTATACAAAATGTACCATATATCAATCACCAAACTAGCATCAGCAGGACCACCCCACACAAGTTTTGTCTTCATTCATTCTTAAACCACACAGGTCTACCATACAGAGTAATTATTTCAAAGCCAAGCCCCAATCTGTTTCACTCTGGCTCTGACTTACAGATGCTGTAACATGCATTTAACCCCACATATTTTACATCACCCCCATCCTTGCAGACTAATGCCACATTTTGCCTAAATATAAACACATTAACTCATAACCTGTCTTTCAATCCTTAAAGAACTCTGTGACAACCATGTTGGTAATAATAAACAACATCAACTATATCACCTTGACTCCCAGCTAGTACATTGTGTTAACATAATAAGCCTTTCATTATATTTATGAACATTCCTTTCCTCTAAATAGTTGCTGCTTTGATCAATAACGTGTCTAGTTAAATAGTAATCTCTGTTATATATGATAGAGGGTAAAATGGTGTAACGGTTTGGGCGTTATTGTGACAATGGCATGAGAGTGGTCAGACAAGGGTTTGATGCCAGCTCTCATCATTTGCTATGGGAGGGAAAGACCAGCCACCTATTCCTCCGTGCACTCAGACCTACAGAATGTGAAGGTCCTAGTACTTCACATACCCACAGCAGGTACTGCAATGGGACTCCCCCCCCCCCCCTTTTTGTTACATATAACAATTCAATCAACTACTGATAATGAATGGCTAATCAAGACATAAATAAGTATCAAACCAAGGGTAGGACAACTACCATAAGACAACCAAGTAAAAGTAAATCTGAACATTCATTATTATGGTTATTAAAAGTATAAGAAACAATATTATTTAGTCGCTAGTTTGACCAGTTTCTTTAAACTGCTGTAGGCTTCTCTTAAAGACTGCAATTTCTTCATTGTTAACAAAATGATCTTATTCTTCTTCCTCTTGTCTTGATTATTACACTATAGGGTGAGTTTTCATCGGAACTCAACAGCTTTTCCCATTAATGTTGATTCAATGGACCGGTTTAGCACCAGTGAACTCAACACTGGAATACTCTGGCTTCGGGCTGCATCACATTCACTAGTGTAAACAAATGTATAATCTCAGTTACAGTTAGTGTGGTCGTTTAAAGAATAAATAAACTTTATCTTTAAAGGGTCAGAATTGGGCATGCAGGCCTGTCTAACATTCTGTCCTTCAACAAATTCATTACAGCATAATTTTTTCAGACAATTAAAAGTGCTCAGAAGGCTAATACACTATGAGGCATGTCACAGCATCTGTAAGTTTCGCCCGTGTGTTGCCGGGGCCCATACGGGGAAGCAAAGAATAGTAACACTGTTGCCTACCATGCACGTCGTAAGAGGCGACTAAGGAGGCTATGGTTCCGTCACCATGCTACTGAGTGAGTAAGTGTCGCGACACTGTGAGCTGTGAATTTCGCGTGGAATGCTTTTGCATCTGTCCACGGTTGTTTTTAGCGTGAACTGCATGTTCGAAACGATGACGGCTGACTGTTGCTGGATTTACTGGTTTGCCTTTTCGGATCACGAGTGCATTTTTCAGGAGACTCCTGGGAGTCGTCGCTGTAGCTACAGAGTTTGTGCTTTGTGCTGCACTTTTGGTGGGTCGCTCTGTGGAAAGAGACCGAGCCATATGGGATAAAACCCGGATCAATTAAGTTTTTCTGGTGACTGCCGTTTCCATCGACGATGAACTGTATTTTTCGTGGAGGACTTTTGTGTTGGCATTCTGGTGGCGGCATTATGCACAGTGTACCTGTGCGGGCTGCTGGCTTGCCGACACTCCTGTCTATTCCATTGTTCACATGAGGCAGTGAGGAACATTTTGTGTGATATTCACTGGCACAGGAATGGAGCAATATGGGGACAACCCGTTGCCGTGAAGTTGGAACCGCGACTAACTAACTAACTAACACTATGTTTTAGTTCTCGAGATGCCGTGTTTATTCTAAAATAAAAGCAACCATGTTTAAAAGCCATCAACATATACTGCAGATATGATGTTTGGTTCTTATTTTTGGTGACCAAAATGGCACATGACTTGTGACATGGTCAGTAGTATACCTGTCACATTAACTTTCTCATATCTCTGGAACCAATTTAATGAAGCTGAGTTGACACCCAAGCTGTATTGATTAGAAAAACGTTCAGCTTTGACAAACTGTAAATCAGACCTTATATAAAGACAACCAAACAACAATATGGTTGGGAAGAGAAAGCCCAATACAAATGGAAATGTTCTGTCTTTTAAACTTAGTTATGTAGTAATTCCTGGGGTAGGAGCCTGTCCTATTATTATGCAGGTCCACCAAGTGGCAGATGGTGAAGTGGCCTCTGTATATAGAAGCTTTTTTTTTTTTTGCATATCCTATACAGGACATCGCTGTCAACACACGCATCTTTCAGCTGTATGTTGATTTCTTGGCAAGATTACGCTCAGTAGTTTGCCATTGCATTCTGAGTGGCCGTCTCACATACCCCGTAAGTTACCGATACGATTCGAACCACTGCTGATTCTCACCGTCATCACGTCACCGACGAGAGTATACAAGATTACGGAGAAAAGTCATAACCTCTAAGCCACGAAGCCGGCATATAGAAGCTAGCAAGGAATATTTAAGTGGCATAGACCAACACAGACTAGTTACTGAGAGGAGGTGAGCTAGTTGTACGGGGAAGGTTACTCTATAACAAACCTCAACTCTGTGACATGACTATTGGTGGGTAACAGACACCATTACCTCTCTCCTCTACTGGCTTGAAGGACCGTCTCATTAGACAAAATCTAGCAAAGCTAAACCATAGACAAACAGCTGAAGGGCAGGGAAAACCAACACTGTAATTCCTAGTACATTTTGATGCAAACCTCATTTGAGACTCTGGTGACTGTGTGAGATGGGCCATGATTGCCCATGTTTATTGGTATGATGCATGATGAGGATGATGTAGGAATTCTTTTTCCTGTGCTTTAATTAAGAGCTTATCATGCTATACAAATGTGTCTATTTCACAACGACAATGATGAAACACGCATAGAAAGCACTTTAAAATACAACCTTTGGTGAACTCCAGTTTAACTTTGGGAAAACCTTGCCTCCCAAAGATGTGAGTGCTGTCTTCACAGTGTCATCTAAATCACCAAAATCAGGTTCCTATAGGAAAGGAAGCAATAAACTGCAACTATTATTAGGATCTGCAACAACAAAAATCATTTCAAATATGACAAACCCCTATGAAAACATGCTATCTAGCACAAAAGAAAATCAACTATGAGGACAAACATTTTTGGTTGATAAAAAGTAACTGAACAATTGGAAAGTTACTTATCAATCTAGAAACTATAAACAAGAGAAATGTGCGAGATGCTGCACTTGTACAAAACAAGGATTTAATCCAAATGAGTTGGTTGTTTGTTAGGTGAACACTCTAGAAGACTGGTCATAACTCTGAAGTCTGATACACTGGTGCTAAAGTTGGATGTGCCTTGATCACAGCTTGCATCTATTGGCGTGAGGCTGGTCTAGAGGCTTTTCTCCCAACCCAGTACAGAAGTAGTACCATCTCCACTAGGACTGTGTGGCAAAACTCTCCTTCCCCTCTCCAAGCTTAGAAACTAGCAGGGTGTGCAAGACTGGTACTGAAACTTCACATCTGAGCAGAGGCATATTAGAATGTAACCAGTACTGGCTGAGATTAGGCCAAAGCTGGTAATGTTTCTTCCCCAAGCTTTAGGCGTTTCATTATGCAACCCACTGCCCAGAGAACAAAAGTCAACATGAGCAGTACCATTTCATCCTTAATATAAAATCTGTCTTTACATAATTCTCCACAGGAAGGGAAGTAAGGAACACTTGTAAAAGAAATATTTGATTGATTGGTTGACTGATTTAGGAACCGACATCACAGCATTCGGAGCATTCCCATAAGCGCTCCGTCCCCATCCTCAGCAGCCAGTGAAGAGTTCCAACACCAATAGTACCTGTAGCAATCTGATTATATGTCCGTCTCGCCTTTCCTCTGAGCATAGAGCGTCGGCCAGATCCCCTCGTCACTCCTCGCAGTCTCATTCTTGCCAGACCATAGTGATCCATTTCCTCCTCCGAAGTGTACACGTGCTCCCACAAGGCCGCAACCACGTCTGCATTGTCATGCATCAATACTCCACAAAGTTTTGCAGAGCCAGTCAATATGTCCGCTTGTTCATTCCCCAGCACACCGGCATGCCCTGGAGAAAAGATCCAGGTAATGCTTGCCACCCGTGACCTCTGAAGCAAAGCAAGCCACTCTGCCCAACCTTGCCTGTCCTCATCTTGCTCAGCATGCTTTCTGAGTCAGTTACAATCACGATGTGTGTGTGTATCATTTTTCCATCCAGCGGAAAGCTGCAGTGACCGCCTCCACCTCCATTCTTAAGCTAGATGTTGTGGTATCATATGCCAGGCTCTCCTGCACCAAACGTCGACCATTAGCTTTTGCTAAGAACCCCCAGGCACTTCTCCTACCTCTCAACACTGACCCATCTGTGTATATAATCACATCACCCGGGCGAGCATTATCCTAAATTAGTTGCTGAATTCCCACTTCCGTGGCCCCCCTCTGGCCAGTCGCTGCACTCCCGGCTCAATGTGATTATAACTCTGCACAAGTCTGACTACTCTGCTAGCACTCTGACCCACTCATCTCCTCGCCTAATGTTCTCCAAGATGCACACCTATCTGATCGTATCCTCCGCCTGAGCCATCCATTTTTACCCTCTTATCAGTCGCTGACCCTTAACTGCGTCCAGCGCCTCATGCAACGGGTGATCTGTGTCTGCAGCAACTCTGAGGTATGCCTTCGCCTGCATCACCTAGAGCCTACCAGCAACAGTCGGCAGACCAAGGATGTAACACATACACACCACTGGGGTGTCTCTGGTGCATCCCAGAATGATCCGCATAGCTTCGTTCTGTATGTGCTCTAATTTCACCAGCTGACTCTTTGAGACAGTGAGCTGTCCGTAAAAGAAATATTTTTGTACATAGAAAAAATGTAATTACTCGGATTAAATACTTGCATGGAATTACCAGTAATTTACTAAAACTTAACCAGTCTGGGAAATGCCTTGAAAGGAAAGTTTTAGAAACTGAAGCCATCAAGACAATTCTGAAAATGGACAACATGAAAGTTTTTTGTAGTGCAATATATGTGTTAAAAAGGTCTGTCACTTGCAACATATAGCCCCCCTCATCTATCTATTTTAAAAAAAAAAAACAATGTTTCTATGATATTACACAGAAACAAATATAAACACCAAATCAAGAGAAAATCAGATTACTTCTTACTTCTGCAGTTTCTGTATTGCTTGGGGCTAGCCAATCATTCTAATGAAAGAAAAAATAAAACAGCAACGTATTTACACACAGTTACCAATTATTTAAAATGGATATATGTATTTATGCAATCCTACTTACAACAATACTTATGTAGGATTGCATAAATACATATATGTGATATGTATTTATGCAGTCCTGCATAAAAACACATAATCAGACTCCTACTGGCACTATTAATATTTAAACTCTTTGCTGGCTGTCGAAGGTGAGGACAGCGTGCATGGGAATGCCCCAAGTGCTATGTTGTTGGTTCTTGACTAAACTCCAACATATAAAAGTGCTTCTTCCTTTACCTAACACAGTTGAGTTGAGCTAAGAACGAACATCCCTGAACTCAAGACATTCCCACATGCGCTCCATTCCCTCGTTCAACAGCCGGTGAAGAGTTATACTGCTAAATGTTTCAACTGCCATCCGATTCCCTGCCAGCCTATCAGCATGTTCATTCCCCCCGCACGACTAGGGCAGAAAATTCATAGAATTCTCACAATCTGTGACCTCTGAAGCGAGGCAAGCCATTCTACATGACACATTCCTTTCTCCACCTGACAAAACTATGACTGTAACACTATCATCATAGTTAAATGTTAAAAATGGATAAAAGCGAGAAGATTAACATCACTGCATTGGGCTTTACCCCGTTTGGCTCAGTCTCTCGGCAGAAAGGCAAGAGATGCTGAGAGATTGTACAGAAAGGCAAGAGATGCTGAGAAATTATACAGAAAGGCAAGAGATGCTGAGAGATTGTACAGAAAGGCAAGAGATGCTGAGAGATCGTACAGAAAGGCAAGAGATGCAAGAGATCACACAGAAAGGTGAGAGATGCCAAGAGATCACACAGAAAGACAAGACATGCCAAGAGATCACACAGAAAGGTGAGAGATCACACAGAAAGGCAAAAGATGCCGAGAGATCACACAGAAAGGCAAGAGATGCTGAGAGATTACACACAAAGGCAAGAGATGCCGAGAGATCATACAGAAAGGTGAGAGATCACGCAGAAAGGTGAGAGATCACACAGAAAGGCAAGAGATGCCGAGAGATCATACAGAAAGGTGAGAGATTACACACAAAGGCAAGAGATGCCGAGAGATCACGCAGAAAGGTGAGAGATCACACAGAAAGGCAAGAGATGCTGAGAGATCACACAGAAAGGCAAGAGATGCCGAGAGATCATGCAAAGCACATACTCCATAGCTCCAGTGATGACACTACACCACACCTTGCTCCTCCAGGTGTCTCTGGAAAAATTGCACTCATGGTCTGAATGGACAAACCCAAGACCTTCAGAGTGCGAGACAGATGGCGTGACCACTTTTCCAGAGAGATCTCCATATTTAAATGTGTGTGTGTATCCAAGAAATACTGAAATCACACAGGCATGCACAAACATCAGGGTACATGCTTGTATTGAATTGAACAGAACTAAACATAACAGTGGTCAGTGAAGTGACATGATCAAGTTGACTTTCAACAGGTGCCCTTAGTCACCTGATAAACATGATGATTATGTCTATGTGTAGAAATGTGCATTCCAAAAGAAAGCTGAAATTATAATGCAACTCTGTATATTCTAGAACAGAGGTTCTCAACCGGTGGGGAATTCCCCCCCCCCCCCCCCACCCCCCAGGGGGGAATTTTAGGGTTTCCAGGGGGGTGAATGAAGATTATTTCAAGATCGCGTTAATACAAGAACCGATTGCTTGATATTGTTTTCCCCTTCATACTGTATGGTTCTGTACGTCTCACCCTTCTAAAATTCAATTTATAAAGTAAGTAGACCCACAAATCATGTTTTATGTAGACGTCTAGACTTGTTTTAGTATGTGCTATTAAATTTAGCTTCCATTATTACGTACACTGTGTAGGGGCGGGGCGGGATTTTTAGGTAGGAAATATGAAAGGGGGGAATGACATTCTGAAAATATGGTGAAGGGGGGTACGGACCAAAAAAGGTTGAGAACCACTGCTCTAGAACATTCAGAACCGAATAGCCATTGAAATATTTTTAATTGGATAATTTTGTGTTATTTGTCAAGTAGCTTAGAAAATACATCATGTTATTTATCAAAGAAGCATTATCTTAATAATGATATTGTTGTTACAAGAGTGGGATAAACAGAACTACACAATTACTAAAGATGGAAGAACAAAACACCTACTGAAGATGGAAGGACACCCATGCACTTAGATAAATTGAATATCAATCCTTGGCACAAGAACATAGGGAAGGCAGAAATAAAGAGATATAGAAACATTATGGCTATCAACACACAGCCCAGAACACTCATAAGTCTACAAAAATAAGCATGTTAAGTGAACTTAGATAGTTCATGTCTCTTCATAGATATAGGTCCTTGGCATTCTTGATCAACTCTACTGATGATATTCCTCAATGCCACCATCTCAGTCCATCCAACATCATTTTTCTCGGCTTGCCTCCTCTCCTACCGATTTGTCCAGTCATCATGTTTTCCAATGCTCCTCAACAGGTAACAGCATTAACCATCTAGAACACAGCATTAGACCCTATTTATAGGAAAAAATATAAACCTTTCAATACCTCATATTTCTTCATCAGTTCATCATCCCTGAGGTCCTCATCATCATCATCACCATCCATGGCCAGATTTGTTGACTTGGTGTATAAACCACACTGTGAACTGTGAACATGTAATAAGCATAATATTTCTGGGCAACCTGGCAAATTAAAAATGCACTTTGTTTGAGTCATTTAAAAAATGGTTTTTTTTAAAACAGTTGTTTGTGATTCATCTGCAGAAATTGCAACACCCAGCCTCACAAAGGAAGTATGTACAGGATTACATCTGTACTATTCAGTCACAATAACATTAAAGAAATTAAGCTAGCACTGAAAAGTTCAACAGAATGAAGACTGTGGGCAATTAGTGAATTTTCTGCCCAGGGCATGTAGATGTACGGGGCAATGAACGAAATGATAGACTAGCTGGCGCCCCTCAGGTGGACAGCTACTTTATGTTAAATGTGCTGTGGTGAAGGCTCTCTGGAATTGGGTGGAGAGCGCAGCTGAATAGAGTATCCATATGTGGACAGACTGGCTCGAAGGGAGTGAGAAGAGGGTCTGGACAATATTCAAAGAGTAGAGGAAAAGCCAGGTGGACTTTTAATCAAACTGCTACTGGAATAATCAGCATTGGAACTTTTCTGTGGATTCTGAAGATAGGGGTGGAGCATGCATGGGAATGTCCTAAATGCAGCGATGACAATTTTATAAGTAAAAATTGAGTACTGTCAATGAATAGTGACATTAAGAATAGTGGCTAATTTAATACTAAATGTACATGCTCAAATACCACCTTAGCACAAGCTCATTTTGGGATAAGGATGATCAGATGACATTAAGGACACTTGGAAATCTGCTTCCTTGTCCAGAATAAGGAAATGGGGGTGAAGTCACAAAACATGAACATTTTTATGGACAAAAAACATTTGATTAATCAACACAGAACCCACTTCCTTGGCATCAGCACACCAGATGTTTAAGAGCAAGAGCTCCTATCCATTAGGCCATGCTGACCTCACTGGAACAAAATATTTGACTAATTCTAGGCTTTTAGGTTCTCAGCTACTGGAGCCATGCTAAGTGGACATTGGTTAAATTGTGACAATTTATCAGCCATCTCAAGTGATGCACGGTATACTACGAATGAATTACAGAAGACTTCAAGCAACAATCGTAACAACAATTAACAAATTACAACTCCTAAAAACTAGCAAACTGCAATCACACAAACGTATTTGTAACAGCATGACTGAATTCTTGTCAGACAAGCCAAGGTAATACCTGAGAGCCCTAAAAACATTCACCTGATGACATAGATGAACTACTCCCGGATGATCCTACACGTGTCATTATTGGGCAGTAGTAAGATCAATTAAATTATTTTATGATGACTAAATCTTATTAAAGAACTCCACCACAAATATGGAACAGCTAATTGAAATAATAACACAGTGAATGATGAAGAAGAGGAAAGTGAAGAAGCAGAAGATGGAGGGGGAAGAAAGACGAGATGAGGAAGAGGAGAAGGGCAAGGAAGAAGAAGAAGAGGAGGAGAATGAGAAAGAAGAAGAGGGGTGAGGGAGAAAATTGAAGGAGTAAGGGAGGAGAATCAGGAGAAGAAATATTAACAACCCTGAATTTACCTTTCTGGAAGCACAAGACCATCTGTGTGCAAGTAACTGATGAAATCCTCTGGCAGTGGTATAACAATGCTGAAATAAACACAATGCTGATTTCACTCATGATTTCACTGGCACTCCAAAGCTAAGTAAAGTGTTCACAGTAAAACAAATCAAATAAACAAAACATACTACTTTTTTACCTTTTGATCTACTTTTAAGAGGAGCGGCTGGCCGAGTGGATAGAACGCCGGACTTTCATTCGGGAGACCCGGGTTCGATCCCCGGTAAGGTGCGGGATTTTTTTCTGTCGGGGGCAAAAAGAAAATCCTAACCTGCACAGTTCGCGGCGACTGCACTAGCCAGGCGGCCTTTATTCCTCAGGCTCAAAGACCCCTCTGCCATACACCGCAAGGTACTATATTGGCAGTAAATGACAGATCTACTTTCCTCTTATATCATAATTATTTTCATTTAATTGTCCCGAAGCAATTTTCTGCTATGGGTATGTGATGTGAAAGGGCAGTCACATTTTGTTGGTCTGAATGCATGGTGGGATAGATGACCAACCTTTCCCTCACTTAGCAGGTGATGAGCCCAGATGTTTAACCGTCATCTAACAGTGCTCATGATATTATCAGTGTAGACCCCTATCAACCACCCCAATGTATCTGTTTTGCATCATTAAGCTCACAGAGAAACACAGATCTTTATCAGTTTGCACCTTGCTTTCCTTTAACATCATCATCATGTGACATGGCAATAAGCATTGGGGATCATAATTTGTCCTTTTGTCATCTCACATGATCACTAATGTTTTGGATCAGCTCTGTGTTCTTGTTCTCATTATGCCATGTGACCAAGCCATCTGGGTATTTACTTTTTTGTCTATCTTTTGTTATATTCTTATTAAGTTTGCCAGCTGTCACCAAATTTTCAAGTTTATTTTTCATCACATGTTCAACAATCTTGACCGTTTTGGATTCAGTCTTAATCTGCTTATTGAGGGACTGCTTCATTTGGCTTGTCTGTCAATTTATGGTATTCTTTGCATTATTTTCCACACACACACACACAAAAGGGAGTTGCATATCCTTTACAGGACATAGCAGTCAACTCCAGTATTTTTGACTGTGATTCCTGGGCAAATTTACGTTCAGTAGTTTGCCATTGCTTTCTGAACAACCAGCACTCATACCATTGTATGAAAACCAATGCAAGGCTGTCTGCTTCCAAATTGCCCTCAGCTTGTTTCGAATGCAGCGTGCGGGATTACAAATCACATTCGTAACACCTACGCCACAGAGCCTAAAAGACTTCCTTTACAGCTTTTTACATTATTTCATATTTTAATAAAATTTATTAAAAAAGAGCAAAAAGAAGGCAGAGAGACAATAACCTGGATGGCTTGGCCACATGGCACTAACAAGACAAGAACACCGGCCTTATCCAAGACTCTTGGCAATCATGTGATGGCAAACCATTACCACCCATGCTTATTGGGCATGGCTCATGCTGATGATGGTTGAATAACAAACGCATCATTTAAAAAACAAACTGCCATTATTGCCTATAGTACTTTGTGGTGTAGGACATGGGGTCTTGAGCCTGAGGAATTAAGGCTCTTCTTCTTTGATCCTAGATGATCCTTTTAAGTTATTGTATTATATAATCAATCAATCAATCAATCAGGTGCCGTCCCCATAATGAATGTTGGCTGCAATGGATCTCCAAACTGTCTGTCTCTCGCTCTGACTATACATTCTGTCAGATTGTTCTTCATCCATCTCTTCATGTTATCTTCCCACTTTTATCGTTGTCTACCTCTTGCTCGCTTGCCTTTAACCTTATCCTCCAGTATGGTTTTTATATGAGTGTCATGTCTTTTAACATGGCAGAAATATTTCACTTGTCTCTTTTTCGTTTCTTTCATCAACTCTCTTTTCATTCCCAATTTGTCTAGAACCTCTCAATTGATTGTTTTTGTTTCCATGAAATACGACATATATAATAAAACTAACAATCCATTATTGTGCTTCTTACTTTATAATTTCTGATCATAAATTTTCCTGAAACTTCTCATTTTGCCCCAGACCGTTGTTACCTTAACTGTGTTGTTCCCATGAGGTTTCCTTTCGAGTTATAAACATAAGGGTCTAGATAAGTAGTCAGGTTTCCTTTCAAATTATCAAGATAAAAGGTCTTCTTCTTCTGCTGCTGCTGCGTTAATCCGGAGTTTTTTCAGACATGATTGCATTGCGCCTGTTTTGTGCCGTTAGGCTGATTCATCCAACTTCTACGGGTGTTTGCTGACCGGGTTAACCTTCCTGGGCAAAGGTCTTAAAAAGTCTTAAAAATCAAGAGAATCGATTTTATTGCACAGGGTTTTATCATATATGGCTCGGTCTCTTTCCGCAGGGCGCCCTACCGAAAGCATCACACAAAGCATGAACTCTGTAGCTCCAGCGATGTACCCAAGGATCTCTGAGAAAATGCACTCGTGAAGCGAAAGATGCAGCCTTGAATCGAACCCACGACCTTTGGAGCGTGAGGCAGACGGCTTGACCACTTCATCATGGAGATAAAAGGTCTAGATAATTAGTCAGGTTTCCTTTCAAGTTATAAATATAAAAGGTCTAGATAATTAGACAGGTTTCCTTTCAAGTTATAAATATAAAAGGTCTAGATAATTAGTCAGGTTTCCTTTCAAGTTATAAATATAAAAGGTCTAGATAATTAGACAGGTTTCCTTTCAAGTTATAAATATAAAAGGTCTAGATAAGTAGTAAAAGTAGTAAAGAAGCCTTTTACATGCCTTGAGGTGTATTGGGTATATGGTGCTGTCTCCATATTTGTCTAGACTGAAAGGCACTCAATGGGTGATGTGGTCAATATCACAGGTGTCACACTGACTTCCCAGGACATTCACTGGAACCCATTATAGGCTGGGGGTTGACCTGGAAGTCCTGCCACTGTTGTACTATAATCAACATTGTTGTCACTGTACTATATCCAACATTGTTGTCATTGTACTATAATCCAACATTGTTGTCATTGTACTATAATCCAACATTGTTGTCATTGTACTATAATCCAACATTGTTGTCATTGTACTATAATCCAATATTGTTGTCATTGTACTATAATCCAACATTGTTGTCATTGTACTATAATCCAACATTGTTGTCACTGTACTATAATCCAACAAAATTGTCATTGTACTATAATCAACATTGTTGTCATTGTACTATAATCAACATTGTTGTCATTGTACTATAATACAACATTGTTGTCATTGTACTATAATCACAACATTGTTGTCACTGTACTATAATCCAACATTGTTGTCATTGTACTATAATCCAACATTGTTGTCACTGTACTATTATCCAATAAAATTGTCATTGTACTATAATCAACATTGTTGTCATTGTACTTTAATCAACATTGTTGTCACTGTACTATAATCAACATTGTTGTCATTGTACTATAATCCAACATTGTTGTCACTGTACTATAATCCAACATTGTTGTCACTGTACTATAATCAACATTGTTGTCAATGTACTATAATCCAACATTGTTGTCATTGTACTATAATACAACACTGTTGTCACTGTACTATAATACAACATTGTTGTCCTTGTACTATAATCAACATTGTTGTCGTTGTACTATAATACAACATTGTTGTCATTGTACTATAATCCAACATTGTTGTCACTGTACTATAATCAACATTGTTGTCAATGTACTATAACATTGTCATTATTTTCTGGAGGAATTGTTTTCATGATTATCATCTTATCCGCCATTATTATATTTTCTACATTATAATCTTTTCAGCCATCATCATAAACCTAGATGCTGTAATTATCTTTTTTTCATCATCATCATGTTATCTTTCATGCCATACTGATCTTTTTCACATTCATCATATTTTGTATCTAGCATCATAACTCTAGTCACCAAATGTATCACCTATTTATTTATCACCATGTTTATCATCACTTCATTCATCACAACCAATATGCTGGCTTGCTTGCTTGCGTTTGCTGGCTGTGAACTCCAGCGCGAAGTCCTGTATGTCGGATGAAGACATCCTGTTGTCCAACATCAGTGTGATGATTGTCTTGTTATTCATCATTTACCACTATCATGTGGATGCTTATTCATACTGCAACTAAGGAGTGCAAATTCATAACAATCAAGATGAGATGTCTTAGAAGAGCTGCATGAGTAACTGTGAGAGGACGAATTAGGAATGGGGAAATTAGGAGATGACTAGGTCTGAAACCAATCATGCACTTCATTAAAGAACAACAAATCAAAAGGTGTGGCCACCTCACAAGAATGCCCTGGTACCATCTGCCTCAAGGAACCATATTGAAGAAATATAAAGATACAGAGCAAGGGAAACATCATGTAAAAGATGATATTGTATCAAGAACAACTTTAGAGAAATCAATACCAGCTTACAAAAAGCACTAGAAAGAAGGCATGCAAGAACCTTACATCTCCCCCAACACTCAACTGAGGTAAATGGAAGAAGAGAAGTAGAAGAAGAACCACTATCATATCATCATGTCTGCCTTTACCATAATTGTAATCACTATGATCATTATCATGATCTATTTTATCCTTAAACTTTCACTCATAAACATGTGTGTACTATTCCAATAATGTATTATTTTATCTAAGATCAATTTGTTCATGTTATCAACTCTTTGGTCATTATCATCTATCAACCTATTGAATAAAATCAGTTTTCACACCTTCATACCCAATTTCTATTTGAGGATAAAATCTTCAGAGATGTAAACAAGCTCAAGATGACTGCTGCTTTCTTTAAATATACTCAGGTTGTCATGTGGAAGTATGATGGCGATAACCATTTTTTTTCCCTCTCATTCCATTGTCTCTAATATTAGGCATTTTACTTAACCAATGCAATTAGATCGAAACTGGAACTAGTATTCGACGCATGACTAACTAGACACTCTTGCCTCCACAGTGCCTAGTTGGTCATGCATCGAAGTACACTTGTTCCTGCAGTGAGGCGCTGTCACCATATGGAGGCGACAGGTTCGAATCCCGATCAATAACTATAGCTTTCAAATGTTATGTTGTCTAGTGTGTCCTCTAGTCTCTACTTCTTTCTTCTCCTTCTGTGAGTGCCAAACAATACTACATGTGTTTATTTATGTAACTGTTTCAGTGGCCTCAACTGGTTCCCAAATTGATTTCCTGTGTGTAATATTTCAAAAGACTGCGTGTTTCTGACAGAATCTATTCATTTTAATATCATGTGAAAATAACAAACACGATCTTAGCTTCCATAAAATAGGTCAGTCTAACATTCTGTGCATAACGATTAGTTGATATTATCTTGTCTTTGAAATAAATTCAATTATTTGGAATATGGAAAGTAATTTTTTATTCCAAGCGCTATTCTTATTAGTCACTAGGTATTTTGAGATAGATTTTCTAATTCTGCATCCAAATGGCAATTCTATCATTTTGCAAATAGCCAGCGTTTGAGATCACCTGTGTCATTGACATAACTTCGATATTTGCCAAAGTGTAAGTAATTTTATTTTCTAAAGCTGTATTCGTAAATCTTTGGATAATTTGAGATAGATTTTCGAATTCTGCATCCATTTGTACATAAAGTTGGAGAGTTTCATCGTCAATCATCATCCATTTGAGGTCGAAAAGAATTGTTTCCGAGGAGATGTTATTTCACCTTTGCGAATGGAAACCCAAGATGGCGGCGCCAAGCGTATCGATCGGAGTAGTGTGCAACTTACGTGTGCTTATTAATTGCACTCAAAACATGCAATTTGAACTACTAAACTTAAAGAGAATAGAAGTTTCTTCTTCTTCTTCTTCAGCGTTCCGAGCCATTGAGGTTCTTTGCTGCAAATACAATCCGTCTCCATTCGTCTCTCTGGTGGACCTTCTCTTGCCAGTCGTTGATTCCAAGTGCTTGTAGGTCTGTACATGTATTATCTCTCCACCGCCTTCTTGGTCTACCTCGGGGTCTACGGTCATTTATTTCCTGAGTGTAAGCGAGTTTTGTTTCCCTATTATCTTCCATTCTTTCTATATGCCCCAGCCATTGTAGTCTATTAGCCTTCATGATACCAGTGATTAGCGGGGACTTAAACAGATCATAAATGTCTTTGTTACTTCTTCTTTTCCACTCTCCACTTTGTGTATCCCTAATGGGTCCAAAGATGCGTCTTAAAATTTTTTTCTCAAAGGTTTGTAACAAGGCTTCGTCTCCTTTCGTTGTACTCCAGGTTTCAGAGCCATACAGCACAACTGGTCTGATCAGTGTTTTGTATATTGTGATTTTTGTGTTACGAGATAGCGCCTTTGATTTTAGTAGATGTTGTAGTGCATAGTATATCTTATTTCCAGAGTTGATTCTAGTTTGTATTTCTTCCCTTATGATGTTGGAGCAGTTGAAGATCGTACCCAGGTATTTGTATGTTTCCGTTCTTTTAATGGTCATATTATCTATTTGTATGTGGCCAGAGTTTCTAGCCATTCCGTCTCTTGAAATTACCATATATTCTGTCTTATCTTGGTTGATAACCAGCCCCATCTGTTGGGCTTTTTCCTTTAAGTGAGTCAATATTTCCAATGTCTTTTGTTCACTTTGCCCTATAATATCTATATCATCTGCATAACCAAGCAGCTTGGATGTTCCTCCAATATCACATTCCTCCTTTACCTTCCTTACAACTTTCTCTAGAGCCAGATTGAAGAGTAGCGGCGATAGTGCATCACCCTGTTTCAAGCCAGATGTTATTTGGAAGGGGTCTGATTTCCTGCCTTTATATGTTACTATATTATAAGTATCTTCCATGCATAGTCTGGTCATGTTGATTAACTTCCTTGGTATTCCAAATTCCTGCATAGCATTCCATAGACTATTCCTATGGACACTATCATAAGCCTTTTTAAAATCCACAAAAATGTTATGGAGATCTCTTTTATATTCCCAATGTTTCTCGGCTATTTGTCGTAAGATAAATATCTGATCTATTGTTGATCTGTTTTGTCTAAAACCTGCCTGGTAGTCACCTAATATGTCTTCTGAATATGGTTTTAGTCTATTTAGTAATACTGCGGATAGTATCTTATAGCTTGTGGACAGTAGTGATATTCCTCTATAATTTCCACATTGGAACTTGTCTCCTTTCTTAAAGATAGGTATCAATAATGACTCTTTCCAGTCATGGGGTAATTCTTCTGTCCTCCAGATTTTTATTATTAGTTCGTATAGCTTTAGATGTAATGCATGGCCACCTGCCTTTATAAATTCAGCAGCAATTCCATCAGTCCCAGTTGCCTTATTGTTTTTAAGTCGTGTGATTACATATAGGATTTCTTCAAATGTAGGTTCTTCAATTTGTGGTTCGCATGTTAGAACCTCTTCCTGTGAGAAAATGTTACTTGGAGCTTCACAATTTAGTAATTCAATAAAATATTCTTTCCATGTGTTGCAGATTTCCTCATTGGTATTTATCATATTCCCATTTTTGTCTTTTAAACCATATGTGTTTTGTTGGTGCCCTCGTTTCATTGACTTCAGTTCTTTAAAAAATTTTCTGGATTCATTTTTCTGGTGATTAGTTTCTTCTTCTTCTTCTTCTTCGTTCATCCGGAGTTTTTTTTCGGATGTGATTGCGTTGTGTCTGTTTACAGCAGAGCTGCGTTCTTGCGCCGTTAGGCCGACACATCCGACTTCTGCGGGCATTTGTTGACCGGGTTAACCTTCCCGGGGGTTTCTTAGGACGTTTGACTCTCACTGTTGTGGTGTTATCTCCCATCCTAGCTGGCCCATATAGAACAGCCTAAGAGATCCTGGTCAACCCTCAAGGGAAGGCAGGGGCAGACCATGGGCATTCCCCGCCATCCAAGGAGGCTTCCATACTTGCAGAGCCAACACACAGCGCTCTGGTACTGGGCTCACCCAAGGAATCGTCACGTCCTGCACATGGCTGCTTAGCCTCACTTCCGTATATTGGGCCTTCCGTTCACCATAGGCTGTTCTACCGGAAACCAGAAGAATGCAGTGTGCAGATGACATCCACACAGTGAGCTTTCGATTCGGACTTTCCGCACAATGGATTTGCTATCCGAGCAATATTCCATTTCATGCCACTAGGACACTTTTCCACCTTTTTTGAAAGCCCACACAGTGAGCTTTTGATTCGGACTTTCCACATAATGGATTTGCTATCCAAGCAATATTCCATTTCGTGCCACTAGGACACTTTTTCCACCTTTTTTGAAAGCCCACACAGTGAGCTTTTGGTTCGGACTTTCCACGTAATGGATCTCCTATCCAGCAATATTCCATTTCATGCCTCTGGGAGGCTTTTGTAACCGACATACCTGTGGTATGAAGTGTGGCAGTCTGAATACTTCTTCATACACCTTTAAATGTCAACCTGTATGTAGTTAAAGTAGTGATTAGTTTCCATATCTTTGATTATATTACTCATATATTCTCGCTTCTGCTGTCTGACTATTTTTGTAGCCTCTTTACATTCATTTCTATAATGCTCTTCCTTTTGGATGTTATTGATGTCATTTAACCATACATGTCTGGCATTCTTCTTCCTAATGACTGCTTCTTCACATTTTTGATTGAACCATCTGTTCTTTCTATGCGTGGTTAACACACCGAGACATTCTTCTGCGGTAGACTGAATTGTATTCTTGATGTTCAACCAAGTTTGGTCAATGCTTTCCTCCAAAGGGTTTTGCAGAGTTTCAAGTTTACATTTTATTTCA
Organism: Cepaea hortensis; assembly: GCA_963921405.1. Taxonomy (NCBI): domain Eukaryota; kingdom Metazoa; phylum Mollusca; class Gastropoda; order Stylommatophora; family Helicidae; genus Cepaea; species Cepaea hortensis. The sequence goes on along the minus strand of OY992882.1, from coordinate 90,775,454 downwards.
TCTGTAAATTTCTCTTTGACTGTAATGTCTTGCAGTTTTTCTCTGTTATATGTTGGGTGTAATCTTTGTAATTTAGTATAGAAAGCTCTCTTAAGTTTTATTTTAAATTTTGCTCCAACGAGGAAGTGGTCACTGTGGCACTCAGCTCCTCTATAACTTCTGACTTGCTGTATGTTTGATGCATTTCTGTTGTTAATTAAAATGTGATCTATTTGATTATAGGTTCTCTTGTCACATGATTTCCAAGTTTGTTTGTGTATATCCTTTCTTTGTAGTCTGGTACTGCTAATCTGCAGTCCTTTGGCTTCTGCCAGGTTGATGACTCTCCATCCATTATCATTTGAAGTTGTATGTAGGCTTTCCATACCGGCCACTTTTTTATTAGTTTGCTCTCTACCTATTTTTGCATTGAAGTCTCCCAGCACAATCAGGATGTCCTGTTTTGGGGGTTTCTTCTATGACATCTTCCAGATCATTATAAAAGTCTTCTTTAATATCATCTTCTTTCTCTTCAGTAGGTGCATGTACATTAATCATCGTTATATTTTTCCATTTACCTTTTATTCGTAATTTACTAATCCTGTCATTAAAAGCTTTAAAGTTTAAAACGTTCCCCCATAACTCTTTTTTTATGACAAATCCTGTTCCTAATTCATGTTTATTTTGGGTGTTTCCTCCATATATTATAATCATTCCATTTTCCTCTAAAATACCCTCTCCTGGCCACCTTATTTCTTGAATTGCTGTTATATCCATTTGATATTCAATCAGCTCCCGGGTTAGTTCTTCGGCCGCTCCAGCTCGATATAGTGTCTGTACATTCCATGTTCCAAATCTCAAAAGTCCTTTAACGTTCCAAGGTCGTTGTCCAGATAAGTCAGTCCGATATCGAGGCTCATGTATTTGTTTCGTAACAAAGAAAGGTTTTTACAAAGGTGGGGATGTTAACCCCACGCTTCAACCCCCAACCTGGAGGACCAGGGTGTTTCTCTTTGTCTGTTCTCTACCCTTTGACCTGTCCGGCTTGGGAGGCCCTGCTGGTAGCTACGCTACCGCCGGCATAGCTCTCAGGGTCATTGAGAAACTCAAGCTCCCCCACCACGACAAGGTGGAAACACCATCAGAATAGAAGTTTAGAGATTATTAATTACTTATCTGTTTACTTTTACTCTTTTTTTATCATGTAACATGGCAAAACATTACTTTTGAAGTCATGTGTTCTTATCGTCTACCGTTTTTTTGTTGCATACTATCTAAACAGGATATAACACGTATTGTGCGTTGCATGATTCCGCAGAATACAAGATACAACTTGCCAGGGTTTAAAGCTAATATAAAGAATGAACGTGGTAATTAATTAATATAACAATTACTTAGTGGCCATTTTTATATGCTAATTAAGTAACGTTGCATACTATCTAAACAGGATATAACACGTATCGTGCGTTGCACGATTCCGCAGAATACAAGATACAACTTGCCAGGGTTTAAAGCTAATATAAAGAATGCTCGTGGTAATTAATTAATATAACTACTAATTAGCGGCCATTTTTATATGCTAATTTGATAATGTTACATCATTTTTAATAATAGATGACATGAGCAAATAGGCTTCGCTACACCGAACGCAATGATGTATGGTTGCTAGGATGTTCGTTTAAAAATAAACTCGCTACACTAATAAGAACATACATTTTGATAACTTCTGCTATGACCTTTTGTCTCAATTTATGTGGGGGAGAGTTTATTCGCAGGGCCCTGCGAATAGACGCTTTGTTTATTCGCAGGGCCCTATGAATAGACGCTTTGTTTATTCACAGGGCCCTACGAATATGTCTATCTGAATCTCTATCTAACAAACTGTGTGTCTGTCTTTCCATATGCATATGTATGACTGGTTGACTCTCTGTGTGTATGTATGCGTATGTCTGACTCTCTATCTGTCTGCTGTCTGTCTGCCAGTTTATATATCCGTTGTTTATTTGTCTCTATCTCTGACTGCCTGCCTCTCTCTCTCTCTCTCTCTCTCTCGCTCGGCCGGTCAACCTGCCTGTTCAGAGTATTGCAGGGAGAGGTTGAAAGAGATGTATAGGAACACAGATGATCAACGAGCGAGTGTCGGGTTGGATCTAGCTACCCATCTACCTGCGTACCTACTCATCCACCTACCTGCCTAGCTACCCACATACCTGCTTACTTAACTACCTACCTGTCTACCTACCCACATATCTGCCTCTCTAACCATCTATCTGTCTAACAACCCACCTACCTGCCTACTTAACCACTTTCGTGTCTAACTACCCACCTACCTAACCAACTATGAATATTACAAAGAATTATCGCCGAAGCAACGGAGTACGTGCTTTGTGCTCGATACTTTTGACAACAGCCAGCGGGGAGAGAATGAAGCGGAGGAGAAGAGGTAGGGGAGAGGGGGGAAAGAAAAGGAAGAAGAGGGCTGGAGCCAGAAGGGGTAGAAGGAAAACGGATCTTTTGGGACTCAAAAATGTGTGGGTTGGGTATTGGAATTGCCGTAGTGCAAAGCAAAGAGGACCAATACTGGAGAAACTGGTACTAACTAAATTACACTCACTTTAAACAACACAATTCTAAATACCCAAAGAGATGAAGGATTGACTTTCACCCAATGAATTGCTGAAAAATAAAAATAAAACATTGTCCGGCAAGGAAACGAACAATTGACATTTGACTTTCATCCAATTAATTGCTGAACAATAAAAAAAAAAAAATGTCCGGGAAGGAAACGAACCTCGAGCTCCCGCCCATCAGGCAGGGACACTATCAACTATGCCACTGACGACACGTTTTCCAATCAACGAAAATGTATAATATAGCCGCAAACTTACGTTAAATCACGTGACCAGCACATAGGGCTCTGCGAATAGACGCTTTGTTTATTCACAGGGCCCTACGAATAGACACTTCCGGCACTCTTCCGATTGACGGGTCTAAATAGTTCCGCAGTGAATAAGTTAGGGTTAAGTGTTAGGGTCAGTGTTAGTTTAACACTAACCCTAACCCTTAACCCCTGACTTATTCACTGCGGAACTATTTAGACCCGTCAATCGGAAGAGTGCCGACACTTCCTTTATGTGCTAACGATCACGACACTCAAAGATGTATATCTTCGCTTCTAATTGACATACATGCATCATCTTGGTACCGTTAGATTCGGCTTCTCAAGGCCTATCTTTCGGTGGTGGTCTCATTAGTAAATACTCAAATTTAAAATCCGATGGTTAAGTTACAACATGACCAAAATACAACAGCTAAGACTTCTTCAGAGTTTTACTTAACAATATTTTGTAGTTTTACCTCTTAAATGTAACACGTCGGAAAATATCATACCATGCCGCAAATGAGCAGTTCATTACATTAGAGATTTTCATAATGATGTAAATCCTAATCGTGTTTCAGCTAAGTTTCAGAACAAAAACAAATGCATCTAAATATGTTGCGTTTCGTATATCTGCCCAGATGTTGAGTAATGTTTTACACACACACACACAAAGTTCTGCACGTGAAAGGTAAGATTCGACTTCTTTTAGATTTTCATTTTATAAAATTTGAGCTGATAACTTCACAATCTCTCTCTTTCTCTCTCTCTCTCTCTCTCTCTCTCTCTCTCTCTCTCTCTCTCTCTCTCTCTCTCTCTCTCTCTCTCTCTCTCTTTTCCTTTCTCTCTTTCTCTATTTCTTTCTCTCCATAGCCAACTTAGATATCTGTCTTTTATGCTCTCTTTTATGCTGTTTGTAAGTCGGTGTTCTGTTTTCATTTCTCAAAATTTGTTCTTTTACGTGGTCTTCGCCTTGATCTGTATTAATTATATTTCTTCAACGTGGCTCTTTGAGGCATGTGGTACCCGGGCATTCTTTTGAGATGGCCAAATCATTGAATCTGTTGTTCTTTAAACAAGTGACTGGTTTTAGACCTAGCTTTCTTTTAATTGCCTCATTCCTAATGCTGTCTCTACAGTTCCTTCCGCGACTCTTCAAAGGCATCTCATCCCTGTGCACTTCGGACATTTATAAATTTATATCATTTGTGTTGTATATGTGTGTGTTCTATTAACCGTTCAGTTGTCAACCACCGCATTATGTGTACTCGTTTCTGCTTTCACGTCGTTTCGGGCAGAAATTGTCGATATTGTTGTGCTTGGTGAGTATCTAGGGTTAATAATAATTTAATAATATACATGCTTGTTTGTCCATCAAGAATGATGATGACTATTCATTTCATCCAGTGGGGTTGAAGGTATGGAGCCGTGGGTTCTAAGATGGCTGATAAGACCTATTTTGGCTCGAACTGTTCTTTGACAATGTGGGCAAGGAATGCTTGACGTTTCTGTAGGAGGATTTCCTGCAGTGGTTTAATATACATACACATTATTGCGGGCTCTCCATTTCTTTCACATTTGATTAGCAAGGTGGAGAAAGGAATCACCTTGCTAATCAATATAATAATAATTCCGGTAGCTAGCGGAGACTACTGCAACACACGTTGTACTCATTAAGGATTCAAAAAGTATTCTTAGCAAGGTGGAGAAAGGAATGTTTCGTGTGGAATGGCTCTTGTCGCTTCAGAGTTCACAGATTGTGAGAACTGTATGGATATTTTGCCCCGGCCATGCGGGTGTACGGGGGGAATGAACAGGCTGATAGGCTAGCAGGGAATGCACCTTTTGGTAGTATTTTGCCTATGGACAAGAGGGAGGTGGTCGTGCGCTTGTGGGACCAGGTGAAAAAGGCGGAGGAACAGATTGAGAACCCATATGTGGAAAGAATGAGATAGCGGGGGATCGGCAGGGATTCTGGAAGAATCTCAAAACTGAGAGGAAAGACCAGGAGAACTTTTAATCAGATAGCGGTGGGAACGATTAGTAGTATGACTCTTCGCTGGCTGTTGAACGAGGGGACGGGGCACGTATGGGAATGTCCTGAGTGCAGTGATGTCGGTTCTTAACTCAACTCAACTCACATTTGACTGTGTGGTATTCATTAGTAATATGACGTCATTACAATTGGTACACAAAGTAATCTTTCACATTGTGAGAGGCCATTGTGTATTTGTTTTCGATGCAGACCCTTCATGCAAGATCTTCTTCTTCTTCAGCATTCCAAGCCATCGAGGTTCTTTGCTGCAGATACAAGCCGTCTCCATTCGTCTATCTGGTTAACCTTCTCTTGCCAGTCGCTGATTCCAAGTGCTTGTAGGTCTGTATGTATATTATCTCTCCACCGTCTTCTTGGTCTACCGCGGGGTCTACTGTCTTCATCATACAAGATCAGTATTAAATAATTATAATTGAAAGCATAATTTTAGGCTAGGATAAACAAAGGGTTAAAGCACTGTATAGAGCAACAACATTATGTTTCATTTTAACAGAACCATTCCAACCCACAAAAATCGATAACGGCATAATGTATACTTTTGATATTTTTTTGATAGCGTATCATCATTGGCACCTTGCCGTCTTGACAGACGATAGTTTGTGCTTTAAAAAGGCATAACTTTTACCTATGGCGGTAGCGAATGTGACTGATAAGGCCAATTCGCGCTGTAAATGTCCGTTCACAGTGGGTGCATGTGAACACGTGGTCATTTTCACCATCATGCACCATCTTACGTCTCACACGCTCGGTGTGTGACTTATCTGCAATAATTTTCCCGTCTTTATTCCATTTCTGATGTTTGCCCTCCATGCAACACGTGATAACGAATGTTAAATTATAAATGTAGCATATTTTGTTATTCCATCCATCCATCATGGGACATGCCGATAAGCGTGGGCGGTCATGTTGTGCCATCTCACTCGATCACCAGAGTCGAAGATCAGCTCCGTGTTCCTGTCTCGACCATGCCACGTGGCCAAGCCATCCAGGTATTTACTTCTCGGTCTTCCCCTTGGTCTCTTTCCTTCGATCTTGCCAGTTGTCACCAAGTTCTCGAAGTCATTTCTTCTCATAGCATGCCCCGAAAATGTTGATTGTCTACGTCTAATGACTCTAATCAGTTTACGATCTTCATTTGTTTCTTGAAGGATTTGTTCATTGGTTTTTCTGTCTGTCCATGGTATTCTTTGCTCAGAAACCACATTTCCACAGCCATCAGATGTTTTTTTTTTTTCGCTTCACATACATACAAAAGTACAGGTTCTATGTAGCACTTCAACACCCTTTTTCTCGTTTCAATTGATATCTTTTTATTGATCAGTATGTTTTTTTATCTTGCAAAAGGCTACCTTCGCCATGGCAATTCTTGTTCTACTCTCTTCAATGCATCTCCCATCAGATATTATAATTGTTCCGAGATAACTAGTTTAGTTTAGTTTAGTCGATGGATCAAAATCACGGCACACGGATGCAACCCATAAGTGCTCCGTTATCCTCCTAACTCAAACCTGAGTCTGGAGAAACTCAGCTCAGTGCACGAACTGCGTAGCACCGGCAAGGATCCTGGAATACTTTGGGTAGACTTTTAACTCGAAATTTTGCCCGGGCAGAGCCGTTAGGCTACTCTTTTTCGATTTCCAACTGCCAAGGGATTTTTTACGTGCGCAACAATGCACACGGGCATCCGATCTCACTACCCAGAGTGCCAGGGGAAATTTTATTACTAGAAGTCCACGAGAAAAAAAATCCGGGTTATCACCGGGGCTTGAACCCGGGACCTCCAGCACTCGAGGCGGACGCCATACCTCGAGACCACGCAGCCCCCTTGTTCCGAGATAACTGTACCGATTAACTAGCTTAAGAATATGCCCATTTACTCGTATATCACATTGTGGTATTTTCTTCTCCCCAGTGACGACCATAATTTGTGTCTTTGGCAGACGCCATACCTCGAGACCACGCAGCCCCCTTGTTCCGAGATAACTGTACCGATTAACTAGCTTAAGAATATGCCCATTTACTCGTATATCACATTGTGGTATTTTCTTCTCCCCAGTGACGACCATAATTTGTGTCTTTGGCAGACGCCATACCTCGAGACCACGTAGCCCCCTTGTTCCGAGATAACTGTACCGATTAACTAGCTTAAGAATATGCCCATTTACTCGTATATCACATTGTGGTATTTTCTTCTCCCCAGTGACGACCATAATTTGTGTCTTCTTATTATTCAATTTTAACCCTAGTTGCTCACTGTGTGCAACAACCGCATCTACTAAATTTTGCAGGTCCTGTTCATTGTCTGCAATCAAAACTGTATCATCTGCATATATAATGTTAGTGATGTTTCGTCCCCCAATGTTGATTCCTTCCATATCTTCTATATTTCTGAAAATATTTTCACTGTACAGGGGGAAAAAAGATCTGGAGATTATTCCACATCCTTGTCCCACACCTCTTTTAATAGGCTGATATTGACTTACATTATTATCAATTATTATCGAAAGCCTTTGTGAAGTCAATAAAGCAAAGATATAGATCTTTGTTTACTTCTATAGAACGTTCAATTACTGTTCTCAGTATATACACAGCCTTCTACAAACCAACATTTTTCTTCTCCTATTTCGGGTTGTATTTCCTTCCTAACTCTTTGCATGATAATTCTCAGCAAAATCTTCGTGATGTGGCGCATTATACTAATTGTTAGATGTTCATCAAATTCCAGCGCTCCTGATTTCTTCGGGATTGCAATAAATATATAATTGTTTAATTCAGGAGGAATGCAGTTATTCAGTTACCAACCAATTATCATAAATAGCTTACAAACGCGCGGAAAAAGGAAGAGGTGCGCCCATTTTCTACATCTTATTCAAGTAGCTACTTTTGTCATAGGGCATCCATCGTTGCAGTGTAACAGTTTTATGAGAATAGTAACGATGCTGACAGTAGAATATTAACTCATTGATTATATCACGTTATTTTGAAAGTATCTTGGCACTCACCTCGACCAAGTCTAAAATGGATACCAGGAAATTTCTTGGGAGGTAAAGGTGGCCGATGTGATACCAAACACGTCATTTACTGAGTTCCGTTTGGTCTATTCAAGTATTGATTTAGCTCGTTATGCCCAGTGCGCCTTAAGCGTGTAAATCAATATGCTGTGCCAAAACGATAAGCGTGGGCGGTTAGGCTTCGTCATCTTACACGATCACCAGAGTCGTGTATCATCTCCGTACCACGTGGCCAAACCATCTAGATATTTATTTCTCTGCCTTTCCCTTGTTCTTTTCCCTTCAGTCTTCCCGTTGTCACCAGGTTCTTTAATTTATTTCTTCGTATAATGTGTCAAATAAATTGAATCTGTCTACGTCTAATTTCTCTAATCAGTTTACTGTTCTCATTTGCTTATTGTAGAACTTGCTCATTGGTTTTACTGTCTGTCAATGGCATTCTTTGCATTTTCGTCAGAAACCACATCTCCATTACCATTAGATGTTTCTCAGCTTGTCTGGTCGTGTGAGATGGGGTAACATGACCGCCACGCTTGTCGGCATGGCACATGATGCTGATGATGTATCTTCCACCCTTTGTGACTACACTGCCCAGACACGTATAGCCTCTAACTTGTTTTAATGAGTTTCCATTTATGTTTACGTTATTTTGCACTGATGTTCGTCGAATTGTCATAAATGTAGCCTTTTCGGTGCTAATTTTCATATCAAAATGCTGACAGCAATTATCAAGACAATTTGTAAGGTGCTGGAGATCTGCATTGTTCTCATATTGTAAACTCTGATCGTCGGCAAACATCAACTAACTCATTTAAACTCTCTGGGTGTGGATTTGCTTATTTCGTAACCTGTTTCATATAGGTGATGAACAAAAGTGGTGATAAAACACATCCTTGTCCGACGTTACAATGAACCAGTTTGTCATGCCGGTCTTTGTTCTTCCTGCACATTCACTGTTTTGATACATAGACCTGACGTTATCCAAATGCATCATATTCCCCGAGCACTTCCCACAGCTTATTCCTATTTACTCGTTCAAATACTTTACCTTGATCTATGAAGGCCACACTTAGTTCGTTGTTGTAATCTATAGATTTTTACCTTATCTGTCTCAGTGCAACAATGGCATCTGTGCGTCCTCTTCCTTTACTAAAGCAAAATTGCGCTCCACTTAGAAGCGGTTATATCTTGCGCCTTGTTCTAAAAATTGTGCATACATTTGCCCTACATGGCTAAGCAATGATATGTCTATTGTGTTGCATTCTGTTTTGATGTCCCAGTTCTTCCTTAAGGGTAAATAAATGAATACATGATGTTTCCATCAGGGTAGAATCATAGCCCTTTGCCAGTCTTGTGACTCTCTTGCCATGTCTGATTATATATGATTGTTAATCATTGTATCCCAACCTCTTGGCATATCTTGATGGCGTCAGCTGGAATATTATCAATGTCTGTAGCTTTGTTGTTGGTTTTTTTTTTTTTTTAAATTGTTTCTCTCATTTCCTGTTTTAGGAGTCCTGGTTCATTATATTCTGGCTATACTTATTACTACAGTAGTATCACACATGTGCGAGAGTCGCAGTTGCTAGCCTGTCTGTCTGGTAGTCACGTGTTCAAAACGTAATCAAACCGGATTGTTCTTAAAATGAACCTATCAGGTGGACCCAGCCTAAGACGGGTACCATGAATTATTCTGGGAAGTGCAGGCGGCTGGTGTGATGTTGACTGCATCACTCATCGACTGCCTGTTGATCTGTACAAATATGGGGCTAGCACCATATACCCAACACGCCTCAGTGCGTGGAAAGGGGTCCTGGGCTCAAACTTCTCGCGAACCGTGGTAGCGAGGAGACTAGCACACTCGGCTGCCGGGCCTGGGCTCAAACTTCTCGCGAACCGTGGTAGCGAGGAGACTAGCACACTCGGCTGCCGGGCCTGGGCTCAAATTTCTCGCGAACCGTGGTAGCGAGGAGACTAGCACACTCGGCTGCCGGGCCTGGGCTCAAATTTCTCGCGAACCGTGGTAGCGAGGAGACTAGCACACTCGGCTGCGGGCCTGGGCTCAAACTTCTCGCGAACCGTGGTAGCGAGGAGACTAGCACACTCGGCTGCGGGCCTGGGCTCAAACTTCTCGCGAACCGTGGTAGCGAGGAGACTAGCACACTCGGCTGCGGGCCTGGGCTCAAACTTCTCGCGAACCGTGGTAGCGAGGAGACTAGCACACTCGGCTGCGGGCCTGGGCTCAAACTTCTCGCGAACCGTGGTAGCGAGGAGACTAGCACACTCGGCTGCGGGCCTGGGCTCAAACTTCTCACGAACCGTGGTAGCGAGGAGACTAGCACACTCGGCTGCCGGGCCTGGGCTCAAACTTCTCGCGAACCGTGGTAGCGAGGAGACTAGCACACTCGGCTGCCGGGCCTGGGCTCAAACTTCTCGCGAACCGTGGTAGCGAGGAGACTAGCACACTCGGCTGCGGGCCTGGGCTCAAACTTCTCGCGAACCGTGGTAGCGAGGAGACTAGCACACTCGGCTGCCGGGCCTGGGCTCAAACTTCTCGCGAACCGTGGTAGCGAGGAGACTAGCACACTCGGCTGCCGGGCCTGGGCTCAAACTTCTCGCGAACCGTGGTAGCGAGGAGACTAGCACACTCGGCTGCGGGCCTGGGCTCAAACTTCTCGCGAACCGTGGTAGCGAGGAGACTAGCACACTCGGCTGCGGGCCTGGGCTCAAACTTCTCGCGAACCGTGGTAGCGAGGAGACTAGCACACTCGGCTGCCGGGCCTGGGCTCAAACTTCTCGCGAACCGTGGTAGCGATGTGACTAGCACACTCGCCTGCCGGCCCTGGGCTCAAACTTCACTCGAACCGGAAATAATTTTATTGGCCAACCGACCCCGATGTCGACTCATCCTAATACTAATACCCATTGATACCAAACGATTTTCTGGGAAGTTGAAGGCGACTGTCGTGCCAATATCACCAGCCATATAGTGCCGATAACCGTAACTTAGCATTGCTGTCAAGTTCCCACCATTGTTTACAGACATATAGAAGAGAATGCACATTTTCAGGGATGTTACGTAAGTGAGTAGTTACAGTTAAATACACTCAGTCACACACAAGAATAGTCAAACCCACATCTTCGTCTTCCACGTGCCACCTGAGAAGGGCGTGTGTCGTGTTTATAGCTAAACTGCGATGTGTGTGCCGTTCGACCTACACTTCTATCTACAGCACTGAATGTGTTTTTAGAACTGAGTTTGCGATCCGTTTCCAACACACCATGTAAATGTTGGTATATTTTCTAATGCTGAATACTTGGTTGGCCAGTATCTGTACGGTTTTCAACTGCCGATTATTTTTAACTTGCACATTGGATCCTTCATTTTTAGCTCTTGTTAGAGTAAAATACCAACATCACATCACTCGGGATGTGCCCACACGCGCTCAGCCCTCATCTTCAGCAACTAGGCAAGACACCGAATACTAAAGTTGGCCAGCAGCATTCTGATCATATGTCTGTCAGCTCTCTTCTCGGTGTCATGAGTGTCGGTTATATTCTCTGGGGTCACCCCCCTATCGAATCATTCTCCACAGGTCATGATGATTGATATGTTCTTCCACATTATAAACATGCTTCCAAAGAGGCTTGGTCACACCTGTCGAACCGTGCACAAACAGCCCACCCAACGGTGCAGATCCAACCAATATACCCACCTGCCCGTTTCCCAGCATATCAACATGTCCCAGGGAAAGATCCAACGGATGCTCGTATCTTTGATTTTTTTTAAAAATTGATGCAAGCCACTCTGCACGAAGCATTCCTTTCTTCATCCTTCTCGGAATGCTCTATCAATCCGTTATAATCACGACACCTGTGTGCTATTTATTTTCTAGCCAGCGGGACGCTGCAGTGACTGTCTCCGCCTACATTGTCAGACTAGATGCTGTGATACCATACACCAGGCTCTCCTGCACTAAACACCGCCCATTAACCTTTACTAAGAACCCTCAGGCAACGCAAAGGCTCAGAAAAGGATCGAGCTTCTCGGGGAAACAAATTGTCCCGGGGGTGTTGTCCTTAAGTCGACTCCAGCCCGCACTATTCTTTGGCAAGTAATTTGTGTCGCTTGTTTACTATGTTGCTGATGTTTGTTGATATGCATTTCATTTCTTTTAACAGCTTCTGTGATCGTTCTTTCTAGACATGAATGTAAACCCCTCTAAAGAAATTGCAAAAAGAAAGGACCTGACGAACTTCTCTTTTAAGTGGAAAAGGGATGCTACGTGTCACTTCCTCCTTTAAAAATGTATGAAATAGAGTGAGTTGCTACTGACCAGATCAAATCATAATTCTGCGTCTCTGAACAGGACACAGTCGACTGCAAAACGACGTATATAACAAATTCATATTGGCTAATCAGTCATGTACACACGTGGTTTGACGCCGCAGACAGTAGATTACATATTCTAAACAACCCAAGACTATCCCGAATATAGCTTATCTAGGACTAGAGAAGAAATGGAAGATAAACGCTAGTGAACTAAAAAGACAGTGAAGTTTATACAAGACACAGCACTGCAAAAACGGGCAATACATTTCAGCAAAAGAAAGAAAGAAGAGCGAGTTGCCACTCACTAATTTCATGACAGCATCCAATCGCTGTTTGATTCACCCATCGCCACAGAATGAGTCAGCAAATCCGAAAATTCAAGGTAGGGTGGCCTATCTATTATTTCAAAGTGGAGCAATATGAAGTAACTATATGTGGCGTCTATACATCTTTGGCAGCCGAGGAAAGGTGGTAGCTAGACGCTCGCCTGCCGGTTATAGGTTCGAATCCGCATTGGGGCAGAATTTAAAAATGGACATGGGCTCCCAAGTTGATCTCAAAGAGAATAGATACTAGGAAATGTCTTGGGAGGTAGAGGCGGACTGGGCGATACTGACCATATCCGTGCCGGACTATACAAATATGCATCTGCCACAATAAAGTACTTGTAATTAACCCCCCCCCCCCCTCCCTTGTCAACATTTGCATTTGGGCATGTTATGAGAGAAAAAATAACTTGAAGAACTTGGTGACAAGTGGCAAGATCGAAGGGAAGAGACCAAGGGGAAGACCTAGAAGCAAGTACCTGGATGGCTTGGCCTCGTGGCATGGTCGAGACAAACACGGAGCTGATCCACGACTCTGGTGATCGAGTGAGATGGCAAAACATGACCGCCCATGCTTACCGTCATGGCACATGATGGATGGATGGTATCGGAGTGAGGTTGATGTAGAAACTTCTCTCCCCACCCAGTATCATCTCAATGGGGAACTATTGCAGAGCTGTCGTTCCCTTAACCAAGCTCAGAAACAAGTGGGGTGTGCCAGGCCGGTACCAGAACTTCATACCCGTGGAGAGGGGAGGCTCCGTAGCCAAGTGGTTAGACCGCTTGCCTCGCGTGGCAAAGGTTGTCGGTTCAATTCCGGGCCACATCGTTCGGTTCACGAGAGCAATTTTCTCGGAGACTTCTGGCGGTAGTCTCTGGAGCTACGAAGTTCGTGCTTTGTGCGGCGCTTTCGACAGGACGACCTGCGGAAAAGAGACAGAACCGTATGGATCAAACCCGGTGCAATAAAGTCAATCTGCGAGAGAGGTAAATGATGATGTAACCAGGTCATGATTCAGCACAGCACACATGCACTGGCAGAGATGATGGCTGGGAGTGTAATGTTCTACCTATAGGGTTGAAGTAGTTATTGTCAGCCGACCCAATGCCCCAAGGGAGACTGAAAGCGTTCAGTGGAGAACGTCAGCAACAGCATAATCTTTCACATGCAAACAATTGGAAAACATGAAGTGTAGGGCAGCTTTAAACAATACAATGCAATTACAAAACACAGATGCTGTGGCGACAAACCATCAGCAAACAACACTCAGAAAACTCAACACACACAAAACAACGGGAATAACACTACAGTAACTACATTTACTGTCATCTACTGCTTTTAGAACCTTGCGGTGTAGAAAGGAGGGGGGGGGGGGGAAAGGGGAAGTGGGTCTTGAGCCTGAAGAATTAAGGCCGCCTGGCTAGTGCAGTTGCCGAAAACTGTGCAGGGTAGGGTTTTCTTTACAACCCTGACAGAAAAAAATCCGTACCTTACTGAGGATTCGAATCCGAGACTCCCGAAGAATAACACAGCGCTCTAGTCATTCGGCCAGCTATTCCTCAGTAGCTACATTAAGGGATAATATTATGGAATTATGTGAACTACATATAAGCAAACAGAATAGATGGTGGTAGCGCTAGCATAGTTGATAGCGAACTGCACTGGTCATGTCATTAGCACGGCCATGAGCAGATTCAATTCCTGGGCGTGTCCATTGCCAAAATGAGAGAAGGATTGGCCACATATTCCTTCTTGCCCTTGCCTTACAACATGCTATCACATCACAGACCCTAGCAGGAAAGTGTTTGGGGGGGGGGGGACAAAGGAATGGAATAAAATATAGTTCTTAACTCAGAGGCTCCAAAAGAGAGAAAAAAAAAAGGGTATCTTAAAATGCCTGCTGTAGCATAGTTTGGAGCAGTTCTAACTGTTCACTCCATGTGATTATGTTGAAAACTATACATAAGGGCAAATGGACGAGAATAATGAAGGCGGAGTAAAACGATTCCAAATAAACTAGAAAATCTCATAATTGGTGCCTACATAAATAGGACTAAAATGGTATGACACAATGCATTCGCACTGCGAGCGCTAACAAGTCAAGTCGCATTATTCTGTCAAGAAGCCTGATCAGCGGGAAAAATGTCACGTGGAAAATCCAACAAGAAACACGCTGTTGCCAAGATGTGCAGCGTGGGAGCCGACAACAAGAAGAAGAACGTTGAGAGCCCACCTGCTAGCTGCATCAAAGAGCCTGATACTACAGCTATATCTGAAGCTACAACGAGGGAGAAGATTGACAGCCCAACACAGTCAAGAATCAAGACAGCAGAGAAGAAGGAGGAGAAAGACACCAGAGTCGGAAACACCGACTCAAAAACAGTCCGATGGGTTGTCAAGCGGATTCCGGTGGAGCTGACAGATGAAGAAATCCTGAAGCAGCTACGTGAAGAGAATCTTCACATCCGAGTCTTGAAGGCGGAGCGGCTTCTCACTTACTCCAAGATACCTACAACCCTGGCAGTGGTGACATCGGAGGGCAGCGAAATGCCGACCACAGCATCACTCAACAAGAGACTGCAGCAACCAGAGAGATTCATACCAAGAATCACGCAATGTTCAAAATGCCAGAGGGCCGGCCACAGCAGAGCAACGTGTCGCAGTAAGACGGAAATCTGTCGATACTGCGCCGATCACCACGCCTTCAAGGAGTGTCCGCTGGCCAAGCTGGACACGGACTTCCGAGCTCCTAACAACAGAAGAAAGTGCGCCAACTGTCTGGGCAAACACGGTGCAAGATACCTGGGCTGTCCGTACCTGCAGAGACACAAGAGACGTCTTAAAGATCGCCATCATCACAAAGACACCATTCAAGGAAGCAATGCAGAGGGGCGAGACAGCCACGGGTATAGCACAAGCTGAAAGAGATCAACTTCAAAAGCAGATAGACGAGTTGAAGAAGCAAGTCAAGGCACTGCTGACGACGTCTCCGACCAGCGATAATGAGAAGCTGCTGGCCGACATGAAAGAAATCCAGCTCGACATCAAACAAGAGATTCAGCGCATGGCTGAAATGAAGAAGGAGAACGAAGAAATCCTACAAATGATCAAGACCGAAAGAGAATTGCATAGAGCTGAAATGGGACTCTTTCAAAACAAATTAACAGAAGCCACACAAGAACTCACAGAGAAACAGCAAGAAGAAAACCAAGAGACCGAGCCTGAACCGCAAGCTGAAGCCAGCAGCCCAACCACAACGCCCAAGAGGGAACTACTATACCGTCGGATCTCTGAAGGAGGCACAGAATACCCAGTCGACAAGGAGGAACTCAAGCGCGAGGAATTCAGAAGGCGCTGGGAAGAAAAAGAAAAGAAGAAGCCTAAGAAACTCCGGGGGAAACCGATGGTATACCCAGTAGTACTCTACGACCGTGAGAACGACTTCGAGTACTATAGTATATAGATGACGGTAAAATCGTCCCATGGCTGACCACGGAGGAAGAAAACTTTAGGCAGCAGTATCGCAAACGCAACAGTGAAAACAGACACAAGGAGGAAAATGAAAACGTCGATAAGCTCCTACAGAAAATACACAATAAAGGAGACAAAAAGACCAAATAAAAAGTCCTTTTAAGGACTGCAACCAATAAAGCCAGGAGCCTGCACCACCAAAGAAAACAAGATGAAACATGCACAAAGGACAGCCGCGGACCGATCCCCCAGCTGGAGGGGGATTACGAAAAGTCCTTATAAGGACTGCAGCCAGACGAGCCAGGAGCCTACACAAACAAAGAAAACCACAACAACAGAAGAGCACAAAGGATAGCCGCCGACCACTGCTGACGTCACAGACACAAACGATGCATAACCAGTCCGAGAAAGGACTCACAAGACAAGAATTAGGGTAAATAAACCCACAAAAACCACGATCCTCAATTATAACCACAGCTGATGAAGCAGGTTAGACGAGGACGAATTTGGAATTTTTGTTTTTGAAATGGAATCGGAATCGGAATGACACAATCACCATTGCGTAGCTTATGGAAAGAATTAGACAAATACCAGGGAACTCAAGACGTGAAGAAAAGACACTGAAGCTGGATAGAACATACACTGAGAAAACCTGAGCATACTATGGATAGAACACATACTGAGAAAGCCTGAGAATTGTTATAATTAGAAAAGCTAACAGAAAAGAGGAGGAACTAACCAACATGGTGTCGGAAATAAAGACAAAAATGAATAATATGGGAAGGACTTGGACAGAGCTGCGTGAAGTAGCCAAGGATAGAATGGCATGGTGTGAGTTGGTTTAGGACCTACCCCATTGGGGGGAAAAGGCGAAAGAAGGTGAATAAGGGTAAATGACCTGAATAAGAAAGACACCACATGATTGGACATAGGCCTTTCTGGGTAGTATTAAATTATTCTGGATGTTAAATTCAGCAGCGAACATGCCAGAATATGTATGTGGCTGATCACAACAGCTGAAATGCAACAAAAACATGAACAAAGAAAACATTTCACATATTGTGCAGTAAATCAAATACTAAATGTAAGTAATTACCCTGAAAACTTTATTATATGTTCCAGGTACATACATATAGCAAAAACATGAAATTTTAAATGTACAGGATCTGCTAATAGTTCAATCTTGATATTAACACTAATCTGTGAACGAAATTTGTTTTTTAAATTGTCATTTCATATGTTTTAAAATGGTTTAAGAACAAATGACCATATACTTTTCATATGAATAAGATGGATAAATATTTGCTATGTGCCTGTTAAATGACCTAAGAATGCTGCTATGTAATCTAAAATTATGACCAGATGCAAATTCTACATGACTTTCTAATTATGCTTCATTGTAAATCAATAGGACTCAATCTAGGAAGTAACTTTCCACAGGGTGTCATTTTATATCTCAGCATAGCTTACACATACATTAGAACTGTTTAAACTTGGTGAAGAAGCTAGCTGGTGATCCTCAACTTAAATACTGTGACATAACATACACAAAGTTCTATAATTTCACACTACAGAATTCATATCATGAGATTACCATTTGTTTTTTTACACATGCATATATACTTGGACTTATGTTGCTTCACACTTGTGGACATTTCTGAACTAACCACATTCCCCAAACTGAGCTGCTTGTTTCCGAATTGTGAATGTAGCACTGCAGTGTCCATTTGGTCACTTGTGACTGTGTTCTGTTAAAGTTGACCAAGCCAGCTTCTCACATTTGTTGATTTACACTACTGACCAGTGTGGTTCTTGTTATCCTCCATGTATGTTCCTTTGCGATTTCTTTCTTGCATATGCATGTTAGTTCTAAAATATAGACATATATCATGCTCATAATGATTATTTACTATTGTAGCTGTAAAAGGCCAGTGTGCCTAAACCTCCAGAACGACGACGGCCGGGTAATGGGTTCATTTCACACACCCATCAGTTGGACTACAACGCTGGCTTCTCGTTTGAAAGCAATGGCAAGCTACTGAATGTAAAGTTTCCTGGAAAATCAACCTGGGGTTTATCATAGCGTCCTGCAAAGGACACGTAACGTTAAAAAATTGTAAGTAGCTGTAACACAGCGTTAACATATGTGTAAGCTTTGTATAAATTACAGATAAGTTACTACACAACTAACATATATCTTCAAAGTACCCAAAAAGGCAAATTTAGAGGATGTTTTCCAATACACTTTAAAATATGATATTCACTGCCCTTTACAATTTAGGTTCCTGATACAAGACTAGATATGTAAAACAAAAAAAAATTATACTTTCAGGAAAAACACATCAATCTGCAACTCTTTGTTGCCTATAGGTCAGCGGTGCTGTTTCATGTCAAGCTGTTGCATCAGATACCAATCCTAACAGGAAGTACCATCAGTCTGCAACTCTCTGTTGCCAATAGGTCAGCGGTGCTGTTTCATGTCAAGCTGTTGCATCAGATACCAATCCTAACAGGAAGTACCATCAGTCTGCAACTCTCTGTTGCCAATAGGTCAGCAGTGCTGTTTCATTTCATCAATTGCATCAATATCAATCCTAACATAATTTACCTGATTAAGTGCTACGGGATGATTAATTGTCTTAAGTGACTTCCCATATCTGCCATGGACTTGCACGTCGCCGAAATATTGTCTCAATTTAAATATCAATATAGTGGTTTTCCCCTTAGCAACCTGCTGTAATGTTCTATACAATACAACATTTCTCTTACCATATTAACAACATTTAGGTCCTAACTGTGACATGCCATTAATTCCCATTTTCCACCATCAATTTTTGTTTGGCACAAACCTACATTTTGTTTGACACTGAATCTGTTATGTAAAACAATACATACTTAAACTATTCAGTGAATGTTAGCTACTATATATACTTAAAATATTAAGCATAAGATAATTTCACCCAAAATCTAGTTGAGCTATAGGTCATGACATAAATATTTATAACTGCTTTATGTCTAGTATTTTGTTTGTTTTCTTTCACAAGAATTTGTCAATGGTATGCTTTCATCTTTTAGTAATAGCTAGACCTAGGACACTGATTTAACTCTTATAAATTACACAGTACTTGAAGCAGCACAAAGTTCAACCCAAAAATATCAGAGCCGTTCTATATGGTATTTCCAGGATTAATGTATTGTGTGGGTGTCTACAACAAACTCTAAGTATATATGCCAGTTGATGGAGCAGTCACTTCATGCCTGAATATGTTCTTATACGGCACAGTGATTTACTTTTGCTGATAATCAGACTCAAGATGGGAGGCTGTGGAGTTACTTCTAAACATCCTCCCCAAAGGTAAAGGTGTGAAGTGCCAGGATTTCATATAAACTAGGTCACTGTGTAAGGTGGGATGACCAGCATATATATTATTATACATGTGTATTATTATACATGTGTATTATTCCACAGAAAAAAATAGCAAAATTATCCAGTACCCATTTTACAAGGCTGGGTTGAACTCTGAGCTGTACTGAACAGAGAATAAATCTAATTCTTTCACTAATGGGAAGTGACAGAGAATAACTAATCCTTCCACTAATGGGAAGGAACCTCAACATCGGTCCACGTGTCCGTAGGTAAACACTAACCACAACATGCCCTGGACACATTTCACATAAAGGAAAACTTCAAGCTCAAAATTTGATTCTTTAAAATACTGTATGTCCTTTTGCAGGATATTGCAATCAACCCCACTTTGATTTTCTAGCCAAGTTTACGTCCAGTAGTTTGCCATTGCTTTCAGAACAAGAAGTCAACATTAAGTACAACTCAATGCCGATGTAGGCATTGAACCAGCTACCCTACCATCAGCACACTGGAATTTTAAGAGCAAGAGCTAATATCTTTAGGCCACATAGCTGAGCATTTGCAATAAATCTCAGTGTGGCTCTGCTAATTTCAAAGAAATCCAATGCTGCATGATTAGCTAACTTGTCCATCCCAAGCGGTGATGATAGATATGTTTATACATGTTGTACTGCTTCAGCTTCTGTGAACTTATCACTATGGAAAAATATCCGGAAATACTCATTTATTTTACATGATCATTTATGGCTGTGTGATCTGAACTTTATATATTTATAATACAGTCATCATCCGGAGTTTGATCCCTGGTCTAGTCAAGGATATGCAGTACTGACGAGCTCAAATGAAAGCGAAACTCGAGTCTAGTGCTTCCAATCCGACATATACAAGGCCCAAGGTTCATACCAGAATACGATCAGCGGTGCCAGTAATGGGTTGTGCTAAGTCTTCAAACAGTGTCATCATCATCTTCCACTTCTGCTGTCCAACATCACGTGGAGGAATAGTTGATGTTCCAACACCCAATACGGGGAACTGGACAATATCATTCTGTGTGATAGCACAATGTCTTTGATGTCATCAATCCCTTCTCTTCACGGTCATTCTCTTTGTCTCATGTCATCTTCTTTGCTGTAACGCCAATGCTGGTATGACACACCTGTTAGTTTATGTTGTTGGAACTGTTTGCTTCTCTTGTACATTTTGGTTAACACACAAGTGACTGCTGAACTCTGATCATCATTAACTGTTGCACCAAACAAAACATGCTTCTCTGTCACCAGTTTTGCAATTTCCTTCTGCTACGCTGTAAATTCCACTTATGTTCTCAACATTAACTCGTTCTGTCTCGCTCACTTGTTACATTAGCCTGGTGTACTCTCTGTCTCGCTCACTTGTTACATTAGCCTGTTGTACCCTAGCTTACAATGAGTGAATCACCACAAAATTAGAAGCAGACGATAAGCTTTACTAGAACACCATCGCAAGTAATACTTGTACTTTAGCTTAGTACTTTTTTGTGTACCCACAAATGGTTGTTATTTAAACCTTTTTTAACTCTGCAGTAACTTTAATATTTGAGGTTAATGACAGTCATTATTTTGAACTTCTCCTGACATAGTTATTACCATGAAGCAACTTTTCACAACCCATTTACCCCAGGGAGTCCCTTGAAATACTATTCATGCTATTCACTATTCAACAGAAAAATAGTCAATAGTCAAAAATAGTCTAAGTACTATTCCCAGTGCACCAGTGGAGTCAGTAATTTGTCGGTTCTGTAATCTATAGGTAGCTGTTGATGAGCTACTGAGTGCAAGGTAACAAGTTAAATAATCTCATTTCCATGCCATCACAGCATATTGGAGATAAAGTAAGTAAAGACCCCTGTTCACGCCGCAAGGTGTATTGGGTACATGGCTAAGTAACATAAAGGACACTTTTCCATGCCAATGGGTGTTTTCTGTATATGGTGTTAACCCCATATTTTTAGATGAGTCAGCACTGGATGGGTGATGTAGTCATTATGCTGGTTGCCTTGTCTTCCTACAAAATTTCCTGGTACCAATTTTAAGGTGGGTTGATCTGGGAGTCTAGGCCATTGAAAAAACATCTTCACCTGCGAGGGGATTTGAAAACATGACCACCAGGCCTGCGGGCAAGCATTTTAGCTACTACGCCATCACAGCTCCTTTCGGAGATAAAGTGCCATGCCCATGTTTTCTGAACCAAACGGCTCTCGATAAAAGATGTGGCCGGCATCCCATTTTTATGATGCCTTACCTAAAGGAAAATGTCTTAGCATCCATTTTATTTATCACACTGGCCACTTTAATTCTCACAGAATGTCCTGGCTATTTAATGAGCCTGGATCAATCACAAAGCCATGTTATCCTGAAAGAATGTCAATTTGAGGGGGATTTGAACTGGCAGGCGAGCGTGATAGCTACGACACTATCACAACACCTGCTCTACTGTGAACAATATGTTTTTCTGCAGGACTGTTCTAAATCTGTCTGAGTGAATGGCTACCCTTTCTGGTTATCCTACCTCCAGGTAAAAGGTTCAGCACCTTCTCACGGAACTCTAGGTATCTAGGAAAACTCAGTAGAGAAGAGTTATAAATGGCAAATGTAATGAAATAGTTACTCAGAACAGAAAGCGTAAATGAATAAAGGTATGTGATTAGTTGGTGGGATGTGAATCTCCTGGAAGACTAAGTTTTAACTCTTGATGTCTGATGCCTTGGCGTTCAAGTAATCTAAGCCTTAAATGATTCAGTGCCAACAAAAAGTAGCTTTGGACCAAATATGGTCACAGCACATCAAGACTGGGAGCAGGCCTAGATCATCAATACCTCCCACACAGGGTTTAGGTCTTTTATTGTCACCAGACTAACTAAATGCCCAGGGGAAGGAATAAAGGCATACAAATGACTGAACAAATATGAAAGTCCTTTTTAAAATGAACAATACTGACTTTAACATATAACTGACTGCAGTCACTTTTATCTAAGTAGTAGATAACTTGTATGTCATGTATAAGATAATTATATAATCAGACAACACGAGGAGGTAGATGAGTGGAGCAACACAAATACACATGTGGATGTGAACATAAATCACGGAGGCTGCTAACGTGGAAGCAAGTGTAGGAGCATCACATTAAACAAACACAAACAAACATTAACATCAATAGGTGACAGGATTATGTACCTTCAGTTCAGTTATCTATTAGTGCTGATGTTGAAATTAGGTTTCTATGTGTTGGGTGATGTAATTATGCAGACAGACAAATGCATAGAGAAATACACAGTTGATTATTCAGATACGTTGCTTCACGTTAGTGCAATAAAAACATACAGATTTATGAAAGCAAAATGACAGCTGCGAGTAGTCAGTTGGTTACACTTCATTACAATAAACATTTAAAAACATGAAATTCTTGAAATTTAAGCAATGGAAATATAATCTCAAACAAATAGTATGGAAAACACAATAGCAAGGACATTTAACAGGGTCAAGGACAACATGCATATGGGTTTGATACATAAAATATGTTCCAGGTGGGGGGAGGGGGAATTAGAGTGTCTCCTGATGTATTTCCATCAGAAACCAATAAAACACAAACAGATGAATTCAGAAAATGGCATGGCTGATTAATAATTTCTAAACTGAAACACTATTTACTAAATTTCTCATATCTTTAATAGCGCATAAATCAATACATGATATTCACACCACAATGCCTGCAACAGCAGGGAAAAGTATTATGAGTCAACACAATTGTTTGATTTGCAATGGTAATTGAAAAACTACATTTTGGCCACCTTTGAAAGAAAGCTGGCCATAGCAAACCATGTTTTAAAATAGAAGATGATGTTTCTGTTAGAGGACATAAAATTGTACATATATTCTAAGTTCTGAAGCACATGACAGCTGGAAGATTATTTCCATCAGAACGGTTAATTGCATCATAAATACACATGCAGACATAATATAGTTAAGTGATGTAGCTGGTTGCAAAAGCACCATGATGGTTCCATTCATATCAATACATTGCAGATTATTTGCAACATCGTATCACAGCCTGCTCATTCCTTTGTCACTTTTCTTGCCTCATGGATTTCCATGCCTGAGGTGTTTGCAATGTTCTGTGTCCATCTTTGTTCTGATCAATATCTGCGTCTTCTTTCAGGAACCATGCCTTCCATTAGTGGTCCTTCCAGGCCAATGTAGCTTTTAATATGGCCAAAGTATTTTAGTTTCCAAGACATGATGCCGTGTTATAAACCAGTTTTCTTTGATGTTCAGATTTTGGAGAATGTTAGTTTTATTCTTCTTCTTGGTCTATGATATTTAAAAAACATTTCTATAACATTTATGTTCAAAAGCCTTGCTTTTCTTCTTTAGAGATTAAAAAATGGTACATGACTTGCATCCATTTATTGCCACAGGAAAGATGCATTTTCTCCAAAATGTTAATTTGTTTGTTGGGGGTTGTGCTGTAGGTTTAACCTCTGCATTGGTATGGCCAGTCTACATCTGACATCTTTAAAACACTCCCTATTGTTGTTGATAAAGGAGGCAAGATATTCAAAGTTTGTGACATTTTCAATTTCCTCATTACTGATTGTGATTTTTGTTCCATTTACATACAATAGTTAATCTGTCCTAATCTCTAACAATGAATTGAAAACAACCATTATACTTACAATATTCTGATTAAATTCTCTGCATCACAGGAAGACCACATATGGTATTTATGTCAAGTAACACTATGATTTATTGATAAAGTGAAGCCCCAAAATATATGTCTGACAACAATAACATCAGGGATTTCACCAAAATGTTAAGTAAATTTTGTTTTCATTTCATTATGAATGGAGAGGCCAAGTTTCTTACTATGTATAATAAGAGATACATCTTGTATTCAAGACAATATATGAGGAACATTATTTCCAGCTTTTTGTTTAAACAACAAACCATTTAGCTGCACCTTATTTTGAAAGCAACCTCATGATAATGTCTTCAAGTGCTGTCAAGTGGATAACAGGTTAAATAAAATGGAATTCATAACAATGATAATGAAGGAGATAAAGCAATTGTTGCATTGTTTTCAAAACAATAAGAAGATAAGATTAGTGAGATTTTTTTAACTTGTTCAGATTTGCCCATCTCAGACAAAGCAGTACTTTCTGAGATATAGAATAAACCACCGGAACATTCAAAAGTGAACAATTCATATTGGAATCCCAAGATTAGTCACTGCAAATCTATTTATGTATTCATGCTTTCATATTCAGAACAAATTAACCAAATGATGATAACTGATGTAAAATCAATACGTGAATATTAGCTTTAAGAACACCACAATTTTATCTTTAAAGACATATTTTTAAATAGTATACTGTCTAATAAGATAGTACAAATGTATCTAAGAAACCATTTAATTTTAAACCACTGGTTTCTCTTAAATTAATCAGATACCACTGTCGAGGTGCAGTGCAAAGTGATAGGTTTTCACTTATACTATGTCTAAACAGATGAAATTAGAGTGATTGGCTTTCTTCCTCACCACATACATCTCTAGTACCTAATTCTTGTGTCTTGGATAACCCCTAGTAAGATATTTTTTAAATACATCCAGGGAAATGAATAAGAACCTCTTTGCTGCTAATTCTGTGCATTATCAACTAGGTTTCCATAATCTGACAGTCAATCTTAGGTCATATTGTACTACTTGATGTCAAACATAATGTTGTATATGAACACTATTGAACAATCCAATAAATATTCATTTCTAAAGATTAAATTGTTGGGCATGTTGACCAAATGGAACCCGACAAGGGAACAAAATCAGCATAAACTGAGCAAATCCACATTATTGCATCCAGCAAGAAGATAGAAGGACAGGGTGGAAATGTGCCTGAAAGAACTGCATTTTGAGGACTAGAGATATTTATAGGGACAAAGATATGTGGGGACAAATTAGCGCTTGCAATAATGAGCCAGGAAATCTTGCAAAGCTGAAAATTAAGAAGAGAAGATTACAAACAAGTGATTGATTTAGACTTTCCAAGCAGCTCACTTCAATATGTAGATTTCATTGATTACATCTTTGAGTGATTCAAAATTACTTGCTTATTATGATTAATGAAAGCTTCTGTCTAAATTTACTGAAAAAGAAAATCAATATCAAGCAAATTCTTTAATAAGAATACATTTGATTAGAAATGACTGCACCCAGCTTGGGAAATTGTCTTTGGAATAGTGAAGAGATGCCAACATTTGTTAACAAACGCGAGGTACAAAACAAAGAGCACATCCATGAAACAGGTGGACAGGCAAGGCAGGACTAGGTTTAAAAAAGAGCTAATTCCATTGAGTGGAGTGACATCATCGGAGACAGAAAAAACATAAGACAGATTGTGCTTGCTGCAAAGCACCTTATAGGGTCTGAAAAATACAGAAAAAGAAGTTTGTGAAATGAAGCCACATCAATATCACTACATGCAAGCATCATAAGACTGTCTAGAAAAAAAATACAAGATGTTACCAGTACTGTGAATAATGTTACACACAGTGAATTAATAGAAATAGTGACAGCAAGAAAAATTAGTCGACCAAAGACACAAAAACAAGCAATAACTGCTTACATGACCATCTGCATGACACCTTTCCCAGTAAAGTCGCTAGAAGATGTGAAGAAAGCCTTCAGAATACACCGTTTCTTCTCTCTTGACACTCAACAGCAGCAAGACACTTTGCCAGAAGCAACATGTTTCCACAATTCTATCTTCTGTATGCTTAACAGCAGTGAAAACAAATGTTTCACTAGTAAACACCTGGGTACATAATGTCCATGAGTTTTTTGGTCACCAAAACACTTACTGTTAGCTTTATCTGTATGCTAGTCCCTGAATTAACTTTGTTTTGATGTCTATTATTCTTATGCCCGATAATTTTCACTGCATATTTCAAAAACTTCATCTTTATTGCTGTCCTGTATATATTTTTTATTTGTACTTGTTTTATTTAGAATCAGTGATTACCTGCTGCACATAAGTTTTATGTTAACATAGATACCTACATATATACTGTAACATAATATATTTTGTTAAATGTTTATGATTAATTACTCACTTATGGGAAGCCTCTGTGGTAGAATAGTTAAGCTATTTCCTAAAGGTTGTTGGTCTGAAACTGAATAATTCAGACCAGAAGTGAAATTTTTCCGAAGACCCATGCAAGATGTCCCTGGAACTACAGAGTTTCTGTTTCATGCAATATCTCAGCAGACTGGCTTCCCGTCTGCAGAGAGAGACTGAACCACGTGAAACAATACTCAGTGCAATAAAGTAAATCCTCTTGACTCTTACTTGTTTCCCTCAAATATCTCATAACTTAAACAGCTCTACTATCAGTGAGATAAAGCAACACCAGTTAAACAAATTAATCCAAATGAAATGTGGTTGTGGTTTATAGTCTGACACATATAGGTTAACAAAAAATATAATGAATGAAACCTGGATACAAATATTTTGTAGATAAGAGAAAGAGTAGAAAAAAGTTTATACAAATAATGAAAGACCAATCCCTTGCTAACAAACTCCAATCACAAATGGTGCTAAGGCATAACTTATTTCTGATATACTAATGCTCTCCTATATATCATGTAATTAGACATTACAAACATATGTCTGTATCTTTGCAATATAAATGGATAAAGAATGTTAGACTAACTACAATAAATGTGCTTCAATGCAAACTTGGCACACTTCAAACATGAATAAACTCTATTACAACTCATCCTCATATGTCATACCACACTATGTCTGGGTAATTGATTATTTCTCAGACTGAAATACTTATTCATTACAGCAACAAGATTCCTAAGACAGTTTCAAGATTCCCAAATGTAGTCTCATGATGCTCAGAGTTTCAAGATAAAACTAGTCATAATGACAGTCTCAAGATGTCCAAAGGCAATCTCAATATTCCCAAAGACAGCTTATTTCCAAACACAGACATGATTTTGAAGGAGAGTCTCAGGATTTTCAGACACATAATTTTCAAATAAGTCTCAAAATTCCAAATGCCAGACACATGATTTTGAAATACAGCTTCAAGATCTCCAAAGACAGTCTCAAGTCTCAGATAGTCAGACATGTGATTTTGAAATATGTATCAAAATTCCAAATGCCAGATTTGCGATTTTGAAATTTGTCTGAATATTTCCAAAGACAGACAAATGATTTTAAAAGAAAATATGAAGATTCACAAAGACAAGACACATGATTTTAAAAGAAGAATTCCCAATGACGGACACAATTTTGAAAGAAACTTCCCAAAGACAGTCTGAAGATTCCCAATGACAGACATACAATTCTGAAAGAATATATCAGAATTCTCAAAGACACAAGATTTTAAAAGAAAATATCCCTGGGAAGGTTAACCCAGTCAACAAATGCCCGCAGAAGTCGGATGTGTCGGCCTAACAGCGTAAGAACGCAGCTCTGCTGTAAACAGGCACAACGCAATCACGTCCCGAAAAGAAAAAAAAAAAATTATGGATGAACGCAGAAGAAGAAGAAAAGAAAATATGAAGATTTCCAAAGACAGACATGATTTTGAAAGAAAATTCCCAAAGACAGTCTGAAGATTCCCAAAGCAAGACATACAATTCTGAAAGATTATCTGAAAATTCCCAAAGACAGACATGAGTTTGAAAGAAAATCTGAAGATTCTCAAATAGTCTCAAGATTCCAGAACACTGTCTTCAATCTGTGTTCACACCAAACATTCATTAACATACTACAGTACAATGGCAATTGCAATGTTAACAACAAATCTCTTACTAAACAGAGCACAAGCAAGCAATAGTTTTCACAAATTTAATGAGTTCTCACATGTTTCAAGCTTACAGTCAACATAGATTCGTACTCATGATGATTAGGAGCAATCATGGTATGAGGAAATATTAAATCATCAACAAAGTTTATCAATGGAAAAGAAATGAAATGTCAACCAAAACAAAATTATAATTTCCTTTCACACTTCAGCAATCCACAATGCCAACTACTAAATAAGATTACGAGGGTAATTGAAAGAAAATGTCACAATTCAAAAATAAAAACATACAGCACTCATGTTAACGCAAGCTTACTTTCCTACATGACATAATACGCACTGTCAACATTAGTTTAAGCACAAATGAGAAACAAAACAACGCATTTTTAAACTAAAAACTCTTCTTGTTTCTGCATGAACTTAATCTCAGGAAGAGAAATTATGACTAATCCTGACAAACCTTTTTTAAAAACCACAAAAAAGCGAGGTAAACAATAAACATATTGCATTTTCACATTTTATGTTGCTTTCTTCAGTTACCAATATTTTATAAGTTGTTTACACGTGATATACACTTCAACGCTTCTTAATGTTAATTATAAAGGTGTCAAAACTAAGGACTTAAGCTAACAAGAAGCCTCTTTTTGGGTGTGCTGTTTTGGTAAAGATTATTGTTACTGTTATTATTAGTGTCATGTATTTCTGTTTAATCATGCCATTATGAAACTTATAAGTCCCTTCCATTTCCTACACATGGATTTGTAATTGTGTTATAACCTCCTTATTTACTTTTATTACTCATGGTTATGAGTTAACACTTTTGCAGTAAGAGCCCATTTTATCTTGTTTTCCATTCTCTGTACACTTGTTGTTCTTGTTATGTGCTACCTAATTCAAAATTTTTCTGTCTTCCCATCATCATGTGCCGTGTCCATAAGCATGAGCGATCGTTTCATCCCCTCAGATGATTATCAGACTTAAATCAGGTCAGAGTTCTTGTCCTGGCTATGCTATCTTGCCAAGCTGTCCAGGAATTTATCTGTGTCTTACCCTTGCTCTTTTTACATACAGTTCATCAGCTGTCACCAAGTTTTCATATTATATAGCTCTCTAGGTTATCTATCTTAACATATCTTCTTCTTCTTCTGAGTTCATCCAGAGTGTTTTTTCATACGTTATTGCGGTGTGTCTCGTTATGCACCCTTGAGCCAAAACCCTTAGGCCAACACATCCAACTTTAGCCGGCGTTTTTTTAAATCAAGTTAGCCTCCTGGGGTATCTTAACATATCAATTGTTTCAGGTGTACTTCTTTAGAGATCCAATTAATGGTGCCTTATGCTATGACATATATATATATATATATATATATCCTGCTGAGTCACTAGCATTTTCTCCTACATAATCTTATGGAAGAACAATATAAAAAGACTTCTCCTAGATAACAGTAGGCAGTTCTGAAATCAGCTTCATCTTTGATTTCAATATCAGTTTCAAACTGCAGGCCATGATAATATTCACTTCATCTGTCTTTGTTAATTTAGTTATTTACGAACAACTTCAAACGGAAGGTGGCGAATGGCAGCATTATCTCCAGAAGGTATAAAAACTGAGAAATTAATCTGACATTGTATTCAGTATACCAAGGAAAACTAGATTCTCTTACAATATAGCACATATCATTATACCCGTTTTCTAAAGTGAAACATGAACGTATCTGTTCTTACCAACATTGTTATTTCATGCCAGATGTTTTCCTACCCACTATTATTTTCATGTCAATGTCTTCAACTAAACTTTTTTAACGCCCTATCTTGTTTGAACATAGCACAGATCATGATACCTATTTTCTGCAGTGAAACATGAATTTCTACAAAATGTTTATCTGTTCTCACCAATATTTTGCCAATTCATGCCCGGATGTTTCCCTACCCCCTACCATTTTCATGTCCTTGTCGTCAACCTTAAAATGTAAACATTTTTAACACCCAGTCTGTTTTTGAGCAGTATACTCTGGAAAAAAAAAACATAATTTGAATACACAAACTATTTTACACATCTTTGGCTGAAGAATGAAAGGAAAGACTTAATCAGTTACAGCAGAACTATACCCATATTTCACAGTAATTCTAACTGCTACAGGAAGGAGGAAGGAAGATGGTATCAGTATCTGGGGCAAATATTTCCAAGTATTCATGAAAGGAGGTCATTATTGTTGGCCAGTAATGTTTTGTTTCGTCATTTTAGATTTTTAATTAATACTTACATACATATATAATATCAATACATTTTTGAAACTTGGATATAATCAACTATTCACTCTTTTTGTCCCAAGCCATGCGCCACGTGTGATAGGAGGACATTCTTCATGTGGCCAACCAACAAGTTATGTGCGATTGTACCTCTTACATTTAGTCAAACATGGTAAAGAAATCTGACAACATATTTGTTTTATACAAGGTGTGTATATTTTGTCCCCCCCCCCCCCCCCCCAATGAAAGTAACACTCTTGTAATTTGGTTGTTGTCATAATTGCTCACATCCCACTCACCTTGGCAATCAGCTGGGGCAGGCCTCCTGGGACTGAAAAGAGGTAAACCTTTTAAATATATGAAAACTCAAGGAGAGAGGAGAATCCTGCACCAAATAAGGGAAAACACTCTCAGGATTAGTGTTGACAATGCCCTCAGCAATTTTGTGCTCACACCACTCCATCTCTCTGTTGTTTAGTCAAGTGAAAGGATTATCCTGAGTCTCCAAGTTACCAAAGCTGGTTAAATGGTTGCTAATATACAGGACAGGAGGCAGGACAGTAACTCACAGTTGGCATGGCAGTAGCTCACACAGTTAACAATATATGGAGAACACTTTGTGGATAAAGACACACATTTAAACTAGAATACATTTTAATTAGATATATAATTCTTCTATATATTGTTTTTTCAGTGCACAAAATGTAGTGCTATTCTCTAGACTGCATTAGGAAAGCTCTGAAATCCAGAAAAAAAAACTTTAATCTTCAAGTCAAAAGTTAAAGCAACCTTGGAAGTATTGTTCAGAAACATAAAAAGGTAGTCCTAAGGTAGACATTGCCATTGGAAATGTTAGGCTTTCATATATCCTAGGTCATTGGCATAATGAAGTAGGGTGACCAGTTCCCTCCCTCAGTGTCTCCCAGACAATTCGACCCCCCCCCCCCCCCCCCAAAAAAAAAAAAAATAAAAAAATCTGAGAACGATGTGGTATCATTTTATGAGACTGGGTCAACCCCCAGAGCCGTACTGATCAGGAAACAAAATCCTGCCACTCCTGGGGATGGATCCCAGACAAATGCCTTGATGTGGAAGTTTCAGAAACATGAAGAATTACAAAGTATACTACTAGTAAACTACAGACTTTCATTACCATGTGCCTCTGCAGAATGTAGAACTCACTGAAATAACTTGCCATCTTTAATAGAAAACAGGAAGTGAAGAAAGAATGTAAAGGAAAGTAAGGGGTCCACTTTAGTACACAGATATGCAGGGCATATAGCATTAACCTTTATTTTACAACAGGCATTTGATCGGTGATGAAGACAATATGATACAAGCCACATTTATCTTCCATAAAATTTCTTGGCACCCATTTTAGTCTGGGAGCCCAGGCCAATGAAAGAAATCCCTGCCTCAAAGAGTAATCGAACACATCACTGTCAGGCAAGCATGAAAGTGCTCTAGCCACAGTTCCCAAAGAGAGAATGCAAATCCAATTCTATATCAGATCAAGAAACTAATTAATAAGATAAGATACATCTTGAAATCATTAGAATAAGACATCTTAGAATTATCTGATGTGAAAAAATTATTCAGAGACGACAAAGGACAACGCAATAAGAATTAGACAAAGACATAACTAATGCTGAAAAGAAGTGGAAAGAACTTTTAAAGGCAGGAAACAAGAAGTCTTGGGCCAGTGCTCCATGAAAGATAAAAGTCAAATAAAGAAGTCTCAAGGTCTATCCTCACATCATTGTACAAGTAAACAAATGAATACCTATGAGATAACAGAAACTAACAACTTTTCACGCAATAGTAAACATTGTTGTTTTACTGAAACTATCCTACTATGTCAAATGCCCAAGTAAGATTGTAAGACTCAGTAAAACTGAATAAGGTGCCTATAAAGAGTCTGTTTTGGCAGTACACAGTTATTCAATATTATTGACAGAAAAACTAAGAACACTTACTTTTCTTCTCTTCCTTCAAGGATCCATGGGAGCACTAATGATATATCTGTAAACTGAATTAACAACACAACATAATGCAATACAAATTGAGAAATGAGTGTTCTGAATAAGTTACTGCCTAACAGGTGCTTCCTTGCTGCCTAAACTCAGGAATTGACACCGAGTGTGCATTCATGAATTTGGAATTCACTTTTGGTTAAATGGCCTAGCCTCAGATCTTTACAGAAATGCGTGTTGTGTTTGTGTATGAAATGTTCTTCTTTTCTGTTAATGCATACCATCATCACCTACTTACAAATGGTAAAAATATAGACACTTTATTCTTCCGAATGGCCAAACAAAAATGCCACTGGGGAAACTCAAAAATGCCACAGGAAAATGATCTATTAAAAACCATTTCTCAAGCACAAAAATAAAATATTCAGCAGCATACATGTAATGCAAGAATAAAATGAGTGGCATTAAGGTACATTACATTTAAAATAACTGTTCACTCTCATTTAAAACATGTGTTCACTGTTACGTACTGGAGGATTCAAAATCAAAATAATAATATATACAAAATGACAAAGATTGTTTTATGCAACTTAAAAGAGAAGAATTCTAAGACATCTGGACCCCTGGCTCTGGAACCTGGGGTCCTAGCATTATAATTCCATGTCTTGAGCTTCATCCTCGGAAAAGTCACTCATGGATGACTCGCTGGACGATGATGCTTGTTCTGCCTCACGCAGGGCCTCCTCTGTGGCATATCGCTGGACATAGTCTATGAACGTAGACATAAACGACACTAATTAACACAATGGAATATTTGAAAACTTCTATGCACACAGAAATGACACAAATAAACATAATGGAATATTTGAAAAACCGAACAGATACACAAATGATACCAATGCAGACAATGGAATATTTGAAAAGTTGAATTGCTTGTCATATAATAATACAGTTAGTTTAACTGTGTATAATCATCATCATCATGTGGCAGTGTTTTTGTAGAATGTTGCTCTCATGACTGCCTGATGGAAACAATCTCTCCCTGTATCCAGTTTCCTTGCCTTCTGCACTGTCAAGCCCAAACTGTCTTTACTTTCCTGTGTCCACTGTTACAATGTTTAACCCCTGCCTCTTCCTCCAGGAACCATGCCTTCCATTACTTTTATTTCCAAACTACTGTGATCTTCAATGTGGTCAAAGCAATTTCAGTTTCCAAGATATGATGGCTGCTTATGAGCCAGTTGCCTTCCATTTTCAGAGCTTCTAGAATGTCAGTATTTTTCTTCTTCTGCTTCTTTATTCGAAGTATTCAACAACATGTTATGTACCATTTAAACTAAAAAAAGTACCAATATGTCTTCTTTAGTGACTATGAAATGGTCCTTATGTTGCCACAGGAAATATGCATGTTCCCAGAAAGTTCACTTGTTTGCTGGTGCTGGACCAAAGGCTCTTAAAACTGTTTAACCTCTGCACTGCTAAAGACAGTCCCCATCCAAATTCTTTTGAACAGTTCCTATTGATGAAAATTACGGAGCCAAAGTATTCAAAGTTTATGACATTTCCAATTTCCTCAATCAATCAATCATGTGCCATGCCGGAAAGCGTGGGCGGTCATGACTCGCCATTTCACTCGATTACCAGAGTCGTGGATCAGCTCAATGTTCCTGTCTCGACCATGCCATGTGGCCAAGCCATCCAGATATTTACTTCTCGGCCTTCCCCTTGGTCTCTTCCCTTCAATCTTGCCAGTTGTCACTAAGTTCTCCAATTCATTTCTTCTCATAACATGTCCAAAACATTGTGACTGTCTATGTCTAATTTCTCTAATCAGTTTACGATTTTCATTGGTCTCCTGTAGTACCTGGTCATTGGTTTTTCTGTCTGTACATGATATTCTTTGCATTTTCCTCAGAAACCACATTTCTGCAGCCATCAGGTGTTTTTCAGCTTGTCTGCTCATTGTCCAAGTTTCACATCGATACAAAAGAACAGGCTCTATGTAGCACCTCAACACTCTTTTTCTTGTTTCAATTGACATCTTTTTATTGGTCAGTATGTTTTTCATCTTGCTAAAGGCTACTTTCGCCATGGCGATTCTTGCTCTAATCTCCACAAGGCATCCCGCATCAGATTTTATGACTATTCCAAGATAATTGTACCGATTCACTTGAAGAATATTCCCATTTACTTGTATATTACATTGTGATATTTCGTTCTTCCTAGCGACAACCATAATCTGTGCCTTTTTACAATTTAATTTTAATCCCAGTTGTTCACTGTGTGCAACAACTGCATCTGCTAATTGTTGCAGATCTTGCTCATTGTCTGCAATCAATACTGTATCATCTGCATATCTAATGTTATTGATGGTTCGTCCTTTAATGCTGATTCCATTTATACTTCTACATTTCTGAAAATATTTTCACTGTATAGGGAAAAAAGATCTGGAGACATTACACATCCCTGCCTAACACCTCTCTTAATAGGCTGATATTGTCCCACTTCCAATGCCTGTGTGTTGCCGGGGCTCATACGGGGGAGCAAAGAATAGTAACACTGTTGCCTACCATGCACGTCGTAAGAGGCGACTAAGGAGGTTATGGTTCCGTCGCCCTGCTACTGAGTGAGTGCATGGTGCGACACTGTGAGCTGTGAATTTCGCATGGAATGCTTTTGCATCTGTCCATGGTTTTTTTAGCGTGAGCTGCATGTTCAGAGCGATGACAGCCGGTTGTTGCTGGATTGACTGGTTTGCCTTTTCGGGTCACGAGTGCTTTTTTCAGGAGACTCCTGGGAGTCGTCGCTGTAGCTACAGAGTTTGTGCTTTGTGCGGCGCTTTAGGTGGGTCGCACTGTGGAAAGAGACTGAGCCATATGGGATAAAACCCGGGTCAATGAAGTCTTTCTGGTGACTGCTGTTTCCATCAACGATGAACTGTGGTTTTCGTGGAGGACTTTTGTGTTGGCATTCTGGTGGCGGCATTATGCACAGTGTACCTGTGCGGGCTGTTGGCTTGCCAACACTTCTGTCTATTCCATTGTTCACATAGGGCAGTGAGGAGCATTTTGTGTGATATTCACTGGCACGGGAACGGAGCAATATGGGGACGACCCGTTGCCGTGAAGTTGGAACCGCGACTAACTAACTAACTGTCCCACTTCATTATCAATCCTTACGGCAGCTCTTTGTTTCCAATATATGTTTTTTATAAGTCTAATATCTTTCCCATCAATTTGTAGATCTGCAAGCATATCTTACTCTATAGAAAGCCTTTGTGTAGTCAATAAAGCAAAGATATACATCTTTGTTTACTTCTATAGAACGTTCAATAACTGAACGCAGCATATACACAGCATTTACTGTACCCTTTCCTTCTACAAACCCACATTGTTCTTCTCCTATTTCCTCACTGTTGATTATAAATTGTGAGTGATATGTAGTTTTCCTATGGATATTAAATTTCTTTTTTTTTTAAATTTTAATTCAGAAAAAAGGAATTCTATCTTCAGTGTCTTTTGACAGAGCGAATTTACACTTCAAATCCTCTAGTACTGTTTCAAAGAAGGATAGGAACATCTGCGTTCTAGAATTAAATTTTCATCAATTATAAATGGATCATAACTCATAGATATAATTTTTTATAGAGGTCAAATGGCTGAATGGATAAGAGCACATGCTGTTAAACTTCCTGTGTGCTGATGATGAGGTAGCGGGTTCAACCCCTACATCGGCCAGTTGGACTAAAATGTTTACTTCTCATCTTTGACTTGAGGACACAAATTACAAGCACTTCAGAAGTCAGAGTGGGTTTGCATGATGGCAACTGTAATAGGTAAAGCTAATCCACATGCAAAAATCAGTCCGATGCACTAGAAATAGTAGCATTTGTGTGGACTCACTTGAGTTCAAAGCGAAAAAAAAACACCACAAAATCATTTCTGACGCTTCTCTTTCCAATGTTGAACAGTCAGAGGGAGAGAAGGCAATTCTATCTTCCTCTTCTTTGCACTTCAAACCAATTTGATGTTTCACCAGCTACTCTGACAGCCATTGGTTGTTCGTTGGTGTTCCAATTAAATGGATCAAATGTGCTAGAAATCCCCCATCTCTGTTGTTTCTTTTGAAGGCCTTACCGTAGTATATGAAACAAGTATGAGGGTCTACATTATACTCTCTGCATCTCAAAAATGGTTATTATATTGAAACTATGGTTTGGAAGGGGTCTCAGTAAATTTGGTCAAACTGCTGTGTGTTCAGAAGATCTTGAGTTCTTTTTGGAATCCTTCATTTGGTTCCCAAGTGCACATTTGTGTGAGACCCTTGAATGTTGTTGCCACAGCTATGGAGTTTGTGCTCTTTGTGATGCTTTTGGCAGGCGATTAGCTGCCCTGCGCAGAAAGACTGACCTAGCTGAGAGAAAAAGATCTGGTACAATGAATGTGATCTTCTTGCCTTTTAGACTATTTTTCTTTGCAAGAGGGATGCAGATTTCTCTCTTGTATCCTTTGGGCCCCAATAGTGCCCAGATCTCCACATTGTGGGTGAAAGATATATCTGCTTCTAGTACCCTTTTATTTTATGGAATCATGTTTTGTGCAGATGAGATGAGAATGTTTCTTGTTTATGTGGCCAGCTCATGAGGTGTTCTATCTTTTTGTACTGTTACCATTCATTCATTCATTAGCATGTCCTTTACAGAACCTCGCTCCTATAACAACCTTCCGGAAAACTTCTCGATCACAAGCAAGATGTCCCATGTCCGATACACCCATTTAGAGATCCGCCGCCACATCCTGCGAAGAAGATGGGTATCTTCTCTTTGGCCTTCCTCTTCCTCTCTTGCCAGGCATATACCCCTCCATTGTTGTTCTTTTCAAACTTTCATGACGTTTCAAGTGACCAAAATATATCAATTTTCTTTGTTTTATTGTCTTCAATAGCCAACCCTCTTCAATATTCAGCTCTTGAAGTATGGATGCATTTGTTCTTTTCTTTACCCAAGATATTCTTAGAATCCATCTATAACATTTATATTCAAAGGCATTTTTTTGTAGTTCTATCTGTCCCACTCCATAATTTATTCAGTTGTTTTAGTCTTTGAAGAGCAATTGATAGTCATCATTTAATTTCTTTCATTGTATCACCATTGTTGGTAATCAATGACCCAAGACATTCAAAATTGTCCATCACCTCCAATCTTTCTTCATTAACATATATTTCTTTCTCCATAGTATTTTTATCTGTATGCAATATCTTTGTTTTTGCTGTTAAGACAGAAGTTGTGATTTTCACTATTCAATTGGGTTGAGGCTATTAGGTTTTCTATACCATTCTGTAATGTGGATAGTAATACTGTATCATCAGCATATCGAATCTCTGGTATTTCATGACCACCAATATTTAGGGCATCATATTGCTCCCTGGTTATATCATCTCTGACATTTTTCATTATATTTTTGGTGTGCAGGTTAAACAAATAGGGTGACAGCACACAGCCCTGACAAACTCCTTGCTTGATTTCAAACAAATCTGATGTCTCGCCATCAATTCTAACCGCCGCTTGTTGATCTAGATAAGAGCATTTTTATGAGTTGTACTAAATGTGATGGAAAGCCCATATTCCTCATGATTTCCCAAAGTTTCTGATGTTGTACACAGTCAAATGCCTTTGAATAATCCACAAAACATGAGAAAAGGGTACTGCCACCAACAACTCAAATTTATTTTTACTTCAATGTTATATTCAGGTGGTATATAATTTATGTTGAACCACACTGGGTGTGCTTCTTTTCTTAAATTGTTTTCAGATTTAGCTGGTCTGAATAAGAACACAAAATAACTAATAAGCTAAATGAAAGGAACAGCACATATAATACAGGTGAACGTTTCGATCAAAGTCTTTATCAACGAACTAGGAAAAAAAAGAAGACAAGAATATTTAGCTCGATATCTTAAAAGTAATACATTACTCAAAAATTAGGAGTGGAAGACAGAGACATGGAACAAGAATGGGGATGTGGAAAACGAAACAACAAAAATAATGAAATGAAAATTATATATATATATACATACATAAACTCAAGTATATTTTTCTTTGAATCTACATATATCTCATGGTTATTTTGTTGTTCTCTCTTTATCATTAGCTTTAAGATGCCTTCAGTCATCCATTCACCTTATTGACAGAGTTCTTCAATACCTTCCATTCACTGATCATTAATACCTTGAAATAGGAATTTTAGATGAAACAATGTATTAAATCTATTGTTTATTTCTATGTTGACTCTACCCTTAATCTCCTCATTCTTCAGTGCACACAGATCTAATAAAATATTTCTTGGTTTATATTTGACCTTCTTTAACTTTCAAGTGGGAAGATAACATCAAGAGATGGACAAACATCAATTTGACTACTGTCAATGCGAGAAACAGGCAGTGTTGGAGATCCATTGCAGCCAACCTCCATTGTGGAGATGGCACCTGATTGATTGACTGAACTTTCACTGGGTATATGACAAGGACAGAATCCTTGTCCACATCTTCAAGCATATTGGGTACATGGTGATAGCCCCATATTTGTACAGACCAGGTGGCACTCAATCACTGTTACGGCCAGTATCACGCTGGCTGCTTTAACTTCCCAGAAAATGTCCTACCAGGATTTTTAGGTAAGGTCGACCTGGGAGCCCAAGTCAGTGAGAAAACACCCTGCTTGAAGAGTATTCAAACATGACCACAGGGCTGATAGGCAAACTCCCAGGGTTCCCATTACGTAGACGGTGCCAGCCCCATATCTTTAGATTGATTGGCACTCAACGGGTGTTATGGTGAATACCATGTCGGCCATCTTTACTTCCCATAACACTTCCTGGTAGTCATTTTAGACTGGGCCAAACTGGGAACGGTAGGCCAGCATGGCAGAATGGATAAGAACGTGTGTTCTTAAACATCCAGTGTGCTGATGCCGAGGTAAGGGATTCAACCTCTATACCGGACAGTTGGACTAAAATGTTGATCTGTTGCCCTTGACTTGTGGACGTTAATTACAAGTACCTCTGAAGTCAGAGTGGGTTCACCTGATGGCGAAGGACACAGTTAATTTTTTTTTTTGGCATATCCCTTACAGGATCTCTTACATCAGCATTTTTCAGCTGCTGTTGATGTACTAGGCAAGATTACGCTCAGTAGTTTGCCACTGCTTTCTGAGCGACTGGCTCACATAGCCTATATGTTACCAACACGCCGAGAACCGCTACCGATTCTCACACAGGTTACATTATTCGCGAGAATATATGGAATTACGGAGAAAGACGTTAACCCCTAGGCCAGGGAGACAGACACTGTTAATAAGTAAAACTAATCCACACACAAAATTCAGTCCAGCACTACCAGAAGTAGTGTGTGTGGACTACGCTTGAGTTCAATGTGAGCAAGCGCAATACAATAAAACAAACAAACTGGGAACCTAAGTTAATGAACAAAAATGTATGTCTCAAAAGAGATTCAAACACATAACTAATGTACCTGTAGGCAAGCATGCATGTCTCAGAACTACTATGGCTGCCCTATAAACCTGTGGATGATTTTATTCTTCATTCGAATGCGAGTTTCTCCAATGACAAAAGATGACCACAGAATGGACAGGGAGACAACAATAAAGTAATGTTCCTGAAAACTGTTGACGAACATGTCTACAAACCTCTGACACGTTTCTTATACTCTTCTGGTTTGTGCAGATACAAGGCAGCAGCATCTCCATTAAGTGGATCAATGGGGTTTGGATACGTCAGGAGTTGCGGCAGGAAAGATTCAAAGATGTTTGACAGATCTGAAAAGCCAGAATAATATTGAGTAGACAGACAGCATAATTACAAGAATTAATCATTTGTGTTAACATAACAGTGTTAAACAAATTGTTTAATCATTTCTGTTTCTTAAAAAAGTAATTTAATCAATTTTGTTCTTTATCTGAATGCAAGCTAACTCTACCATATTTACTCAGGATAAATGAGACAGTGGCATGTATTCACTGAACAATTATGTCTTCCAGCAGGCACCTAATAAACTTTTCATACCTCCATTATAAGTAGATATAACTGCAAATACAGTTCAAGAACATTGTAAAAAGTTCAAATTGAATTTAATGTGTATACTTGTATTGTATACATTCATTTAACATCATGACAGAGTAAGGTAACAAAACCTCATTAATAAACTCAAGATTATTGACACTTTTAAAAAAAGTAATAGGGAAATGAATTCAAATGAGTCTATGCATAAATGTAATTAATAATAAAAATTGTTTAATATCTTATTTATTTCTGTATACACCTTCACATCACTCAAACACCACTAACGTTTTTTTTTTTTTTTTGCTGCGTCAAATGCAATATCAATTTTGCAAGTCTTTTTAATTTGCTAACATACAAACTTCTAGACAAATTAATATAAAAACATATGAAGTAAACCAACCTGGGATTTTATCATGCTGAGATTTGTTAAGAACTTGTAGAATCCTAACCTAACTAATCAATCATTCTTTCCTTCCATCCTTTGCTATCAGTAGATTATAGCACTGTTAGTGTCTATTTGTGCTGCCTTCATCATCTGTGTGTGTGACATCCCATTTCTTTTAGTGGCCTCATTTACTATTCTATCCTACTTCCCTTTTCTCTCTCTGCTCTTTGCCTCCTCTGTGAATTCCAGTTCAGGGCATTCCTAATTATGCTTGTTGATTCTCTCCAGTGTATTCCCTCACTTCTATGTCCAGTCCTTAACTTCAATGGTGTTTGTTGTTAAACCTGGCAAATGCAATTTTTACTTAATATGTGCCAACATTAGCAATTCACATTTTGCAATAAAATGAATATACAGAACAGATTTGTGTGTCCTCAAACATTGATGTTCTATGAGACATTCACTGACAGTAATTGTATACGTTAAGTATTTATTAGTTAATGATAATGTAATGTGATATTTAACATGATCAAAACTGAATATTATTAATGTAGAAAACAAGTACATGAGATGTATAAAACTGCAAAGTGACTATACATATGCATGTAAAATTAGGTACGAGGGGCCGGCAATAACAATATTTATGAAGGAAATGTCACAGAGAACTGAAATTATTGATTGTATAGTGTTTGTTTTCAAAACTGCCACCAATTGAACTGACACCATTATGCCTATATATTTGACCTTGAAAAGACCATGGGAATAGAACACGCTATTTTTGTTTAACAAAACCAGTTATCTCATGTTAGTATGAATTCTTCATCCCTGTCATGATGGTTTACTTTTGACATGTATTTAAAGATCTGAGACAATTAAAAAAATGTCTGATGGAGCGAAACTCTGAGAACAGGATAGATGTAGAAGAATCTTAATATTACAATCCTAAGCTGCTAGCTGCATAAGCCATGCTTTCTGAGTGCTTGTTATACCTTGTTTTCTGGTCATAGCCTGTTTGAGTTTGGTATAGAGATCTGCATAGTACTGTCCATTAACTGTGTTGCCGCGAGGAAGATAATCCTTCAATAGGACACCTTTGTGCTCCCAAAACATTCAGCATTACTTTTTCTTCTGATTTCTGTGTTCTTCACTTTACAGGTGTTGGGAAGATCAGGAGTTTCTATTGCAAGCTAGAAATGTTGGATTGAGTGTCATCATGGTGAACCTGAGTATCATCTACTGTCACCATGGTCATCAAAATATTTTCTGGCTGAGCAACTGTCAAC
Source organism: Cepaea hortensis (assembly GCA_963921405.1). Taxonomy (NCBI): domain Eukaryota; kingdom Metazoa; phylum Mollusca; class Gastropoda; order Stylommatophora; family Helicidae; genus Cepaea; species Cepaea hortensis. The sequence goes on along the minus strand of OY992882.1, from coordinate 90,733,217 downwards.
AGCAATTAACTCAAGTTTGTTTCTGTTCATGTGCTATCAGAAGCAGAACCCTGCAGACACACACCATCCTCATGTTCAGACTGTTGTGTACAATTCAATTAACTGTCCTTCACTCTGTATCACTGCACTAGCTATCTCCACAACTGTCATTTTTAAAATCCTGGACAATGCATTTGTTCAATCTAGCTGCATTTTCATCATTGCACTCTATGGATGGTCTCCCAGATCTGGAAAGATCAGCAACATTCCATGCTTAAACTATCTACACTGATTCTATCTACCTGTGTATTCCTGTACGTGTTTCCCCTCATTATCAGAAATTTTATCACAGCCCAGGCCTCTAATAAATTGTTAGAGCAGCAGTTCCGATTAACAGGGTATGCTGCACTGTGCACCAGAGTGGGGAAAACCAGTTAATGAAACAAATGCATACTTGACAAATTCAGAGCAAATGTGAGGAACTTTGAATGTTTAAACTTTTTCCTGTTACTCCTTCATAGTTAGGGTTAAAACTTACGGCCAGCACCTTGTATATGTGCACATGTTTCAATAATGCCAAATTATAACCTAAATAAAAATTATTGAATAGGATAACACTTAAAATATGTGTGAAAATATTATTTTTAAAAAGGATCACAGTGTTAAGTTATAAATCCAAAAGGGGACATTGCAGTGACTCATGTATGAAGTTCACTGTCGAATGGAAAGAGCAAAATGGCTTATTTAGAATTATTTCTACAAAACGGTAACCCTTGGGAAGAAAAAAAAAAGGTGCTGAATTATTTACACAGCATCTTTAATTAACTGCCAGATTAAAAATGTGCTGTAGCAGAATTGATTTACTCTTATCTTAAACCAGTCTATAATTTCAGCTGTAGTCAGTCAATTTCAAACTTGTTTGTGTCTTGTGATATATGAATATACAAAATATATCCATGGTTGCAAAACGACAGATAATAAACAGCATATTCACACCAACCCTTTGCTGTAAATCTCAAACTTGGGCATTATACATATCACACTTTCACAAAATCAACACCTGTGAGATGAGATGCCTGGGGAGAGCTGCCAACTTAACAATTATCAGACAGACAGTGGGATCAACACCTTGTGCCACATTTATTGAAAGACAGAAGATCAAATGGATTGGCTATCTCGTTAGAATGCAACATCATCAACTACCAGCACTGGCCCTACATCAAAGATCATCTGCGACGAGAGCAAGAGGATGCCCGAAAATAAAATGGAATTACGACATCAAAGACATTGTACAATCACACGCAATGACACTATCCAATGCCACCCATCGGGCATTGGAGCGCCAATTATTCCTCCCCAAGTGGAAGATGATGATGATGATGATGATGATGATATTTGAAAAATGTCAGCTTATTTGTAAAGTCCAACTGCATGTAGTTTAACACTATCAGTGAAATAAGCCAATGAATGAGATAAATGTGTGCAAACTTATTACTCATTGAACAAATGAAAAAGCAGCGGCTGCAGCAGGAGATATCAATATGAATTGCAAACAATGAGGTATATTTAGTCATCTTGTCTAGTATGTCTCTTCTTTTCGCAGGAGCTACATATACCTAATTGTTTGCAATTCATATTATTACTCATTGACTGTACATGCTTGTGTATACACCTGGAATGATCTCTCAGGTGTTTCTTCCCGATGTTACACATGAATCAAAATCCCAGCAGTTGAGTGTTTTCTCCACCAACTGTGATGTTATGCACAGAGTCAGTGTAAATCGATCTCACATCTCCCCCACAATCCAACTGATCTCACATCTCCCCCACAATCCAACTGATCTCACATCTCTCCCACAATCCAAATGATCTCACATCTCTCCCACAATCCAACTGATCTCACATCTCTCCCACAAGCCAACTGATCTCACATCTCTCCCACAAGCCAACTGATCTCACAGCTCCCCCACAATCCAACTGATCTCACATCTCTCCCACAATCCATCTCATATCTCCCCCACAATCCAACTGATCTCACATCTCTCCCACAATCCATCTCACATCTCTCCCACTATCCAACTGATCTCACATCTCTCCTACAATCCAACTGATCTCACATCTCTCCCACAATCCAACTGATCTCACATCTCTCCCACAATCCAACTGATCTCACATCTCTCCCCCAATCCAACTGATCTCACATCTCCCCCACAATCCAACCGATCTCCCCCACAATCTAGCTGATCTTACATCTCCCCCAAATCCAACTGATCTCACATCTCTCCCACAATCCAACTAATCTCACATCTCCCCCACAACCTAGCTGATCTTACATCTCCCCCACAATCCAACTTATCTTACATATCCCCCCCCCCCCCCCCCAAATCCAAAACTGATCTCACATCTCCCCAACAATCCAAATGATCTCACACATCCCCCACAACCCAACTGTTCTCACATCTCCCACACAATCCAAATGATCTCACATCACCCCCACAATCCTCTTCCAATACTGCTACTAAGTTGTCATCTTGATAGATACACTGCTACTAGGCAATCATCATAATAGATACATTGCTACTAGGCAGTCATCGTAATAGATACACTGCTACTAGGCAGTCATCGTAATAGATACACTGCTACTAGGCAGTCATCTTAGATACACTGCTACTAGGTAATCATCGTAATAGATACACTGCTACTAGGCAGTCATCGTAATAGATACACTGCTACTAGACAGTCATCATAATAGATACACTGCTACTAGGCAGTCATCTTAGATACACTGCTACTAGGCAGTCATCATAATAGATACACTGCTACTAGGCAGTCATCATAATAGATACACTGCTACTAGGCAGTCATCATAATAGATACACTGCTACTAGGCAGTCATCGTAATAGATACACTGCTACTAGGCAGTCATCTTAGATACACTGCTACTAGGCAGTCATCATAATAGATACATTGCTACTAGGCAGTCATCTTAGATACACTGCTACTAGGTAATCATCGTAATAGATACACTGCTACTAGGCAGTCATCGTAATAGATACACTGCTACTAGGCAGTCATCTTAGATACACAGCTACTAGGCAGTCATCAGAATAGATACACTGCTACTAGGCAGTCATCTTAGATACACTGCTACTAGGTAATCATCGTAATAGATACACTGCTACTAGGCAGTCATCGTAATAGATACACTGCTACTAGGCAGTCATCGTAATAGATACACTGCTACTAGGCAGTCATCGCAATAGATACACTGCTACTAGGCAGTCATCGTAATAGATACACTAATACTAGGCAGTCATCGTAATAGATACACTGCTACTAGGCAGTCATCGTAATAGATACACTGCTACTAGGCAGTCATCATAATAGATACACTGCTACTAGGCAGTCATCATAATAGATACACTGCTACTAGGCAGTCATCGTAATAGATACACTGCTACTAGGCAGTCATCATAATAGATACACTGCTACTAGGCAGTCATCTTAGATACACTGCTACTAGGCAGTCATCATAATAGATACACTGCTCCTAGGCAGTCATCTTAGATACACTGCTACTAGGTAATCATCGTAATAGATACACTGCTACTAGGCAGTCATCGTAATAGATACACTGCTACTAGGCAGTCATCGTAATAGATACACTGCTACTAGGCAGTCATTGTAATAGATACACTGCTACTAGGCTGTCATCGTAATAGATACACTGCTACTAGGCAGTCATCGTAATAGATACACTGCTACTAGGCAGTCATTGTAATAGATACACTGCTACTAGGCTGTCATCGTAATAGATACACTGCTACTAGGCAGTCATCGTAATAGATACACTGCTACTAGGCAGTCATCGTAATAGATACACTGCTACTAGGCAGTCATCATAATAGATACACTGCTCCTAGGCAGTCATCTTAGATACACTGCTACTAGGTAATCATCGTAATAGATACACTGCTACTAGGCAGTCATCGTAATAGATACACTGCTACTAGGCAGTCATCGTAATAGATACACTGCTACTAGGCAGTCATTGTAATAGATACACTGCTACTAGGCAGTCATCATAATAGATACACTGCTACTAGGCAGTCATCGTAATAGATACACTGCTACTAGGCAATCATCTTAATAGATACACTGCTACTAGGCAATCATCTTAATAGATACACTGCTACTAGGCAGTCATCGTAATAGATACACTGCTACTAGGCAGTCATCTTAATAGATACACTGCTACTAGGCAGTCATCGTAATAGATACACTGCTACTAGGCAGTCATCTTAGATACACTGTTATTAGGCAGTCATCGTAATAGATACACTGCTACTAGGCAGTCATCGTAATAGATACACTGCTACTAGGCAGTCATCATAATAGATACACTGCTACTAGGCAGTCATCAAAATGGATACAATGCTACTAGGCAGTCATCTTAGATACACTGCTACTAGGCAGTCATCATAATAGATAAACTGCTACTAGGCAGTCATCATAATAGATACACTGCTACTAGGCAGTCATCATAATAGATACACTGCTACTAGGCAGTCATCATAATAGATACACTGCTACTAGGCAGTCATCATAATAGATACACTGCTACTAGGCAGTCATCTTAGATACACTGCTACTAGGCAGTCATCATAATAGATACACTGCTACTAGGCAGTCATCTTAGATACACTGCTACTAGGTAATCATCGTAATAGATACACTGCTACAAGGCAGTCATCATAATAGATACACTGCTACTAGGCAGTCATCGTAATAGATACACTGCTACTAGGCAGTCATCGCAATAGATACACTGCTACTAGGCAGTCATCGTAATAGATACACTAATACTAGGCAGTCATCGTAATAGATACACTGCTACTAGGCAGTCATCGTAATAGATACACTGCTACTAGGCAGTCATCATAATAGATACACTGCTACTAGGCAGTCATCTTAGATACACTGCTACTAGGCAGTCATCATAATAGATAAACTGCTACTAGGCAGTCATCATAATAGATACACTGCTACTAGGCAGTCATCATAATAGATACACTGCTACTAGGCAGTCATCATAATAGACACTGCTACTAGGCAGTCATCTTAGATACACTGCTACTAGGCAGTCATCATAATAGATACACTGCTACTAGGCAGTCATCATAATAGATACACTGCTACTAGGCAGTCATCATAATAGATACACTGCTACTAGGCAGTCATCAGAATAGATACACTGCTACTAGGCAGTCATCTTAGATACACTGCTACTAGGCAGTCATCATAATAGATAAACTGCTACTAGGCAGTCATCTTAGATATACTACTAGGCAGTCATCGTAATAGATACACTGCTACTAGGCAGTCATCGTAATAGATACACTGCTACTAGGCAATCATCGTAATAGATACACTGCTACTAGGCAGTCATAATAATAGATACACTGCTACTAGGCAGTCATCATAATAGATACACTGCTACTAGGCAGTCATCATAATAGATACACTGCTACTAGGCAATCATCTTAGATACACTGCTACTAGGCAGTCATCATAATAGATACACTGCTACTAGGCAGTCATCATAATAGATACACTGCTACTAGGCAGTCATCTTAGATACACTGCTACTAGGCAGTCATCGTAATAGATACACTGCTACTATGCAATCATCTTAATAGATACACTGCTACTAGGCAATCATCTTAATAGATACACTGCTATTAGGCAGTCATCTTAGATACACTGCTACTTGGCAATCATCTTAATAGATACACTGCTACTAGGCAGTCATCTTAATAGATACACTGCTACTAGGCAATCATCTTAATAGATACACTGCTATTAGGCAGTCATCTTAGATACACTGCTACTAGGCAATCATCTTAATAGATACACTGCTACTAGGCAATCATCTTAATAGATACACTGCTACTAGGCAATCATCTTAATAGATACACTGCTACTAGGCAATCATCTTAATAGATACACTGTTATTAGGCAGTCATCTTAGATACACTGCTACTAGGCAATCATCTTAATAGATACACTGCTACTAGGCAATCATCTTAATAGATACACTGCTACTAGGCAATCATCTTAATAGATACACTGCTACTAGGCAGTCATCGTAATAGATACACTGCTACTAGGCAATCATCTTAATAGATACACTGCTATTAGGCAGTCATCTTAGATACACTGCTACTAGGCAATCATCTTAATAGATACACTGCTACTAGGCAATCATCTTAATAGATACACTGCTACTAGGCAATCATTTTAATAGATACACTCCTACTAGGCAATCATCTTAATAGATACACTGCTATTAGGCAGTCATCTTAGATACACTGCTACTAGGCAATCATCTTAATAGATACACTGCTACTAGGCAATCATCTTAATAGATACACTGCTACTAGGCAATCATCTTAATAGATACACTGCTACTAGGCAATCATCTTAATAGATACACTGCTACTAGGCAATCATCTTAATAGATACACTGCTACTAGGCAATCATCTTAATAGATACACTGCTACTAGGCAATCATCTTAATAGATACACTGCTACTAGGCAATCATCTTAATAGATACACTGCTATTAGGCAGTCATCTTAGATACACTGCTACTAGGCAATCATCTTAATAGATACATTGCTACTAGGCAATCATCTTAATAGATACACTGCTACTAGGCAATCATCTTAATAGATACACTGCACTAGGCAATCATCTTAATAGATACACTGCTATTAGGCAGTCATCTTAGATACACTGCTACTAGGCAATCATCTTGACAGATACACTGCTACTAGACTGTCATCTTGATAGATGATACACTGCTAATATGCAGTCATCTCTACTGATGCTTTATCTGTCACAGATGCATTATCTATACAACAAACTGTGCAACAACAAGTGATGGGAAACTCTCGCATCTGAGAAATGAAAGATGCACTGTAGCTGCAAGAAGGCGTGTCAAAATTCAGTTGGTACCATCTCACTGTAGCATGCCCCGGGAAAAAAAGCAAAAAAATTTGCAAACAGGGATAATAAAGACCATGAACTATACATCACCTACTCTGAGAAAAAGCGTGCTATCTAGATGAATGCAGAAACAGTCCAATGACAACTACAACATTCTTGACCAGCAGGGACACACCAGTCTTTCTCGTTTCAAGGGAAGATATAACAGACTGAATACATCCATGTAAAAACTGCATCTGACTGCTTCCCTACTATGAATGCATAGATTAAATGACCAAACGGGACGCAGAGGTGTTTCCAAGGCACCAGGGCCGGGTTATATACTGGCCAAGATCTATTGACGCGTCCTCGTCGAGCGTCCTGGGCAACAGGTCCCTTCGGGGTCCTGGCTAAAGTCAGTTGGATCGCCGATTCCTCCGAAGTCGGAGAGTGTCTGCCTGTACGGCGAGGAACCACCAGTCTGCACACCAATAAGCCAGACATGGGACAACGGATACTCACGCAAAACTCAGGTCCTGTATGACATCACACTGATGTTGGACAACAGGATGCCTTCATCCGACATACAGGACTTCGAGTTGGAGCTCAAGCCAACGAACACAAGCAAGCAAGCAAGCAAGCAAATGACCAAACTGCTGAACATAAAAGGCGAGTTCATCATGGGAATGTGTGTGATGTTATAAACATAAACAAAACATAAAGTTGACTGCTGCTTTATTTAAACGTATTCATGTAGTCTGAAGGTGTACAAAGAAGAAGAAATATACAAAATGTGTTCACACACAAAAAACAAACAAACATTATCGGATGAAATTTTGACACATTTAAGCTGCAATTCGTTGGATTATTATGGAAAGGGATGTGACCGGTCATTCAGAAAGCAATGACAAACTACTGAACGTAAAACTTGCCAAGACAACAGTAGCTGAAAAATGCTGGTGTTGACTACAATGTCCTGTAAATAAGATATGAACAGAAAAAAAATACTGCATTTTGAAAATAAAATCATAAAAAATTATATATCATGAATTTTGAAAAATAATAAAATAATTCTTTTTATTATACTGAGTAAATATAACAATTTCAACAGTGACATTTTCAGTTTACCATAAAGGGCAGTCCAGGCTTGGTTTATCACATCCAGACATACTGTACCAGACCTACAGGAAAACAAATCAAACAAATCTACAACCAGCTTTCATGAAGTTTTTTGATGGATAAAAGTGTGTATATACACTCATAGTTTCACAAATAAAATTCACAGCAGCTGTCCTCTAAAGACATTTATGTTCAGCTTCATTTAAACAGATTTACAAAAAAGGTTATACCCAGTTCAACAATTCTGGGTTATAACTGGTGTAAATAAAGTATATTTTTGCTTCATTCAGTTTTCATTTATTCATGGTCTTCATGAGTTAAAGTTAAAGAATTTATCTATATTTTGTGACAAAATTATGATGGTGCGTTAGTTGGTTGTAAATCCTCTGGAAGACTTGAGGTTTAACCCTTGTCAGATGCAGATATTTAAGACGTCTAAGCCCTAAAAAGGGCTTAGATCTAGTGAAGTTGGTGTGGAGATTTTATTCCTCTCACCCCAGTACCAAGTTTTTCAACAGAAATGAAATTCCTGAGAAGAATACGCAATGTTATCAAGAAGAGATAAGATCAGAAATGAAGAAATCAGGACTAAAGTGGGGGTTATAGCTGCACTAGATTTTATTAGAAGACAGCAAGTCAAATGGTTTGGCAATGCAAGTAGGTTACCAACTAACAGTATACCACAACAAGCAATGATGTACACACCAGAGGGAAGCAGAGGAAGAGGCTGACCACGTAAACGATGAATGCAGGGAATAAAAGAGTCCATGGGAATATCGATACATGAAGCCCATAAGCAGGCACTCTCCCGCTGTTTATGCTTCACCTCGACACCGCAAGGTACAAGAGGAACATGATGAGATGAGATGAGATGAGACCCCAGTACCAAACTGTACCTCCATGGGATCTGTGTTGCAGAGTTCTCTCTCCCCTCTCTGAGCCCAGAAACCAGTGGGAAGTGCAAGGCTGGTACTGGAGTTTCACACCTCTGCTAAGAAGGGTGAAGACAGGCATTCTGTGTGCAGAGTGGTATACTTCAATTAAAAAAAAGACAGAGAGCATACTCTCAATCTTTTCCCCAGGAGTTTGAAGTGCAACAGCTGATCCAGCGCAACACACATCAAGGTGACATAGTCATTCATCTACACCGATAGGTCAGTAGTGAGAAACAGACGTAGTGGCTGGGGCTTTATTTCAAAGGCTAATGGGCGAGTCTTGAAAAAGGAGAGCCTGGCATATGAGACTACGACCTCCAGCATGAGAATGGAGGTGGAGGCAGTAACGGGCATTCCGGTGGCTAGAGGCGACTACTGCAACACACGTTGTGTTCATTACGGATTCAAAGAATATGCTTAGCAAGGTGGAGAAAGAAATGTTTCGTGTGGAATGGCTCTCGTCGCTTCCGAGGTCACAGATTGTGAGAATTTTATGGATATTTTGCCCTGGCCATGCGGGTGTACGGGGGAATGAACAGGCTGATAGGCTAGCAGGGAATGCACCTCTTGGTGGTATCTTGCCTATGGACAAGAGGGAGGTGGCCGTGCACTTGTGGGACCAGGTGGAGAAGGCGGAGGAACAGATTGAGAACCCATATGTGGAAAGAATGAGATTGCGGGGGATCGGCAGGGGTTCTGGAAAAATCTCAAAACTGAGAGGGAAGACCAGGAGAACATTTAATCAGATAGCGGTGGGAACGATTAGTAGTATGACTCTTCGCTGGCTGTTGAACGAGTGGACTGAGCACATATGGGAATGTCCTGAGTGCAGTGATGTCAGTTCTTGACTCAACTCAACTCCCCAGGATATGATGGTGTGGTGGGAAAAGAGCAGGTGGATAGACTGACTGGGTCTGCATGGCTGGCTTGGGTATTGGTGCATGATAAGGCAGACGTGTCAGGGCCATTTGGAATCAAGTAAATGGTGTGGAAGAACAGATAAATCATCATGGCTGGAGATAATGGTGAGGCAGGTAGTGACCAGAGGATCTAGCTTACAGTCAGTGCTCAGAGGAAAGGCCAGAAAGACATAATCAGACTTCAACTGGTACCACTAGTATTGGGATTTTTCCCTGGTTGTTGAAGCTGGTGACAGAGCTTGTATGGGAATGTCCTGATTGCTGTGATGTCAGCTCTTGACTTAACTCATCTTTGAAAAAGCATTTTACGAGGGGGCTTAACATGAAAACCTTAAAAGATGTGATAGAAATTACAATAACCATGCCATTGTCTGGTAACCTGTCAATATTGTTGTTAAGTATGTCAAGAGTGTTAAGCATGTGACACCACAGTGCAGATGAACATGGTGACATCATAAGGACAGTTTAAAGAAGGCCAACCGACTTTTTGACATGCACCAAAGAGCAGCAGTGTTCTGTTATCCGGTATTTGATCAACAAAGGGGTGAAACCTGTAGAAATTTATCTGCAAATGAAGGTCCAGTATTGTAATGCATGTCTGTCAGTCCAGCAAGTGTATGAGTGGAGTAGGAAGTTTAAAAACGGTGCAACTTCTTGACTGTTCACAACTGGGTCAGGCACACCGAGTAGTGACCACAGAGTCGATTTTTCTACAGGAATCCAAGCATTTTATCGGCGCTGGAGGACTTACATTGAACGCAGTGGTGACTACATCGAAAAATGATACATTTGTTCCTTACTTTTCAGAATACATTCACCACAATAAAAAAAATATTGTTTTCATTTGAAGCCCCCTTGTAGCATATAACCAGGTCATGATTCAGGACAGCATATACAGACTGGCTGGGATCAGGCCCAGGCTGGTAGTGTTGTTTCCTCTACATGGTTTAGGTATTTTAGTGTTGTCTGATCATGATAATATTGGCCCACCATCATGGGTAAAATGTGCCATGACAATGGAAACAAATAACCTTTTATGCCATAATTAACTAACAAATGTCTGTAGGACTCACAATTACAATGGTCAGACTGCGTACAAGTCTTGATACCAATTTTCATGGAATTATTCAATGACTCATAAGCATCAGGTAAAAGAGGAGGGAGTAAACACATTTCATGCTTCTAGGATCATCTACTATCATCATGATCATCATCAGGATCATCACCAGGTAGCAAGTCCTCTGCAGAACTTTGCTCTCATCACAGCCCACAGAAAAGGCTCTCAATCCTTTGCCAGTTCTGCTGCCTCATGCATTTTCAGGCCCAGTAAGACCAGCAGTCGACCCATCTTCATAAAATACATACCAAACATTTATGAGGAAAATGTATCAGCGGAAGGCATAATATTGACCATATTACCCTTGAACATCACTGATTCACTGAAAGCCTGGGCCTTCCAGTACATCTCAGATACCTTAAGTGGCTTAAATCTACTTCTACTTTGTATCTTGACTAACCACTATATGAAAAAGTTGCATTTCCTTTACACATTGCAGCCAACGCCAGCATTTTTTTTGCTGTTTGTTATTTCTGGGAAAGTTTACGTCCAGTAGTTTGCCAATGCTTTCTGAACGACCAGAACTTATACCATTGTATGAAAACCAATGCAAGGTGGTCTGATGAAAAATCGCCTGCATCTGTGTTTTGAATATGGTATGCGGGATTACAAATTGCGTCCATAACCCCTTCGCCACAGAGCTGGCACTACCTGAAGGAGAACTAATAACACCACTAATATATATATATATATATATATTAAAAAAAAACAAGACTGTACATTTAATCATGTAATGTCCCTAGAACACAAACCAATAGAATAAGAACTTTACAGGACTGACATGACTTCAAATAAATTAGTTTTAGAATAAATATGATATTTTTAACAGTGATTGCACATATTACAATGCCAACAATAAGAATACTTACACTTCATCGATGTTTGGGTGATAAACCCGGTTCATGAACCCTGGGGGTAAAAAGTAAAGACTGGAGTTATCAAAATTAGCATTTTAAAATTATAAATAATACAGAAAATACACAATCTTTCTTTAGTGTTCATAAATAATTTTAAAAAAATCTTCCATGGCACTTCGATTGTCACAAATATGTCCTCATATGAAAGAAGTCTGTCCTTCCCCTGCATGAAACAAATATATACTGAAATAAACTTGACCAATTTCTGTCAATTTAGATTTCGGCATATATATTTTTCATGTGACCAAGAATTCACAATACTTACTGTTTGTTAGTTTTAAGATCTATCTTTTCTCTTTTACCCCTATGCAATCTCAAAATAACAATGCTGCTATCTGTCTTACCACACTGCTTTAAGCAGTGGTATGATCAGCTGTATTATCGGTCACGTTTTTTTCCTCAAATCAAAGCCAATTCATGTGTTTATTTTATGTCTCTGCAATTCCATGACTTGGTTTATTTATAATTGATCTCAATAGCCACAGATGTCAATCACTCTTACATGGACAAAGAACAAAACAGGACGAAGACTCTCCAGTCATCTGGTTTCCAACAATAATGATTCTATGAATATCATAAATGGAAATACAAGACCATGATCTTCAGACACAGAACAGATCCTTCAACATTGAATGCCCACAGAAACAAAACATATCCACAGATTGTGGCCAGATTGCAGCACAGCTAACACAGCAACAAAAGCAGTGGAATAAGCCTCTATGGTAGTCCAGATCAGTTTAGGGAAACTGCAATCACACCAAGGTTGTGTTTGGTGATTTTAAAACACAAAGTCCTGTAGCAAAGAGTTTGCTGAGGGCATGTGAAATGTTAGGTCCATCACGTTTTTAGGTCTGGGTGGACCGAAGAATAGGTGGCTAATCTTTTCCTTATGTGGTGAGTGAGAAGATCTGATCCTGACCGCACTCAAGCCATTGTTAGTTTCTCCACCATTACACCATGATGTTTGGTGATGGTAATTTATAATGTGAAAGTAGACGAGATATTCAAATACTCAAAAATACAAAAATTCTAAAATATAGATTATAGAAACTATCATACCAAACGTAGGTGTTGCAATTACAACTATAGAATAGAATACAGCTAATATAATGTGTGTGATTGCTAAATCTGCAAAATATATTAATTTGTAATGCGGAAACAAACCTTTATTACACACAATTTTAAGAAATACAGGTTAGCAAAGTATATTTTTGCAAGCTGATTTTTCTGTGTTTTGGGGTGAAAAAGTATCCATTCAAGTGGTATATAAGTAAATAGTGTCCATTCAAGTGGTATATAAGTAAATAAATTGTATATCAAAGTATAAATTAAAGCAACTCTATTTATATACTATTACGGGATAATGATGATATGGTGTTAGGCCCACACTGTTGTTGATCAAACAGTACTAGTGCCTGTGTGTTACCAGGGCCCTTAAAGAAACAAAGAATAGTAACTCTGTAATCTACTACGCATGTCATAAGAAGTGCCTAGAGAGTGCTGGCAAGAGACTGGCTACCTCATCCTGCAGAAAGCTGAACTGCAAAATCCAACCAATCATGAACAAGAATACAAAAGGCTAGGTGTGATTTAGTTGAGGACCTATGCACTACTGGGAGATGAAAGGCAGAAGAAGAAACTGTACAACTGGGTAATGTCTTTAGTCTTAAACTAGGTGCCTTTACTTTCCCAGATAAATATTTGTTACCCATCTCAATAGACTGGGTTGATTTCAGTGCTTGTTAAAAAAAAACAAACCCAAAAAACCTTGTTACTAGTGAACATTTAAACACCAGCCATTGTGTGGGTAATAAAATGAATAGACAATACCACTCTCTGCAATATCAGAGGGACAGATAACACTGACTAGGATAATCTCAGCCATGACCTCCTCTGGAAATATGACTGAGAAGTAAACAAGCAAATACTTACCAATAGATGGAGACTTGAAGGGGTATTTGTCAGGTAGATCAACTCGAACCTTCCATACTCCTCCTTCATAAGGTGCTGTAAAATTTTAATAAATCTATCACATCTCCAAATGTTGCTCTCTCTCTCTCTCTCTCTCTCTCTCTCTCTCTCTCTCTCTCTCTCTCTCTCTCTCTCTCTCTCTCAACACACACTAACTTTAATTTAAAATGGATGACCAAAGAAACTGATGTACCCTTGTGGTGGAATAAATTATGTGGGAAAATTTAAAAATGCAGTCCTAATGAAAAGAGAAGTAATTTGATTTTAATTTTTACGAGAAGGGAAGAGCGTACAGTGAAGCTGAAGTAGGTTTTAGTGAAAAGAAATTACATTTTCGCTTGGCGTTACACACAGATTCCAAATTAGACCAGGAAGAAATATTTTACTATGAAGATAATGTAAACATGCTTATTTAATAGCTGTTTCATTGACCAACCTTGTGTTGACTTAATTACATTTTTACATATATACAGACAATCCTGTTAATTTAATTGCTGTTATACTGACCAAACTTGCATTGGCTTAGTGGATGAATTCAGCAACCATTTTTACATAGATAAGGTCAATTCTACCAGTCGAGGTTAATATTATATTTTAAAATATTTTCTTGATGAAAAAGCATTGACCATTTTGTTATCATTTGCAGTAATATAGTTAAAATAGCTTCTGGATGTTCTTGGCCAGTTCCAACTTTTATTAAAGGTAAAATGTAATACTGTCAATCAATGTCCCCATACATGTGGCCCTTTAAACTGTTTAGTTCATTGGGGGGGTTTGCAATGAATTATTGCAATTAGTTTGCTCTACAAAATCTGCATCAACAAAGTGCCAGCACATCTTCCATAACTGTGGTTAATAACATAATGTACCAAAAATAACCTAGAGAAAGACTAATTTTTTTAATATGGATAGTTATTCATCAAATCTTGAGCTCCGCTGAGATTTCCATTGTTTTCTGCAACCAATAGCAATCCAATTATTTATATAATATATTTATAAAGGAGAGAAAGCATGGCTATGTTCAAGAAATCAGCGAAAAATTATAATTTTGCTTCTGCAAAATAATCGTATTTCATATTTTTATGACAAAACAATTGTTTTAACAGTGTTTCTTTACAGATTTTGTGTGACAACTGTCTCACACACCTGTTACCCTGCATCAGAGATGTGTTGACCGTGGACAATGACCTGTGTTAACTTGCTGATAAATTACCAGCACCACATGTCATAATCATTTGCTAATTATGTCAGGCTACATGACATCAGGAAAATAACAAGACCACAAATGTTCTGTTGTCTTCCTGCAAATAATAACATTCCCTTTCATTTGGTTTTAACAAGAGAACTCACTAAAAATTTAATTTCACTTACTGCATTCCATTATCATGATTTTCTTTAGAAGCATGACAAATTAGTATTTTCCTCTTTATTCCTTGCAATGAATTTGGAACACAATTTAATCATTAAAACTTAACATCTTCACTCAGACCTGACAGATTTTAATGAAGCATTACTGGATTACAGTTTTCAAGATTTATCCAATTGTTTAATCAAGTCGGTAATGCTGAAGAGGCAGGGGCTGGCCAGCATGAAGACAGACAACAGTCAAGGCAGACACTTTGGGCATCAAAACACATGAGATGGGAGAACTGGCAAGGGATCAAGACATTTCAGTGGGCCATGGTGAGAGCCATGCTCTTCAACACCTGCTATGTGATGGTGAATCTACCTGCCGGCGCATGCATGCGCTATATTTGCCTTTCTCACAAGCTATCTTTTCCTAATTAAGAGCTTAGTTGGGTACCAGATTATAACCTTCTGTAATAAGCTATTTTACAGCCTGGTTATCAACTTCCTAGAGTAATCAATCCATGGAGCACTTCACTTATTGCAGCTCATGTTTGCTGAAAGGCTTCTGTTCAGGATAAAGAAATAAATATTGCTTGGCCATGTAGTTATGACATAGTTTACAGCCTGCACTTTTGTTTCTTCTAATGCTAACCTCAACCATGCAAACAAGATTCTAAACGAAGATACTTTTCATTTTATATATATATATATATATATATATATATATATATATATATATATATATATATATATATATATACCATGGACCGATATGAGGTAGACAGCGGTAAAGTAATAAAGTAAGAACATGTGTACCATAGAATAGGAATTGTCATAGTGAGAACAGTTCACATGAACGTACACGACTAGGTCGAGGGAAGTCGGTGAGCAACGGATGATGATGATGAAGAACAAAGGGAAGTCATTCAGAGAAGTTGCGTATCACATGACATTAGTTTTGTGGTACACGGGAAAGAGACGGCTGGACAAAGTCAGTCTAGCCAGGGTCCCAGTAGAGAGAGGACGTGAAACGTGTCAAAGGGAAGCGAGATGAAGTCAACAGTGTTCTCGCATTTGAACAACGCCTCAGCCTGAGGCGAAAGTGTTAGACACAAGCCGGACGGTCAATTGAGTGACCATTGCAGTTCAGTGACGGCTCGCCGAGTTGACGGCGATTGAGAATGCACCATGCCGATGTCAAGGGCAAGTGACTGTAAGTTGACCATAGAATAGCCATTGTATTATAGCGGTGTTTCAGACCGATGTACAGTAATTAGAAGTGTTATTTACGATCGCACTATTGATGTTACGTGCTGCGATCCTTGTGTATAATAAACACTGAAGAATGGCAAGGACAGGGAGTTGTTCACTGTTTTCATGCGATGAATGTTCCTGTTTAATTCTGTCACTGCGGCTGAACCAACGAGCCAATAATCAGCTACATGGCAATATATATATATATATATATATATATATATATATATATATATATATATATATATATATATATATATATAAGCCAGTTTGTCCTGAAATATAATCTGCTATATCCTAATAGCCGGTCGCCCTGGTCTAGGGGTTACAGACTTTCCCCATAATCCCATATACTCTCGTGAGTAACATGATATGCGAGAAAATTGGTAGTGGTTCTCTCCGTGTCGGTAACTTACGGGGTATGTGAGCCGGTCGCTCAGAAAGCAATGGCAAACTACTGAGCGTAATCTTGTCAAGAAATCAACAATCAGCTGAAAGATGCTGATGTTGACAGCGATGTCTGATGTTGACAGCGATTTCCTGTAAAGGATATGCAAAAAAAAAAAAATAATATCCTAATGTGCCTTTCTGCAGATGTGATCTTGCACAAAATCGCTGGTTTCTGATGCTGGAGAGGGGCAGGAGAGTTGCTAAGGATGATATCGGGTTGAGAGAAAAGCATCACCACCAACCTCATCCTGATAGATGCAAGCCTTGTTGACAGCTCAGGTGGCCTGAACAAGAATGCACTGAACCCAAGAGTTAAAGCTCAGCCTTCAAGAGAATTCACAAACAACAACATAAAAAAAACAACAACACATGCACACTAAAACACTTGTGAAAAACTTACTGCCAGCAGGTCCATAGAACTTGACCATGAATTCATTGAGTCCACCTAGGATGGTCACCTCATGCTTACTTTCTATGCTGGGAAATGGCTTAAGGAAACTAGCCAAATATTTGAAATATTTGAAAGTATTTGTTGAGGCCAATAAACATAATAACTGTTGTTTCTGCCTTTAAATTGGTTGTTATAAGATAAATTTAAATGTTAAAGTTATCATGCAGTTTGCTTTTGCATCTTATGAATTCATTCATTCTTTAAGAATTAATTAACTAATACCATTCCTCACTAGATGTTGCACCACAATTTCTTCTTCGATCCTCAATTGAGGGAATTGAAATACATACAGTTATGTGCCTTAAAGGTCAGTGTGTCTGCCTTTGGCATGCATTTGTTTCCTTTCGATAAATTCCATCCAAAGTAAGAGCTGATAAATTCCATCCAAAGTAAGAGCCTCTATCAACCTCTGGTTAGGTTTTTCCTAACAGTTTTACAGCCCACTCATTGAGATTTTCAACTGTCGTATTATTTTTAATGTGTATAACTTACATATGGGGACCTCCTATGTTTCACCCTTATCTGAGAAAACAAGCCAAGAGATCAAGGAGACATGTGACATCATTAGACACCAATGGTTCCTTGAAAAATGGCCAGCACTTTGCTGAGATTGAATCCGGTACCTTCTGAGCCAGAGGCGGAGCCACAATACAAAATTGCACTTTCATTGACAGATTTCATTATTACACCAGTTACTTACTATTCACCCGAGAAGAAAATGGATTGACAAAATCAAAGTCATTGTACAATCAAATGGAATGACACTGTCCAGTGCCACCCATGGGAAACTGGAGCACCAATTATTCCTCCCCATGATGCTTGACAGGAAAAGTGGAAGCTGATAATAATGACCTACTATTACTTTAAGTAACCCACTTGATGATATTAATAATGTACTTTCTCAAAATACAATTATACTAAGCACCCTTTATCGAATCAAACACTAATTATGAAAACACACAGATATCAACTATCAAAGAACATGAACCACTGTATGATGACACAAAAAACTAACCACATATAAATTACCAGCTGAAGAAACCATCACTACAAGATCACTTCCTGTAATAAACAGAGGGTGGAAATGAACTGGAAATGTCGACAACTTGATACCACTGTGTCTCTTTTAAAAGAGAGGTGAAGAAGAGAGAGGTCAAGGACATTATGTTAAATTTAGAGGTTGAGAGCAAATAAGCCAGAGTTGGTTAAAACAAAAAGCACAGAATTTCTATTCATGACATGAGGTGTATTCGTATACAGGATGTAGGAGTTACTGTCTAACAAGAGTCGTTCAGAAAGTAATGCACATTGTTTTTTCTCTGGAGCTGTTTATTCAAAAAGCATAAATAAACACACATAGTATTGTTTGGCGCTCATAGAAGACTGGGAGGAATATGAAGAAATCCTAAATAAAACTACAAGGAGGAAACTAGAAACTTCTACAAAAAAATCAGTGCAATGGAACCAGAGCAGAACCCTTTGACCCAACTAAAATAGTTAACAGCAAAAAAGGAGAACCAATAAGTGAACAAAATCCTAAAAAGATGGAAGCAGTACTTCAAACAACTTCTCAATATTCCATCAGAATCTACAGGAATTCTGGAAACTGACACGGATGCCATTCAAGAACTAGAACCAGAACCAGACATACTAAAAGAAGAAACTGGAGAAGCCACCAGAATAGCCCCATTGAATAAACCACAGGGACAAGACGAAATACCAAATGAATTAATTAAAACAGCAAGAAAAGTAGGAATAGCATGGCTACATAGAATATTTAACAATGTTTGGGTAGAGCAACACACACCATGAGACTGGGGAAGTGCTATAATTCTCACATTTGGAAAAACGAAGGCAGTAAAAGAGAGTGTACACAACACAGAGGCATTTCTCTTTTAAGTCATACTGGAAAAATCGTTTGAAAAATTCTCTAGAAAAAAACTACGACCTACAGTAGAACCCCAGTAAAGCAAAACACAACTTGGATTTAGGAAAAAACAAAGGATGCTTGCTCTTAGACAACTTATAGAATCATCAATTGAATTTAATTAAACACTCTACTTAGCGTTTGTCGACCAAGAAAAGGCACATCTAAAAAAACTTATGTAGAAGCTTATACAACAGTGAATGCATGGTAAGAACAAATGGAGGACACTCATAACCCTTCACCAAATGATCCGGAGTATGACAAGGTTGTGTCCCCCCCCCCCCCCGCCTCTTGTTCTTTACTTATATAATGACAGCATTTGTAAAGAAACCAGCCAAACACCATCATAGAACTATTTGCAGACAATCAAGGATTAATAGCAAAATCAGAAGCAGAATTACAAGACAACATAAACAGTCTAAACAAAGTGTGCTAGCTTGAAAATTAGCATAAGTAAAACAGACTATAACCAAAGAAGTTGGTTTAGTCTTTGAAGAGCAACAGATATTCGTCTTTTAATTTCTGTCACTGTGTCACCATTGTGGGTAATCAATGACCCATGATATTCAAAATGTTCCACCACCTCTAATTTTTCTTCATTAACGTATATTTCTTTTTCCATAGTTCAAGTACTAAGGAAGTTAAATATCATCAAACAGCAAATCAGTAGACGAGATCGAAAATAGATGCAATAAGGCAAACCAACTCATTGGACAAATGGCTCCAATACTAAAGAATAAACATGTATCAATAGTTACTAAGAAAGCATTCTACAACACAATCTTCCTACCAACTCTATGCTACCAATGCCAAACCTGGACAGTGACAGAAAAAGATAAAAGAAAAATCACAACAACAGAAATTAGATTCCTGAGAAGAATACTCAATGTATCAAGAAGAGAGAAAAATTCAGAAATGAAGAAATCAGGACTAAAGTGGGGGTTATAGCAGTACTAGATTTCATCATAAAACAGCAAGTTTAATGGTTTGGTCATTTAACTAGATTACCAACTAACAGTATACCACAACAAACAATCATGTACAGACCAAATGGAAGCAGAACAAGGGGTCGGCAACGTAAGCGATGACAGAGGGAGAGTCCATGGGTATCTTGTTACATGAAGCCCATAAACGGGCATTCTCCCAGTGTTTATGCTTCACCTTGACACCACAAGGTACAAGAGGAACAAGATGAGTCTTTCATCTTGCTTATCTGGTGCTTTTCCCCCTTTCTTTCCTCTTGTGTCTATCATCTATAAAACATCATTTGCAATCTAATTATTTATTTGCATTTCTGTGTATAGGAGGGATAAATGCTTTCCATATATACACCAGTGAATTTATTAGCTGCTGCAACACATAACGCCAAAGGGTGTTTTGCAGATGCTGCCTGTATTAAATATGGGGAAAATGCAAACCTCATGATTTTACAAGATAATAAACTGTATTTGTGCCCATGTGTTACTAGGAATCAAATGGGAAGCAAAGAATAGTATCACTGTAATCTGCCATGCATGTCATAAGAGGCAACTAAGGAGGGTTAGTCTGAGACTGGCTACCCCATCTTGTACAGTTGCAAAATCCAATCAATCATGAGCAAGTCAACAAATGGCTTGACATGAGTTATTTAAGGTCTATTGCAAAAGGTGGTTACTCTGTGTGTACACCATACATATAGTTCATAGAATATGCTGTTATACATATTCGAGTTGTAGCTAGTTATTTGTTTTCATAGTATTGGACAATATGAGAAATGCAATCATGATATAAGCTCAATGAAGGGAAAAACTCTACTAGAGTATTGGCAGTGCAGCAAAGACAGTTCAGGGTGACCACAAATCTACTGGAATAAGTGAACAACGCTACACCCAAAAAAAAAAAAAAAAAAACAGCAAGGAACTCATCCTAACACTTAAAAATTGCTGTCAGAGGAAGAGACGACATACCACATTGATGTGGAAGTCTTCTAAACAAAAGTTGTTGATTAGATCACAAATTTGGAATGGTGGAGTTATATCTTCAGATACCTCATAACAGTCCTTGAATTGAGTAACTTGACATTACAATTATGTAGAAAATATATGCAGAAGATGAGACACTAAAAAAATGCAATTATCAGTGCATCTTTTTTTCTTCGTACTAAACAAGAACCATTTAACAAGAATAGCTGAGCACACTTACATACAGTAAACATACAGGTATATAGTACACTGACAGAAATGACTTGGCTACCTGGATACTCGGTATTAGGGTGGGTATGCAAACCCTGGGTACATACTAACCATACTACTGGCACCTTGCTGTCTTGACAGATGAAGTTTGTTACATTGTGCTTCAAAAAGGCATAATAACTACAACCCATGGCGGTAGTGAATGTGACTAATCAGACAAATTTGCACTGTAAATGTTCATCCTCAATGGATGCATGTGAACACATGGTAATTTCTACCATCACGCACCATCTTACATCTCACACACTCAGTGTGTGACCCATCTGCAATGATTTTCTCCTTTGTCTTTATTTCATTTCTGGTCTTTTCTCTTCATACAACACGATCCACTGTGACTTGCTCCCAAGGTACATAACTACCAATAATCACCATAATCTTCACAACATCATTTAACATCATCATGTTCTTGTCAGAAGGCATAGGCATTCATGTATCTCCACATATCTTGGCCCGTGGTGTTCTGAATCAATTTTTTGAAGATACTTCTCAAGTCTGCCTTTTCACTGCTGATCTTTCCCACTGTCACAATGTTTTCCAATGCTTTTTTTTCTCATTATGTGACAAAAGAACATTTTCTCTTTCTTTAAAAACAAAAAAACTATGACTGTAATTTCAGTTTAATTAATAGTGGTAACCATCTCATATCAATTTTCTTAGGTATGATGTGAAGCAGATACAGCATGTCACTGACATATATAATATCAGCAAATGTCAACTATGAAATGAACCATCTGTGTAAAAATATAACTTGAAATGTTAACTTGTGGCAGATTAATAAATTATTAAATATGGTTAAACAAAGCACTTTATTTAAGAATGTAAGTTATTCATGCTTATTTTAAACACATCTAGAACCAGTGTGCTTTACAGACTTAATATAAAAATGATACTACTGTTACTACAGATAAGAAAACCAAGTTACTGCATGAATATTGCGTCATTGTTAGAAATAGTAGTTACTGTGAAGTGTGATTCATTTATTTAGGTTTACTTCATTATAAACATCGATAACTTGGAAATACTCAAATCTAATTGGTCTAATTACGTTAGTTGACAACATAGTTCAGCTTATCATATAATCGCATTAGTTGTTATAAAGAAGAACTACACAGAATGTAACGTAATGTAAACTCTGTGACAGCAAAGCCAGTATTCATTATCAATCAGCGATGGCTTTCGACGTACAGAAAAAAAGCCAAACAAGATGGACAAAAACCATCTGACGATGTATGGTTACATATTTTGTTTAAAATTCACCTATGTGGCTTGTCCACACTAGAAACTGCCTAGCAACGAGGAAAAAGGATACAGTTTGACAACATCTGTGTCCATACGACGCTTTCCTGGACTCGGCGATGACATTTTTGTGCAATAATTTCACCTTTCCGTCTCCTCAGTTATTTCCAAAACAACAGCTATGGCGGAGCTCTTCTGCTGTGGGACCTACGTTATGTCACGTGATCACCTTAAACCCTCCCATTTGGTTTTTCTCAGCTCAATGCTTTTTGCGTGAAAAAACTTTTAAAATCATATTTTTCTACTGTCTCTAAATAATTTTGATGTTGCTTCATATGAAAGAGATTTACTAATTTTAGGGGCAAGAAAAAAAGAACCCACATATAAATGGGTCACGGAACAAAGATTGATTGACAGTTACACCCAAACAGGAAATATTCTGGCAAGAGTCAGCTGTTTGATGTAAACAAATCACTATATGGAGGCCAGAGGTGCCAGGGGTGCTTAAAAAAATGTTATTTGATACACCAACTCCGCCATAATATAACATCTGATTAAAGATCCCATTCTTAAGCATGCCCCACCTGCACATAAAATCGTTTAATCTTTTAAAAGATGTATTTTCGTGTGCCTCATGCTATATTCTCTAGAACAGGGAAATTATTTTCTGGTCTTGAATCAACATCCATATTGTTGATATTCTCAATCTAGGTCATGATGTTGTATTCTTGTAGGTCATATTAAGTTTCACACGTTTAGGGCCCATTTAATTGTTTGAGGAGGTCATCTATTATTAAGTATGAGGTATATGATCATTTATTTTAAAATTTTAATGTTTTTTTAAATGTCACAACCCCCCCCCCCCCGCTTTTATTTTCAATTTCCCCCGCTATTTAATATCTGTTTAGAATACCCAAAAGAAACCAGCGTGGACAGAACCGATAAAGACAATTTCGAACTGTTTGTTTACTTGAGACGAAACGACACACGAGCAGATCAAGCAATAAATGAGCTTTTATTTTGAGACGATCAGTGCCTGTTTTACTATGACGAGGGCAGACGGCAAACTCATATTAATAAGTTTAACATGCAGTGCATGTATATACAATATGAATATAATTATAAATCCAACCAAAATTGAAGTAAGGCATGTTAGCTGATCTCCCGGTCCACCAAATATACTGATTTTAGACCACCTCTGAAACAAGTTAAAGAATTTAAATACCTAGAGAGTATGACAACAAAAGATGGCACCATATACAGAGAAATCGAAATCTGATGTGAAAAATCATGCGCGCTTATATATCAACTATCACTCATACTTAAACATTAAAAAAGACGACAGATAATAAGTAACATATTCACACTAACCCTGTGCTACCAACGTCAAACTTGGATATTATCCAAATCACATTTACCTAAAATCAATACCCGCTAGACGAGAAGCATGAGAAACTTAATTATTCGAGACCGATTAAGAAATGATTTTATCGGACAGTGGTATCAACACCTTGTGCTACATATATTGAAAGGCAGACGATCAAATGGTTTGGCCAACTCGTTAGAATGCAACATCATTAGGTACCAGTACCAGCACTGGCGCTACATATCTGATACGAGAGCAAGAGGATTCCCGAGGAGAACATGGATTGACAACATCAAAGTGTCACCCATCGGATGCTGGAACGTCAGCTATTCCTCCCCCACGACGCTTAACGACAATAGTGGAAGATGATGACGATGCAGATGAGGATGATGTATGCAACTGCACACATGTTACATCTGTAAGAATATTGTTTGCTAATACCTAATAATGAGAGAGATCAAAGAGAAGCCAGGAATACTAATCGGAGGATATAATATAAACAATATACGCTATGCAAATAACACAGTATTGGTGGCGGATAATGCAACAGACCTACAACAATTGTTGGACATTGTAGTAACAGAGAGTGCACAGAAAGGACTCTCCTTGAATATCAAGAAAACAGTAAAAAATTGTGATATCAAAGAAAATGGGGACATCAAAATGTGACATAGAAATAGAAGGGGAAATTCTCAACCAAGTGAATAATTTTAAATACCTAGGGGCACTTATAACATCAGATGGAAGATGTGCAACAGAGATTAAGAGCAGGCAAAAGCCGCATTTCAGAAAATGAAGAGTATCTTATGCAATAAGTCGCTATCAATGAATGTAAGAAAGAGAGTGCTAAAATGCTATATAGAACCAGTTTTGCTGTATGGCAGCGAATCTTGGAATGTTAATGAACAAATTAGGAAGAACTTAGAAGCAACAGAGATGTGGTTTTTAAGACGAATGTTGCGAAATCCTTGGACTGCCAGAGTAACTAACAACGATTGCCTGAAAGGGGCTTATGAAACTAGAACACTATATAATACAATAAGAAAGAGACAAACAGCTTTCTTTGGTCATGTGATGAGAAGAGAGGCATTGGAGAACATAGTGACAACTAGAAAGATCGAGAGGAAGAGAGGCAGAGGCAGACCAAGAGAAATGATGCTGGGCGGATTGAGACGGTGACATGGAGGAATATCATCAGCAGAGTTGATCCAGAACACCATGGACCGAGATATGTGGAGATCCATGAACGCCTACGCCAGCCGGCAGGGCACTTGATGATGATGAATACCTAATTAGCCGACTTCTGTGGCTAAGAGCTTACGAACGCGATTTGTGAGCCCGCTTACCTGCGTTCGAAACACAGCTGCGACCGATGTGGCAGCATACCGCGTTGCGCTGGGTTTTAACGTGATGTTCTGGGAGCCGGTTGTTCAGAAATCAATGGCGAACTACTGAACGTAAAACATGCCAAGACATCAACAACAGCAATAAAATGCTGGTGTTGACAGCGATGTTCCGCAACTTGTCACAAGTTTAAAAGTCCATGTAAGCTTCTAAGATAACCATCTAGTATGAAGCGACGACTGTATGACAGTTTATTTAAACGTTTCTTTTTCTGTTTGTATCCAGCTGCAACTGGACTCCGTGACGACGGCGTTACGGACCCGATTCGTAATCCCGTATACCCGGGTTCGAAACATAGCGGTGCTGGCCTTTTTCGAAAAAAAGGTATAGGTGCCAGTCGTTCAGAAAGCAACGGCAAACAAACTACTGAACGTAAAACTTGCCCAGGAATCACGAACAACCAAAATGCTGGGGTCGACTGCTACGTCCTGTAAAGGAAAAGAAAAATCCAACTGCACACATCTGGCATTTTTGGGGGTCACCATGGCGAAGTGGTTAAGCCTCTTGTCTCGCACTCCGAAAGTGTGGATTGGTTTCCTGACTCCATCATTGGGTTCATCATCATCATGTGCCATGCCGATGAGCATGGGTGGTCATGTTTCGCCATCTCACACCATCACCAGGATAGTGGGTCAGCTCATTGTTGTTGTCTCGACCTCTCTACCTTCCCTTTTTCTTTTCCGCTGAATCTTGCTAACTTGTCAGCAAATTCTCTTATTTATTTATACTCATAACGTGTCTAAATCACTGTAACCGTCTCGTTTATTTCTTGCAAGATTTGCTCATTGGTTTTTCTGGCTGTCCATTGTATTCTTTGCATTTCCCTCAGAAACCAAATCTCTACAGTCATTAGATGTTTTTCAGCTTGTCTGCTCATTGTCCACGCTTCACATGTATACAAAAGTACAGGTTCCGTGTAGTACTTCAACAGTCTTTTTCTCGTTGCAATTGGCGTCTATTTATTGTTCAATACCTTCTACCCCTTCTTAGTCTCGTGAAATCATTCCACGAAAACATGCAGGGGACCATATTATTTGACGGCTCAACATCCCAGTCATTCAGCATCAGCAGCGGAGTAAAGCAGGGCTGTGTGCTTGCTCCTACACTCTTTGGTATCTTCTTCGCTGTTCTCTTAAGGCAGGCATCTGGGACTGCCACTGAAGGCATATACCTCCACACAAGATCTGATGGCAAACTTTTTAACCCATCAAGACTCAAGGCAAAGACCAAGATAAGATCAAGATGCGTAAGAGAACTACTTTTTGCAGATGATGCAGCACTGACTATTCAATCAGCAAAAGATCTCCAAAGGCTCATAGATCATTTTGCTGCCGCCTGCAAAGACTTTGGGCTCACCATTAGCCTAAATAAAACACAGGTGACGGAACAAGATGCTGGTGCGCCTCCATCAATCAACATTTCTAATTACGAATTGAAGGTCGTCCATGATTTTGTGTATTTGGGGTCTACAATATCAGATAATCTTTCATTAGAGACAGAAATTGGAAAGGCAGCCACAACATTTTCCAGGCTAGCTAAAAGAGTTTGGGAGAATAATAGACTAACAGAGCTTACAAAAGCTCAAGTATATAAAACTTGTGTTGTTAGCACACTACTCTATGGGTCTGAATCCTGGACCCTGTACTCAAGACAGGAAAGGAAGTTGAATTCCTTCCACATGAGATGTCTGAGATGTATCCTGGGCATAACATGGAAAGACCACATAACAAACAAATAGGTGCTTGAAAGAGCAGATATTACCACAGTGCACACCCTCCTCAAGCAGAGACGCCTCCGGTGGCTGAGCCACGTATCTCGAATGGAGGATGAACGTATTCCCAAAGATCTCCTTTACGGAGAACTAGCCACAGGAAAGAGGCCAACCGGAAGACCCCAAATGCGATATAGGGATGTGTGTAAACAAGATATGAAAACCATTGGAATAGATCCAGACACGTGGGAGAGAGTTGCAACAGACAGATGCTCCTGGAGAAGAGATGAACGAAACGGACTGGTGCTCTTTGAGCGCAATCTGATCCAACAAACTGAGGATAGGCGGCACTGGCTCAAAGCGCAGTCACTTACTGCGGGACTTGCCTCGTCTTACAGATGCGGAAACTGTGACAGGGATTGTCACTCTCGCATTGGACTATACAGTCACCAGCGGTGCTGCCAGGCACCTCCCAAGAGGCACAACTCTACAGTCCTGTAGTCCTTCAGGACTGAATGAGGTCTACTACTATTGTTCAATATTTTTCCATCTTGCAAAATGCTACCGTCGCCATGGTTCACGAGTGCAATTTTCTAGGAGACTCCCAGGGTTGTCGCTGGAGCTACGAAGTGAGGCTTTCAGTAGACCGCCATGCGGAAAGAGAAGAAGCCATATTGGATTAAAAAATAAAATGTTACGGTACAGTGGTATAATGAAATCGAGCCTCTCGCCCTTTAACCTTTAATAATTTTACATCTTTAAGATGTATATTTGCTAATGCATAGGGTGCCGGTCTCCCTGGTCGAGGAGTTAGCAGCTTTCTCCGTAACCCCGAATACTCTCGTGGTTGACGTGAACGCACGAGAATTGGAAGCGGTTCGAGTCGCGCCAGTGACTTATGAGAGTATGGAGCCTGTCGCTCAGAAAGCAATGGCAAACTACTGAGCGTAATCTTGCCAAGAAATCAACAATCAGCTGAAAGATGCTGATGTTGACAGCGATGTCCTATATCCATCCATCATGTGCCATGCCGGTAAGCGTGGGCGGTCATGTTCTGCCATCTCACTCGATCAACAGAGTCGTGGATCAGTTCCGTGTTTTTGTCTCGACCATGCCACAAGGCCAAGCCATCCAGATACTTGTTTCTAGGTCTTCCCCTTGGTCTGTTCCCCTCGATCTTACCAGTTGTCACCAAGTTCTCCAAATCATTTCTTCTCATAACATGCCCAAAAAATTGTGACTGTCTACGTCTAATGTCTCTGATCAGTTTACGATCTTCATTTGTTTCTTGAAGGACTTGTTCATTGGTCCTATATAGGATATGCAAAACATTTTTTTCAATGCATAGGGTTATCAAAAGAAATCAGGAGCCTTGGAATGCGATCAACATCGAACAATTAGTATAATGAATCACATCACGAAGATTATGCTGCGAATTATCATGCAAAGAGTTAGGAAGAAAATACAACCCGAAATAGGAGAAGAACAATGTGGGTTTGTAGAAGGCAAGGGCACAGTAAATGCTGTGTATATACTGAGAACAGTAATTGAACGTTCTATAGAAGTAAATAAAGATCTATATCATTGCTTTATTGACTACATAAAGGCTTTTGATAAAGTGAGACATGTCAACATGATAAGGATGCTTGAAGATCTACAAATTGATGGAAAAGACCTTAGACTTGTAAAACACATATATTGGAAACAACAAGCTGCCATCAGAGTTGATAATGAAGTAAGCCAATATCAGTCTATTAAGAGAGGTGTGAGACAGGGATGTGTAACGTCTCCAGATCTGTTTTCCCTGTACAGTGAAAATATTTTCAGAAATATAGAAGATATGGAAGGAATCAACATTGGGGGACGATGCATCAATAACTTTAGATATGCAGATGATACAGTCTTGATTGCAGACAATGAATAGGACCTGCACAATTTAGTAGATGCGGTTGTTACACACAGTGAACAACTAGGGTTAGAATTAAATTGTAAAAAGACACAGATTATGGTCGTCACTAGGAAGAACGAAATACCACAATGTAATATACAAGTAAATGGGAATATTCTTCAACAAGTGAATAGGTACAATTATCTCGGAACAGTAATAACATCTGATGGGAGATGTCTTGAAGAGATTAGAACAAGAATCGCCATGGTAAAAGTAGCCTTTAGCAAGACGAAAAACATACTGACCAATAAAAAGATGTCAATTGAAACGAGAAATAGAGTGTTGAGATGCTACATAGAACCTGTACGTTTATATGGATGTGAAGCTTGGACAATGAGCAGTCAGGCTGAAAAACATCTGATGGATGTAGAAATGTGGTTTCTGAGGAAAATGCAAAGAATACAATAGACAGCCAGAAAGACCAATGAACAAGACCTTCAAGAAACAAATGAAGATCGTAAACTGACTAGAGACATTAGACGTAGACAGTCACAATTTTTTGGGCATGTTATGAGAAGAAATGATTTGGAGAACTTGGTGACAACTGGTAAGATCGAGGGGAACAGACCAAGGGGAAGACTTAGAAGCAAGTACCTGGATGGCTTGGCCTTGTGGATGGTCTAGACAGAAACATGGAGCTGATCCACGACTCTGGTGATCGAGTGAGATGGCAGAACATGACCACCCACGCTTACCGGCATGGCACATGATGGATGGATGGATGGATGGATGGATCTGTCTGTCTGTCTGTCTGTCTGTCTGTCTGTCTGTATACCTAACTTCCTACCTACATTTATCTGTCTGTCTGTCTGTCTGTCTGTCGGTCGGTCGGTCGGTCTGTCTGTCTGTCTGTCTGTCTGTCTGTCTGTCCGGAAACTGCATATCAGCTGGAATCATTGGGATGCGAGGCAGCAGTACATCTTCTCCTTTAAATTTCACACTTAAAATTGTAGCTTCGTTGATATTGTTCAAAGTTAGAAAATTTTCACGTATCTAAAATAGATCCATTATTATTATTATTATTATTATTATTATTATTATTATTATTATTATTATTATTATTATTTAAATTTCAAAACTTTGAAGATGCCTTAAATTTTTTTATCAATTTGTTTATACCAGATACGACAGTGATTCACAGAGAGTATATGTTCGGCCCTTTTCGGTTATCGTTGCGAGAAAATGGGTTCGAAAATTTTCACGTGTTTAAAATAGATGCATTATTTTTATGAAAACTTTGAAAATGCCTTAAAGATTTTATCATTATATTATAACGCATATGACTGTAGATAACTTCTTTAAACATTTTATAAAGCTTTAAGAAAAATACAAAATTATTTAAATTACATAATATAGCAATGCTACTAAAAGTAACGTCTCTTGATATAACTTTTCTTAAGTGAAGTCCCTTTGCAATATTTTAATTAATGTTAATTGATTACGTAAATAACTGTTTTTAAACTATAACAAACTATGCCAGTTGGCTGCGCTGGAATGAGAAGAACATCTGTAGAAGAGTTCATCTCAATCGGATGGACCGTTCGGGAACGCATAAAGGACACACAAAGACACAAACATTCTCATTTATGTATATAGGGCCGGGTCAGCTAGTATGTTATAAACAAGAGAGGGGACAGAACACAACCTTGTCGTACTCCGGATCTTATGGTGTAGAGTTCTGAGTGTCCTCCAGTTGCTCTCACTATGCATTCACTGTTGTTGTATAAGCTTCTACATAGGTTTGTTAGATGTGTACTCACTCCAAATTGTTTAAGCTTATTTCTATCTCCTCCATCAACTGCCTTTTCTTGGTCGACAAAAGCTATGTAGAGTGTTTCATTGAATTCGATTGATTTTTCTATAAGTTGTCTAAGAGGAAAAATGGCATATGTGCATCCTTTGTTTTTCCTAAATCCATGTTGTGATTCGCTTAGCTGGGGTTCTATAATAGTTAGTAATCTTTTCTCAAGAATTTTGCCAAATATTTTCCCAGTATGACTCAACAGTGAAATGCCTCTGTATTGTGCGCAATCTCTTTTGCTGCCTTTGTTTTTCCAAATTGGGACAATTATGGCGTTTCCCCAGTCTCGTGGTGTCTGTTGTTCTACCCAAACATGGTTGAATAGTCTATGTAGCCATGCCGTTCCTACTTCTCTTGCTGCTTTAATTAGTTCATTGGTATTTCATCTTGTTCTGGTGATTTGTTCAATGGGGATAATCTGATGGCTTCTATAATTTCTTCTTTCAGTATGTCTGGTTCTAGTTCTTCGGTGGCATCTGTGTCGGTTACTTGAATTCCTATGGCATCTGATGGGATGTTGAGAAGTTGTTCGAAGTACTGTTTCCATCTTATTAGGATTTGTTTTTGTTCACTTATTGGTTCTTCATTTTCACTGTTAATTATTTCATTTGGTTCAAATGGTTCTCCTCTGATTTTCATTGCACTTATCTTTTTATAGAAGTTTCTAGTTGCCTCCTTGTAGTTTTTATTTAGAGTTTCTCCATACTCCTCCTAGTATTTTTGTTTTTCTCTCTTTACTATTCTATTCACATGTCTGCTCGCTATTCTAAATTCTATGTAAAATAACGAGAAGACATGTGAATAGAATAGCTTCATTACAATATAAAATGATAGAGAGCAATAAATGATCACCAATGTCTGTTTCAATTTAAGCACATGAAGAATATATATTCAAATGTAGTTGTTATGCCTTACCACCCGTCAACCCTGGACTTTCCATAATTAAAAATAGTATCATGTTCTTGTTACAGATAATCTGTTGAATTTCTCTCTCATTAGGGTTGGCCGAGAAAAAATAATTGCTATCTTTTGCCACTTCCCCTGCCTCGGGCATTTGCATGAGGAGCGTGTCTTTATTGTCTTGCGTCCACCTTCATTTTAGTGGATCTCTGCCTCTTCTTCCACCTAACATGCCTCGCAATATCTTTCTTTCTAAACCACAGCGGCGTTTCATATGACCAAAGTATTTTGAGAAAAAGTGTGTTGAAGTGCTACATGGAACCTGCACTTTTGTGTGGATGTGAAGCATGGACAATGAGCAGACAAGCTGATGGCTGTGGAAATGTGGTTTCTGAGGAAAATACAAAGAACACAATAGACAGACAAAATAACCAATGACCAGGTCCTACAAGAAACAATTAAAAACCGTAAAAAAACCAAATAAATTAGACGTCGACAGTCACAATTTTGTGGTCACGTTATTAAATGAAATAATTGGAGAACTTAATGACAAAAAGTAAAAAGGGATAAAAACTTTGCATCTTTAAAGTTTTCGTAAAAATAATGGATCTATTTTAGATTTAATAGATAATTGTTTAGATAGAAATTTTCAAACGGGAAAGGGACTAACATAGACAGACAGACAGACAGACAGACAGACAGACAGACAGACAGACAGACAGACAGATAGACAGACAGACAGACAGACGGACGGACAGAGATAGATAGATAGATAGATAGATGGATAGATAGATAGATAGATAGATGTAGGTAGGTAGGTAGGTAGGTAGGTAGGTAGATAGATAGATAGATAGATAGATAGATAGACAGATCCCCGTCAGCGGTTGGGTGAAGCTGGGCCGTGTCAGCAAGTTTATATATATATATTTTATATATATATATATATATATATATATATATATATATATATATATATATATATATATATATATATATATATATATATATATATATATATATATATATAATGTTCTAGTTTTCATTAGCCTTGTTCAAAAATTCTTTGTTAGTTACTTTCGCAGTTCAAGGAATTCGCAACATTCGTCTCGGGAACCACATCTGTTTCTTCCAATTTCCTCCTAGTTTGTTCATTTACATTCCAAGAGTCACAGCCATACAGCAAAACATGCTCTATATAGCACATTCGCACTCTCTTTCTTACATTCAATGATATTGACTTATTGCATAAGATATTCTTCATTTTTTTTTAAATGCAGCATTTGCTTGTCATATTCTGCTCTTAATCTCTGTTGTGCATCTTCCATCTGATGTTATAAATGTCCCTAGATATTTAAAACTATCCACTTGGTGAAGAATTTTCCCTTCTATCTCTATTTCACATTTGGGTGTTACCTGTTTCTTTGATATCACCATTGTTACTGTTTTCTTGATATTCAAGGAGAGTCCAACAGTTATTGTAGATAAGTAGCAACATTTTTAAATCCAATTTTCATTTTCTCTTTATTGTTCTCACCTTTCACATCTTTTCATTCTTCTCATCCCATTCTTATGCCTTAATGTAGTCACTGTAGCGTCTGTTCCGTGATTATATGTTGTGTTTTGTGTATGTATTTGCTTGTTGATGAAAGCCATTGTTTTCCGAACGGTCGACGCTTATACCTTTGTGAAAATCAACGCATAACGATCTCAACCCAAACCGCGTGGGGCTGACTTCAAATCCGGTATGCCGGGATTGTGACTCTATGGGGTGTATTTTTAATGACTGTGGGGTATTTTGAAAATATTGCCGTTCCAAGTTTTATATTCACCCCCTGTGAACTCATGCAACATAAAAGGTAAATATATAATTTGGAACGGCAATTTGCTTGCTTGCTTGTGTTCACTGGCTGTGATCTCCAGCGTGAAGTCCTGTATGCCGGATGAAGACATCCTATGTCCAACATCAGTGTGATGTCATACCGGACTGAGGTTTGCGTGAGTATCCGTTGTCCCATGTCTGGCTTATTGGTGTGCAGACTGGTGGTTCCTCGCCGTACAGGCAGACACTCTCCTGCTGACTTTAGCCAGGACCCCAAAGGGACGAAGGGATATGAGACCTGACTATAACGTGTGAATGACTACTAGTTGATTCTGGAATAAAGCGTACACTTTATGCCGTCTACAATTGTTAGTATTAATTTAATTATAAAAATATATGGTTGCAAATCCCGAGTAACTGAAACAAAGAAAGCAGCCATTTTACACGCTTTAAGGCGGACTGGATATGATGCTAAACCATATTTTTAAAGCCACTCTCGGTAGGGACATGGTCCACATCTCACCGCCGCCTATACTTCCTACGGCATTTCCTGGTATCCATTTTAGACCGTGTCGACATGAAAGTGCAGGTCATCTTTAAAAACATTCCCTGTTTGATGGGGACTGGAACACATGACCATCAGACCGGTAGGCAAGAGTGCTACTCACTGCGCCACCGCAGCTGCCATATCTTGAATGGAAACATAGCATTCTGAAATGATCTATTCATTTGCCATTGACTTAAATTTATAAAACTGCCGGGATTGCGTAACTGCATCAATTCGTTACTGTAATTCTGCATCATATCTGTTTTGTTTTAAGTCACATAAACTCTAATCATTATATACAGCAAACATGACACTAAATTGTACATTTTATTTGTTTATTTATTGCAAAAAATTCAACAAAATTGCATCTCTGGAACTACGACTTTATGAGCAAACAAACAGAGAAGTTAAAAGTATGAAAATGACATGAATATAACTGGCACCGATAAACGCATTACAAACTCCACACATGACAGCATTGCAGTATTTCTAGGCTTATATTACAATTGTGGTACTAAATACCACAATAAGGCTTCTAAGTCTACAACTAGAAATATCTAGAAGTACTTACTTGTTCAACGAATATGCACAAAGACTTGAATAAGAACTAACAATACAACAAGTAGGCCTATGCCAGGATAAAAACAATTGTCAATGTTATACAAATGTTATACAATTATATTTTTCAACACAATGTCCTTAACGTTGACTTGAAAATTGTTTAAATTTGTCATCCGCAGGACTCTGTCGTTAAAATACATTGTTCGAAATTAAAAAGAGAAAACATAATGTACACATTTTATACG
The DNA here is from genome assembly GCA_963921405.1 of Cepaea hortensis. Taxonomy (NCBI): domain Eukaryota; kingdom Metazoa; phylum Mollusca; class Gastropoda; order Stylommatophora; family Helicidae; genus Cepaea; species Cepaea hortensis. Next base: position 90,698,067 of record OY992882.1, on the reverse strand, counting down.
TTTTTTTAAGTGTTTAAAATTTTAGCCGTGAACTTTAAAAACAGCATTTTGTTCAAAATTCCGATAAACAATATTAATTGCGATTGCTCAAGTTGTCTTTGTTGCGGCAGTAGCATATTTGAAGAAGGAAAAACCCATATTAATTTTTTTTTAATGTTGAATTAGAATGTCTTGGCGAAACTGGCCACAACTGTCATTTCTCATATAATGTTGAATATTTTTCAGGAGGTAAACGGTGTGTTCATGACAGCACAGCCGCCTCCTTAATTACTTACTAATTTTCTTCTTGGTTCGTTAGCCTTAGCTGGCTTTGAACGTCCATACACGTGCTACTTACTACTTCTAGTGCACTGGACTGATTTTTGCGTGTGGATTGCCTTTCCTTATTACCAGTGTCCCTCGCCAGCAGACGAACCCACTCCGGCTTCAGGGGTACTTGTAATTTACGTCCCCAAGTCAATGACGAGAAGTCAACATTTTAGTGCAACTGACTGGAGTAGGGTTGAACCCGCTATCTCAGCATCAGCACACCGGATGAGTAGGAACGAGCACACTCTTATCATTTTGGCCATGCAGACCTGCATTACTTACTGATGCATATAAGTGTCTTTCAAGTTGGTATACTTCATAATCAAATGGGACTAAATTACCTGATTCGCCTTAAATGGGGCATCTTCATCGTATGTTTCGTATTGGGCCAAACCGTGATATGCTGTTAAATGAGGCAATTTGGTCAATTGTTTTCAGATGGGGTGCTTGTTAAACAGGTTAAGGACCACTGGTCTCAAGATATCTAGAAATTATTTACAGGAATTTTACAGCTTTATGTTTGTTTGCTTGTTTCATTTAAATTTTATCTGAATATGGACATTTACCCACAACTGTAGTATCTTATGTTCAAAGATGTACACGTTTTATTGTATGAACATTACACAATATTTAGAATTTTACAATGGGATGGCATTGATATTCAGCGACTGTCTCATACTCGACAGGACCAGGTTCGAATCATATTGTAGATCATTACAATATAAGAAAACTGTCATTTACTGCCAATATAGTACCTTGCGCTGTATGGCAGGGGGATCTTTGAGCCTGAGGAATTAAGGCCGCCTGGCTAGTGCAGTCGCCGCGAACTGTGCAGGTTAGGATTTTCTTTTTGCCCCCGACAGAAAAAAATCCCACCCTTTGGCCGAGTGGCTAGAACGCCGGACTCTCATTCGGGAGACCCGGGTTCGATCCCTCGGTAAGGTGTAGGATGTTTTCCTGTCGGGGGCAAAAAGAAAATCCTAAACTGCACAGTTCGCGGCGACTGCACTAGCCAGACGGCCTTAATTCCCCAGGCTCAAAGAACCCTCTTCCATACACCGCAAAGTACTATATTGGCAGTAAATGACAGTTACAATATAAGAAACACAAGGTATACTCTCACTGATCGTGAGGTAACGGATACAGTTGAAACATTAAGTGGACAGTGTCCATGTTACAGAGTTTAAAAATGTTCACAGCTTCCATAAGATGGCGTTTATCTTTAATAGCTATAAATTGTTATTAGTAAACGTTTTACTTGCAAGACTTCCAAACTGCAAATATATAGAACGAGTCTTTATATATGCTTTTATTTTCTTTCAGTTATTCTTTTGTTCTTTCTTGTCATACAGTATGATATCACACGGAAGGCTTAAGTTGATGTATCATTTCTTTTAACTCACATAAGATGATCGCAGGTTTGATTTTACAAATACATATGCATATAAATATTACATATACCAATATCACTGTACATTTATCCCTATTCAATGACGATTATTTTTCGAGTGAAGAAACATTTAATAAAACATGAAGAGATATAAACAGTTATAGAATGATTAAAACTATTACACGAGTTTTTCAACCTGCCATCTCAAACTATAGAAGACGAAATCCTCCAACTTTCAAACATTATCATCAGCATGTAGCAAGACCTTAGCAGAACCTCGCTTTCACCACAAATCCCCAGATAGACTCTAGATCCTTGGTCAGCTCTCCTGTCTCATACAATGTTCATGCTCAGGGTGTCTTTAATGTCATGTATTCAGCATAGTGTTGGTCGACCCCTGTCTTTTCACCCAGGGACCATGCTTTACATTATGGGGGTAAACCGCGTAGCAGGAACCTGTTGTAGCTACAGGGTGTATTTTTAATGACTGAAAATATTGCCGGTCCAAGTTTTGCATTCACCCTCTGTAAAGTTCATGCAACATAATAGGTAAATACAAAACTTGGATCGGCAATATTTTCACACACTGCACAGTCATTAAAAATAGACCCTGTATTAAAGTGTTTGTATCACCCCATTTTGTAGACCTGAGTGCGTGGAGGACAAGTATCACGTATTGAACTGTCGTCCGACCGCTCTCATGCCATAGTCGGCGTAACTTCCTTAACATACCGTTTCCCATATAATATCATAAACTGGAGCGAGATTTACAAGCAAACTATAAACTACTCACACCAGACTTGTCACAAGTACATTCACTAGACACGTTTACTTTAACATTGTTACTATTATAATGAATGACACTTTTATTCTGAACATCCGGGAACTCCGTGCAATGCTTCTGGGGCCAGAGATCAGACATGGAGAAACGTTACTTTAAAGAACAAATTACTCATTCTGTTCCAGGAAAAGATTTCTTTGGTTACAGCATGGGTATCATTTTGCCACCATGCCTGCTGTCCAATTATAGCTGTGACTGTTGTTCAAATGCCACTGTGACTGGTGTCCAGTTATCGCCATGACTGATGTCCAACTATCCCTATGACTGATGACCAATTATCACAATGACTGATGTCCGATGTTCAGTTATCCATTTGACTACTGTTCAAATATCACTATGATTGATACCCAGTTATCACTATGACTGATTTCCTATTATCATTATGATTAATATCCCCTTATAAATATGACTGATGTCCAATTATCCCCATGACTTATGTCCTATTATCATTATGATTAATATCCCCTTATAAATATGACTGGTGTCCAATTATCCCCATGACTTATGTCCTATTATCATTATGATTGATATCCCCTTATAAATATGACTGATGTCCAATTATCCCCATGACTGATGTCCTATTATCATTATGATTGATATCCACTTATAAATATGACTGATGTCCAATTATCCCTATAAATGATGTCTAAGTATCACTATGACTGATGTCCAATTATCCCTGTGACTGATGCCCAATTTTCAATAAGAACGATGTTCAATTATCCATACGACTGATATCCAAATATCACTATGACTGATGTCCTATTATCAATATGACTGATGTTCAAGTATCACTATGATTGATACCCAATTATCACTATGACTGATGTCCTATTATCAATATGACTGATGTTCAAGTATCACTATGATTGATACACAATTATCAGCCACCGGACGCTGATGCATATGCTGGGGGGAGGATCTGAGCACCTATGGACATGTCCGGAGTGCAATGAAGATACCCCAACTGATAACTGATAACTATGCCTGATACCCACTTATAAATATGACTGATGTCCAAATATCACTATGACTGATGGCTTATTATCACCATGACCGATGTCCTATTATCACTGTGACTGATACCCAGTTATCACTATGACTGATGTTCGACTGGCAATAAAAGAAACTCCCACATTACCGACTATATTTCTTACTGTTGCTTCCTCCCCCTTCATCCCGCATTGGAAGACAGACATATAACCAACTCACGCGTACCTGTAGTTCTCTCCTGTAGCTCCCTCCATTTCCATCTCTCTCTCTCTCTCTCTCTCTCTCTCTCTCTCTCTCTCTCTCTCTCTCTCTCTCTCTCTCTCTCTCTCTATTTCATTTCCGCTGTGGCTTCCATAAGAGGAATTTCTATTTATACTTCTACCAGGTTTTCGCACGGTGTCCCATCCAGAGCTAGCGCCTGTTCTTCACCTTGGATTTGCTGGAATCTCTAGTTCAGTGGTTCTCAACCGGTGGGGAATTTTAGGGTTTCCAAGGGGGGGGGGGGGGCGGGGGAATTAAGATTATTTCAAGATCGCGTTAATACAAGAACCGATTACTTGATATTGTTTTTCCCTTCATACTGTACGGTTCTGTACGTCTCACCCTTCTAAAATTCAATTTATAAAGTAAGTAGACCCACAAATCATGTTTTATGTGGACGTCTAGACTTGTTTTAGTATGTGCTATTAAATTTAGCTTCCATTATTACGTATACTGTGTAGGGTCGGGGGCGGGATTCTTAGGTAGGAAATACGAAAGGGGGGAATGACGTTCTGAAAATATGGTGAAGGGGCGAACGGGCCAAATTTTTAAGTAGGAAATACGAAAGAGGTGGGGGTGGGGGGGGGGTGACGTTCTGAAAATAAGGTGAAGGGGGGCACTCGCCAAAAAGGTTGAGAACCACTGCTCTAGTTGTTTCCCTAAGCTTCGCATTATGATTCTGTCATACCATTTTGCTGGCTATTTTGTGCAGGCATCCGTTAAAGCATGTTTATGTTTTTATAGTAAATGATTTAGTCCTCCCTGTTTCTGATCCATACAGTAGTACTGATTCGACTTTAAAGGTAAATATTCTAAGTTTTTTACTAGATTTAATGTAAAGATAAATGGAAAACAGAATAAGTACACATATTATGTAAATGGTCTCCCCTCATTTACAAGGAAACTACTACAATAATTGAAATTATTTACATCATAATGACATCCAAAATATGAATACATGTATTCAATAGAAACATCGAATCAATGTACCATGCGCAAGAAAACCATCTAACTTCAGCAAAAGGTGACAAGAAAAAGGGGAAAACAAAACGTTTTTAACTGGCTTGTTACATGTTGCTATGCATATTGATAGCATGAAAAGCCTATTTTGGATAGATATTTGTCATTTACTCATTCATATTACATAGAACGCCAGATATACACTTGGTGTAAAGATATAGAGTATAAGTGATTGAGAAATGTGCGGCGGTATGGAACACGAAACAAAACGGGAAACAAAACCACAAACAGCAAGAGGACTTGTGTGAATCACATAGGACCGAGAACACCAACCAAAACGTTAAAATAAAACCACTAATTATATGCAAGAAGACATGTGAACCACATAGGACAGAAATGCTTACACGTAGCGCCAAAAGGCAAAAGGCAAAAAAAAAAAAAAAGACACTGAACACAAGAAACATTATCGTGTGATGGAATGAGGTGACGATGTTTTATATATGTATTGTTGGGTTTTAGTTTTACCACATTCAAGAAGAAAAACTAACAATTTGAGACTACCACAACATAAATTACTGTTACATTTATCACAGACACAGCCTGATGTTCATATATAATGCATTCAAATATTAAAAGAAAAGATATATGTACAGACACTAATAGCACATATCATAACATACACTGACATTGTTTTCTTCAGCTGTGAATGTGTATTCTAAATATGTTCTTTTCTTTGCGTTGTGGTGCAAAAGAAGAAGAAGAAGAAGAAGAAGAAGAAGAAGAAGAAGAAGAAGAAGAAGAAGAACAAGAAGAAGAACAAGAACAAGAATAAAAAATAGTCCCCACTACCCCGTTTCTTCACTCATTGTCCAACATTAGCACCCGTATAGAAAAAACCGGCCACGCAGAACGTGTCAGTTGGTGTTGCTGTTGCCTTCAACTGATGCAGCTAGGTGTCGTGGAGGTAGGGTCATCGGTGACTAGTGCCTTTCCTCCAATTTCCTCCCTGATTTACGAGCAGTTGTTTTCTAGGATCAGATAAATCCCTTTCCTGTTTGCTAGACCTGTCATAGGTTCTTTACCTACTTTATGAACCTTTTATATTTGCTACTGCCACCATGGTATGAGCGGTATGAGTGCCGGTCGTTCAGAAAGCAATGCCAAACTACTGAACGTGAAATTTGCCCAAGGATCACAAACAGCGAAAATATGTTGGAGTTGATTGCTACGTCCTGTAAATGATATGCAACTAATTAACTACCACCGCGTCACACTCACGGACATAATCCTCGTTGCAACTCAGATTATTTGTGATATTTGTATTTTTCGAGACGTTGTAAAAGGATCATTGGATACGGCGATTCTTTTCTTTTTCCTTATGTCACATCTTACGTCAGATATCACCATGAAGTCTAGTCAGTTGCATGTCCTTTACAGAACCCCAGTAGTTTTCTGTGATATATTAGGTGAGTTTTCGCCCAGTAGTTTGCTATTGCTTTCTTTAATCACCGAATCTCATACCATTGTTACAAATCAACACAAGGCAGTCTGCTTCCATATCGCCTGCAGCTGATTACGAACGCGGTATGCCGGATTTCGAATCACGTTCACCACCTCTTGGCCACAGATGCCTTGTAACCTAGGTACTGAAAACGACTGGCCTGTTTGATGTGTGTGCCTGTACTGTTTGTAAAGCATATTAAAATTGTAGCGTCCTTGGAAACAGCCATGCATTCATACCATTGTCTGGAATTGTACGCAGAGTACTTTCCGACTCTGCTATTAAAGTGTCACTATCAACATACACGTTATTTGCCTGTCCTTTACAGGCTGTCGCAGTCAACGCCAGCATTTATTTTATTGTTTCTGATTTCTTGACACGTTTACGTTCAGCAGTTTGCCTTTGCTTTCTTAACGACCGGCACTCATACCATTGCATGAAAACCAAAGCAAGGCGGTCTGCTCCCAAATCCCCCAAAGTTGTGTATCGAACGCAGTATGCAGGTTTACTAATTTCGTTTGTAACAACTTTCGTTCGTTCTCAGCATATCTCAGAATATTTATATATTTATCCTATAGCTGTATTTCCCTTATGATGATCGATGTTTCGGAGTATTGTCTCACTGTAAATGTTAAAAAATCAGATTTGGTCACAGAGAAAGTATAACAGTATCTGCAAACTATAATGGAAGAACGGGTGAAAAATATAGCATGAAGAGACGGGTTTAAAATAAACGCCATTCAGGAACAGAGGTTTGTTGAAGCCAACATTAAACGTGAAGACTGTAACTGACTTTATATATCTGTAACCAGACAATAGTACATGGTGTATTTTTAATGATTGTGGGGGGGGGGGGGGGAAGGGGGGTGCTTTTGAAAATATTGCCGTTCCAAGTTTCAACTCTACAGAGGATAAATACAAAATTTGGAATGACAATATTTTCAAAACACTTTCAGTCATTAAAGATACACCCTACATAGCATAGTTATGACGGAAAGCATGGTATGGTCAGGTTCTAAAACAAACAGTATGGTAAAATGATGGCTTAGTAACATTGAGGTTTGGAATTTACAGCTATGTCATCTGGATAGTGGTTAAAAAAAAAAAAAGATAATTTAAAAAAAAAAAATTCGCATATCCTTTACAGGACATCGCTATCAACATCAGCATCTTTCAGCTGATTGTTGCTTTCTTGGCAAGATTACGCTCAGTAGTTTGCATGTTCTGTTACCATTATAAAATTTATTTCTTGGAAATCGGTATTGATTACTTCCCTTAGTATATATTCTAATTTTTGCCCTGAAAAATGAAGTAACAGCCAGCAGCGCTTGGCAAGATCATTGCCATATTCTTACCAGTCTCATTTCATGGCTTTTAACGATGATCTATAGTGAATATAATGGCTATTATATATGTGTTATACCAAACGGCAGACAATACATTACCAGCCATGGCAACAGTGTAGTTTGCAAGTCTGATTTTCATGATTTAACATAAGAACATTGTATTTACACACCATATGAAATTGCGAACATGGAAAACCTGGATGAGAAAAGAACTTGAATTGATTTTTTTCATGTTGATTATTAATGAAGATAATTAAAATTAGTAATCAGAATGTTTACAAATGTTGGTTTTTCACATTTACCGTTTCTGATAAATAATCCCTTTGATGCCAAGCATATGTTGAACAGAGGTAATGATATTTCCACACACTTGACCAAGCAATATTAATGTTCTCGATTCATTCATTCTAATCAAGATCAGTTAACCCACCGATATGTTTGCCACATAAATCATCACTCCTTACATGATTAAACACTATTCATTTTCCGGATTCATTCTAATTAGTGCCAATTAACTCACCACATGATGCTCACTTACCTCATAAATGACCAAACGCTATTACTATGCTGGAGTCATTCATTCTATTTAATGACAGTTAACTCACTAATATGATGCTCATTTACAAAATACATGACGAAACACCATTACTATTCTGGAGTCATTCATTCTAAGTAATGCCAATTAACTCATCTCATGATGCTCATTTACCAAATACATGACGAAACACTATTACGTTTATGGACTCATTCTAATAAATGTCGCTCATTTACCATATTTATAACCAAACAATATTTCTTTCCTAGACTCATTCTGATTAGTATCAATACCCATACCATACGTTGCTTAGTTACCACTTATATGACTAAATACTATTAATTTTCTGGACTCATTCTATTCAGTGTCAGTTAATTCCTCAATTTGTTGCTCATATACTTAGATTTGACAATTTCTGACAAAACCAAACGCTACTACTCTTCTGGATTAATTCATTATAATCAGTGTCAATTGACTCACCATATGTTGCTCTCTCTCTCTCTCACACACACACACACACACACACACACACACACACACACACAAACACACACACACACACACACGCGCGCGCGCGCACACACACACACACACACACACACACACACACACACACACTAAACGCTATTACTTTTCTGGACGGCAAAAAATGCTGGTGTTGACTGCGACATCCTGTAAAGGATATGCATCTAACTTAACTAACTAACACTACTACACACATCACACACCTTTCTTAACCTTTTCAGTCCCACTACTCCACATATCACACACTTTTCTTAACCTTCTCAGTCCCACTACTCAACATATCACAGACTGTTCTTAACTTTCTCTTTCACAGGCAATACACGACACGTTCATTGACTACTACATACATAATCTCTGTCCCACTACACCATATATAGCACACTTTTCTTAACTTTCTTTCTCTTTAAAATCTATACACTGCAATGTTTTTAACTTTCTGTGCCCTACTACTCCATACACTAAACACTTTTATTAACTCTCTGTGTTCCACTACTCCATACACCACACACTTTTCTTAGCTTTCTCTTTCCATCAAATCCATACATTACACAGTTCTTAACTTTCTCTGCCTCATTACTCCATACATCACAAAATTACTTAACTTGCTTTGTACCAGACAACGCATCATATGTCCGTTCACCACTCCACTTTGTACATTTTTCTCACATTTATTGTCTGTCCCAGACAACTGTCACTTTAGTGTTATTAATATATTGATCAGAATGAATTAACACGCCAGAAAGGGATATAGTAACAGATTTCTGAGTTTGCAGTTAAATTAATAACTAGAAGAGAGTGAAATTGATAAAGATAAGAAGTCAGCGTGAGGAAACTAAAACGCTCATCGAGTTGTTTTTACTATAATACATACATTTACTTTGTAATGAAACATGAAATGTGCAAATGCGGGAAAGCACCCTAATCCGAATACAATCTAAATAAAAGCAACATTGTCAAAAAGTCAATGCATAAACTATACACAAATGCTAGAAACATGCACAATTAACATGAGCATATATGTAATGGCAACTCGCACAGATTCATGAAAACAGTACATTCTTTTGATTTCATTGCTAAAAGAAAAGTTGAAGAAAGCAACTTATTTCACTGTCACTAAATTCATTGCATGTGTATATATTTGTATTTAACAAACATGTACACGCATATATACACACATTTTATTCAAGTTTGTCAAGCAATCATAAAGAAGAAAACAAGTACATATACTATAATATTCATCCCCAAAAGCTTTCTAAAATGTATACATTTTCAATTTTTACAAGTTAAAATAAAGCACGAAAATGCAAAATACATTGAATTCTGGCCAACATATGTTTATAACATTAATAATAAAGTAATAGTTATGAAGTTATGTAAGAAAGTTATATGAAATGAATAAAATTATTATTATTCTTGTTTCTTAACTTTGCCCAATCTTTCGTTTCCCATTTACTTGTATATTACATTGTGGTATTTCCTTCTTTCCAGTGACGACCATAATCTGTGTCTTCTTACAATTCAATTCTAACCATAGTTGTTCACTGTGTGCAGCAACCGCATCTACTAAATGTTGCCGGTCCTGTTCATTGTCTGCAATCAAGACTGTATCATCTGCATATCTAATGTTATTGATGTATCGCCCCCCCCCCCCACCCCGTGTTGATTCCTTCCATATCTTCTATATTTCTGAAAGTATTTTCACTGTACAGGGAAAAAGGATCTGGAGACATTACACATTCCTGTCTCACACCTCTCTTAATAGGCTGATATTGACCTACTTCATTATCAATTCTTATGGCAACTTGTTGTTTCCAGTATATGTTTTTCACAAGTCTAAGAATTGTTCCATCATTTTGTAGATCTTCAAGCATCCTTATCATGTAGACATGTCTCACTTTATCAAAAGCCTTTGTGTAGTCAATAAAGTAAAGGTGTAGATCTTTGTTTACTTCTATAGAACGTTCAATTACTGTTCTCAGTATATACACAGCATTTACTGTACCCTTGCCTTCCACAAACCCACATTGTTCTTCTCCTATTTCTTCTCCTTTGCATGATAATTCTTAGCAAAATCTTCGTGATGTGACTCATTATACTAATTATGCGATGTTGATCACATTCCAAGACTCCCGATTTCTTTGGGATTTTAATAAATACATAATTACATAATTCATGAGGTATATCTCCAGTATCATATATTGTATTTGGCAGTCTGGTAACTTTATCTATTCCATTTTCTTCTAAAGCATTAATCATTTCTGTTGTGATGCTGTCTGAACCGGGGGTCTTGCCAGTTTTCATATGGTTAAGAGCATTTTGAACCTCCATCTTCAAAATTGATAGTCCTTCATTATTATTTTAAATATTATACTGTTCTTCTCTGTTATCATCATAAATGTTTTTCACATAATCTGACCATACATGTAAAATCTGATCTTTATCTATTAGGATTTTTCCATCTTTTGTCTTTAGGCAACCCAATGATGTACGTGTTCTTTGATTAGTAAGCTCCTGAAGTCTTTTGGGCATTAGTTTGGTAGTTTTACTGTTGTGTTGTTTTTCAATTCCTATGCAGTTTTTCTCTAGCCATGCTTCTTTTGCCTCCTTATATATATATATATATATATATATATATATATATATATATATATATATATATATATATATATATATATATATATATAATTTAACAATCTATTAGTCAAGTCTTAGTCAGATATGACTGAGCTACCGTATGAAAGTAGATGTGACTACCTTATTTCTGTTACCGCTGAATATAGGGCGGTACTCAACAAACCCGACGCTCCAAATTGTGCCAACGGCTTCGGGTGGAGGAGCGCAATTGAGAGGGTACAAGCCTTACCCTGGTGCAAGGAAATGCAAACTAAAGACAAAATGTCATGGCAGGGCAGACCCTCAGCCTTGGTCCTGTAGCTGGTCTAGGATGGAAGCTCCGAAAGGCGGACAGTTAGAGCATTGCTTTGTTGATCCGGCAGCTTCTGCAGCTTGAATTGTTCCAGACGTACTGGTGTCACCTTTCCTCTGAAGTAAACTAGGCAGGCCGAGAGAGGGATCATGCTGCATGAGCAACACAAGTTCTCTAAATTCAGCCTGGGCTTTATGTTATGGAGAGGTATAACGTAATTTTATAAACTATCGTCTGTCAAGACGGCAAGGTGCCAGTCATCATTATCCAGTCAGTCATTTAACAGTCTACTGCCTGGTATATTTCGCTTCACCTGGACATACATACTAACATTCAAAACAATGTTTTCTCTTAGTAATCTGAAACACAGAGGCCACAAACTAATTTCAGCATTATCAGTGACTATATGTGTTTTAAATGTTTCAGCCAAAGTATAATTCCTTTATACACTTCATATGACATATAGTTCTGCAGTATGCGCATGACGAGATGAAGCAAACTATACCAACCTCTTAAAGGGATCAGTGAGTGAGTGGCACCTTGCAGTCTTGACAGACTAAAGTACGTGGATTGGAATTTGGCCAAAATTCCACCTCACAATGCCTGGGCAGAGCTTCAGAGAACATGTGATGCCCACGCAGCATGGTCCCTCTCTCGGCCTTGCCTTGTTTGATCCAGAGGAAAGGATAACCAGTACGTCTGGAACAAGGTAGACTGCAGACGTTGGCGGCTCAGCGTCAAACCTCCGGGACCTCGCCTCAACGAGCAGGAGGCGAACGGTGGCCAGACCCTAAAAACCTTGGAGCTTGACTTAGAGGCGTTCAGCCAAGTCCCGTAGATGAGGGCCTCATACGCGCCTGGACCATTGGGCGCGTACGCCTGTCAATCGCAAGTGTCTGGACCCGTGTAAGCGTGTACTACCGTCAGACTCCCCGCCTGACTCATGCAGATCTCACGACCAACGGGAATAGGCCCCTCGGAGATATTGCTGGTCTGCTGCGAGCAAATCTCCCCTCCCGCCACTGAGCGGATCCCGCGACCAACGGGAATAGGCCCGCCGGAGATATTGCTCGTCTGTTGTGAACAACTCTCCAACACGACTGAATAAGTATAGAAACGATAAAACCTCTTACTTCTTAAAGGGATCAGTTTGCAACCTATAACTTATTACTTCTGTGTTTGAACGCACACACTATAAAAAATTTCAACATATACTGAAAACTACCATGGTGACTGAGAAACATATGACAATGTGTGATTTTTTAGTTTCAATTGTAAGGATTAATTACACTACTTAGAGATTAGCATGGCCGAATGGATAAGAGATCTCGTTTTTAAACATCCGGTTTGCTGAGGTAGCGGGTTCAACCCTTACTCTGGTAAGTTGGACTAAAATGTTGACTTCTTGTCCATGACTTGGTGACGTAAATTACAAGTACCTCTGAAGTCGGAGTGGGTTCGCTTGATGGCGAGGGACACTGGTAATAGGTGAAGCTAATCCGCACGCAAAAATAAGTCCAGAGCTCAAGAAGAAGCCCATGTATGGACGAAACGAGCTTAAAGCCAGTGAGCGAAAAAAAAAAATGTACATTACTTTATTATACGAGTATATTGAACTTTGTTCTGTAGTTAGCACCTAACGAGATTCAATGAAATATGCCAGGCAATAAATTTGTCAAAAGAACGCTAGTGTCGTGTTTTTCAAATAAATAACATTCTTCAGGCGTTTGAAAATGAACCCACAATTGAGTTTCATAACTGGAAACTTTAATTCAAAATAGATAAGAGGAATACAGAAAATAAACAAAGATAGTCTGTAGAATCACACTATGAAAAAACAAACAAACCCAGACAATAATCATCATCAATTTCAGAGACGTATCGTGCGGAAATGGAATAATTTACAACAGCCAAGGTGGAACACACGTATTTCCTGCTCAATTTTTTCACAAGTCTAGAATAACCCCGTAGCTGTGAGTAAATTCTCCGGAGGATTTATTTTGACAGCCTTCTGTATAAACTATTCAGTGTTTAGTGCTCACATGGTGGCAATATTTCCTCTATCCTGCATTATCCTGCTGGTAAATAATTACAGGACTTTGTTCTCACGTGACGCTCTCTGATGCTGTGTAGTACTTAGATATCAGGCATTACTTTTATGCAAATGGAGACACAAAAGTTACACGACCTTTTGCAATATCAACTGTGGAAGCACCACGTTAAAAGTTGTAAAAAAAAAAAACAACAATGTAAAGCTGGAATAATGGTAGTGCAGTGATGGGCACGCTTACCTGTGTGCCTGTTGGTCATGTGTTCAAATCTCCATTCAGGCGGGTATTAAAAAAATTGACCTCGACTCTCAGGTCGATTCAATCTTAAATGTGTACCAGGAAATGTTCAGGGACGTAAAGGCGACTGGAGTCACCACAACATCACTGATCGAGTACCGATTAGTCTACACAAATATGGGGCTAAGACTATATGCCAAATGTACCTCCAGGCATTGAAAAGGATCCATAAAAAAACAACAACATAATAACAGAGCAGCCAGGAATGGTTTCAGATATGGTAATAAAATGTATACCTGTGGTTAAGTGATTTCGGTCACAGACCGGGAAAGTAAAATACCGTTGTGTTACATATACAGGCATACAGGCATATCATTACTTCAGGCGCCAGCCAGCACTGTGTTCGTTTGACGGAATCTCAGGAAAGACCTCTGCCATACTTTCTCGTACATAAGGAATAACTGGCCACTATAGGCCTGAACGGATCTAGTAGGTAAACTCGGTTCCTAGAGATGCAGTGACAAGAAACCGGGATGTGGAAAAGCCTGTAGCCTTTATCGACCTACTACTCACAAATCATAGATAAAAGACGTCCATCGAAAATGGGCACTAATAGTTTGACAAATATATTATTATATCCACCGAGTATGATTCCTACTAAATGACACTTCGGTTCAAATGTCCATTTAACGAGAATTCAAATAAATAATACATCCTTTTAAATGGCTATCACATTGCTAGAAAATAGCTGGGCTTGCAAAATCCAGCAGTGGTTCGACAGGTGCATGTCCAAATCTGATCCACCTTCCGAGAAAGAATGGAAATACGCTGCTCTTTAAGTGTTCCAGGGATGGTGCTATGCGGAGACATGCTGCTGGTCTTGTAAACTAATGCAGTAGTCACTAATCAAAATCCTGACCTGCAAGTTAATCTATAACAGAACCTCTGACACCGTGCTGAGGTACTGAGCAGCTGATTGTGTGGATGTCATTAGAGTTCCAGATTTACGAACTGCATCCAGCTGGCCTCTAAAGGCGCAGCCTGTAATGAGCGAGATGCGCTTTGGATAGAGTTGAGATTAAACAGCCGTGTACACGTGACGATGCCTTGGATGAACTCCGTACCAGTGCAGCGTGTGTCGACTCTACGTATATGGAAGCTCCATGAATGACGGGATATGGCCATGTTCTGGACGGGTCAATTGAAGCGGATCCCTTATAGATGGAAAGGCGAATATGGGGTCATCACTAAGGCCATGGAATATCATACGAAACTACCAGGGAAGGCTAACCCAGTCCATAATGTGGGAAAGAAGTCGGGTATCGGCCGAAATACCAGGGTTCTGCTTTATATAAACAGATACAATGTAATTACAACCAAAACAAACATAACAAATAATGGACGAACAAGGAAGAAGAAGAACACATTTAACACGCTAGAAGGAATTAGTATGGAGTGAAAATGAGAAAGATAGCATTAAGCTGAGTTGAGTCAAGAACCGACATGTGCTCCGTCATCATCTTCACTAGCCAGTGAAGAGTCCTAATACTAATTGTACCAGTTGTAGTATGATTGTGTCCGTGTGACCTTTCAACGAAGTAAAAGATAACGTTAACAATATAACAGTGTAATTCTATAACAGATAATCAATTTAAATGACATGAAATAAGGTGATAAAAAATTACCTAACTTTAAATTAGAGCTATCAGTCAGAAGCGAGGATGAATCAGATAATATCTACTAGCCACAATCGACGACGTCTGTAGTCTATTTAACGTCAGAGTGGTATTCAGTCACAATGCATGCCATTCTACCAGTTGAACACACACTCTTACACAACAGCTCAATATAACATCTGTGGCAGTCTACCACTTGTTTACCAAGTTGTACCACTTGTACCACGCATTAGCAAAGCAATTATTCCATCAAAAACATAATTCTATATGAAACAAAGCAGCCCATACAATTCTGTAAATACCAGTACACGAGGAAGAATATTCCAGAAACCAACTCCTAAATAAAATGCATGAATAAAAAAAAAAACAACCCCGTAATGCTTTGTCACTAGCTTTCTGAGCTTAATTCCGTTTCTGCTGAAAATATCAATATATTGATGATGATGATGATGATGATGATGATGATGGTGATGGTGATGATGATGATGATGAACGATTAGGGCAAGATAAGTGAGAAGGAAGCATTAATGACCATACTATCTGAAGTCATGAAACAATGATGAAGTAATCATTAAAAGAGCTAATGATAAATCCAAGGCTTGATGCTTACAATAACAACTTATCAACGCCAACTGACTAAATCATTGCAGGAGCTACCGCATGATGCTAAAGCAATTTGAACAATCAAACTTTGTATGTGAACAGCAGCTTTCATATTTTTATTAGCATTTTAATATATCGACTATTTTACTATCTGTTAGTAATGTTAACAGTCTATGTTCAGTATATAACGCTAATACAATGCTAGATTTTGTTTCATCATCGTCATTATATGCCAGCGACTCAGTTCATCCAGCATATTTTTTTTTCTTGGTCTGCCTCTCCCTCTTTCCCCCCTGATATTGCTAGTTGTCCCGATGTTTATCAATGTCCGTATTCTCATCACATGACTAAAGAATAACGTTTGTCTCTTTCTTATAGTTGTATGCAGTTCTCTAATTTCCTTTGCGTCATACAGGCAATAGTTGTTAGTAACTCTGTCAATCCAAGGTATTCGCAACTTTCGTCTCAGGAACCACTTCTACATTGCTTCTAAGCTCTTCCACAATTTGTTCATTCACGTTCCATATTCACTGCCATACAGCAAAACATTTTCTATATAACATTTCACATTTATTAAAATGTAACACCAATAAACTACAGAACAGATATATCAAAACATAGAGCAATTCATTTTCTCTAGCAATTGACATTTTCATCCGGAAAAGTTCAGCTTTCGATTGACTCAATTCCTTTCTAAAATTCCGTTAATAAAGTATCGACCACAGTTAATTTGTTACTTACATTTCACATTTCCATTTTTGCAAAATCTATATATGTTGTCAATGAATGGATTTAAAAACAACTAACTTTCTTACACGAACTTATGAAAAATGAGATAGAAGACTACATGTCTCCAAAAATTCCCGCAAACGTCTTTCTTAAATTCTTCATAGTGTCTTCTTCATCTTTGCTGGTCATTCGTGTCATGCCATGAGGTCCAGTACCCGGCGTTGGAAAAGGTTGAGGTGGTGGATTACTGAGATGAGATGGCTGGTTGCCAGACCCCAGCTGGCCACTAGGCGACCCCCTCATCTGGCCTGGCTGCGACTGTATGGATCTGAAATATATTACCGCAAAACTGAACGCTTTTGTCATATTAACATAGTGCATTGAAATCACATCATGTGAGATGAGATGCGTGAGAAACGCAGCTGGAAACACACACACACACAGAGGTAGAGAGATAAATGATAAACTAAGAACAAGTGTAGAGATAACACATATTATTGACTTCATAGAACAACAAAGATTTTAAAACGTTAGAATGTGACAAGATCAACCAGAGACTAGAGCGTTCTACGCGTGAATGTCGGCGCAGAAAGACGCAGAAAGAGTTTGCTAGATGGAGTAAAAGAGACAATGAAAAAATCACATGTGACGTTAGTACAAGCAACAAGACTATTGAAACACTGACAATTATATCTGCCTCCTCTTTGCTACGGTTCACGGTAAAAGCAGTAGGACTAAGGGATAAGGTAGAATTAAATAATCATGCATTGCTTGGTCTTGTTGGTTGGTTGGTGAATCCTCTAGGCGATTGAGTAGGTAGTTACAGATAAGTGA
The DNA here is from genome assembly GCA_963921405.1 of Cepaea hortensis. Lineage (NCBI taxonomy): Eukaryota > Metazoa > Mollusca > Gastropoda > Stylommatophora > Helicidae > Cepaea > Cepaea hortensis. The sequence continues at coordinate 90,680,350 of OY992882.1, read as the reverse complement.
GGTGAGGGGAGTGGGGGGGGGGGGGGGCTGAGTGGTATCAAGGTATGGTGTCGGCCTCGAGTGCTGGAGGTCCCGGGTTCAGGCCCCGGGGGGGGGGGCGGCGGAATTTTTTTCAAGAGGACTTCTAGTAGCAATATTTCTTCTGGCCTCTGGGTAGTGAGATCGGATGCCGGTGGGTATTGTTGCGCACGTAAAAAATCCCTTGGCAGTTGGAAATCGAAAAAGAGTAGCCTAACGGTGCTGCCCGGGCAAAATTTATAGTTAAAAATCTACCCACAGTATTTCAGGATCCTCGCCGGTGCTACAGAGTTCGTGCACAGAGCTGAGATTCTCCGAGCTCAGGCTTGAGTTAGGAGTAGAACGGAGCACTTATTTCAGGATCCTCGCCGGTGCTACAGAGTTCGTGCGCAGAGCTGAGATTCTCTGGACTTAGGCTTGAGTTAGGAGTAGAACGGAGCACTTATGGGTTACACCCGTGTGCCGTGATGTTGATCATCGACTAAACCAGGGGTGGGCAAACAACAGCCCGCAGGCCACATGCGGCCCGGCAACTGATATTATGCGGCCCTCGAGGGCTTTTAGAAAAAAAAAATTACTTCGTTTTTAAGTTATTTGGTTGAAAAACGTGCTCCAGATTTAAAGAATATTGTTAAATATTGCAAGCAATCACATACATTTCCTTAAAAATCAACAATTGTATTGCAGTGACAATGTAGTCTGTTTGTGTCTAAATTAAAGCCATTGATAGATAATTTTAATATATATATATATATATATATATATATATATATATATATATATATATATATATATATATATATATATGTGTGTGTGTGTGTGTGTGTGTGTGTGTGTGTGTGTGTGTGTGTGTGTGTGCGAGCGCGCGTGTATGTCATAATAGAAAATTTTTTAAATATTGTTAACATATTAGTAAACGATTTGGTCTATATTGTAAAATACACTGTATAAGTGTATAAAAAAAAATTCGCATATCCTTTACAAGACATCGCTGTCAACATCAGCATCTTTCAGCTGATTGTTGATTTCATGGCAAGATTACGCTCAGTAGTTTGCCATTGCTTTCTGAGCGACCGGTTCAAATACCCCATAAGTTACCGACGCGGAGAGAACCGCTACCAATTCTCGCGCAATGTCACATTACTTACGAGAGTATACGAGATTAAGGAGAAAGTCGTGTAACCTCTAGACCAGAGAGACCGATAAGTGAATAAGTAAAATAAAATTGCAATAATTAGTTATTTGTACTGTTTAATCTTATATATAAATTAGGATGTGCTATCTCTGTCTGTATGTATGTATGGCCTTTATTTGTTCGCGAACGGCCCATCCGATTGAGATGAAATTTTCTACACGCCTTCCTTTCATTCCAGAGCTGTCAACTGTGATATTTTGTTAGTGTGAAATCGCCTGCTTACTCAGTATTATTTCATTTTTCATTTTTCATCATAATTTCATATATCTCAGGGGACCTAACTCTGTAAAAGTTATTTCAAGGGGCATAACTTTTCTGTATAACTTATAGTCATATTGTGGCATCGTTTTCAAAGATTTATAAACTCTTTGTCCATAGTTATGTACCGGCATATGAGTTATAATAAATAATGATACAATCTGTAAGGCATTTTCAAAGTTTTCATAAAAATGATGCACAATGCATAACATTGTAACTCATCTTTTTTTGCTTAAGAAGTTACTGTAGTCATGCAGGTGATTAGAAAGAGTTTTCATTAAAAATAATGGATGGTGTGTGGTAGAACGTTCTTTATGAATTTAATGAAGCCGGACAGGGTCAGGCAGACAGATAGACAGACAGACAGACAGATAGACAGTCGGGAACAGGAACTTATATGACTACTTATATAAATTAAATGAGATGCTTCACACCAGGAGCTGGGCGATGTCGGGCCGCGTCAGACAGACAGACAGACAGACAGACAGACAGATAGTCGGTAACGGGAACGGGAACTTATATGACTACTTATATGAATTAAATGAGATGCTTCCCACCAGGGACTGGGCGAAGCCGGGCAGGGTCAGCTAGTAACCTATAAATAATTCATAATTACTAATTGTGATAGGTTGCTGTAAACAAAGTGGACATAATATATATGCGGCCCTCCAATAGCTTTGCATTTGTCAATGTGGCCCAACATACAAAAAGTTTTCCCACCCCTGGACTAAACTAAACTAGTTACAAATAAAGAATTCTTCTACACACCTTCAGGTGTACATGGAGCTCCACCCATAATTTTACAGAACAATCGACACACGACTGGTCATGTGGTCAGTAACACGCCGGGCTGCCTTAACCCCCGAAGACATTTCTTGGTACCCATGTACGCTGGGTAGACCAGTAAGTTTTATAATCGGTCTAGATGCAGATCAAACCCTTGACCACTGAGCCCGGAAGACGAAGGTCAAGCCATTACGCTACCGCGGTTCCCCAGAACACTGAGCATTAACTCTTAATTATGATGTATTAGCACCAGAGCCCTGCAGATGGCTTGCCTCTACCGGAGTGAGGTTGGTGTAGAGACTTTCCTCCAGACTCCGTATTGAAGTGCTACCAGGGACAGTTATACAGAGCTGTCCTTCCCCTATTCAAGCATAGAAACTAGCGGGGTGTGCAAGTAAGCTACTGGAACTGAACATCTACGAAGATGCATATTAGTGTTTAATCAGGTCATCATTCAGCACAAACGGACTGGCTGGTATTAGGGCCTGTGTTGGAAATATTTCCTTCACAGGGTCAAGGTATTTCAAAGTCAACAAACAGTGCCAAGATGGAAGGTAATATGTTGATAATGACAATTTATATTAATATGTGGTCTATATCAGTGGTTTCCAGATCAGTTATAAGTGGACAAGAAAGTAAGCTATTCGCAATGACATTCCAAAAAGAATATTCTGTTAGATGATCATGTTAGGCCTATAGTTAGATCTAATATGTCAATGCTCGAGCAGCACACTAAGGCTGCTATGTCAGAATCATTCTGAATGCTGTTACTTTCCGAGAGAAGTTTGTGTTACTTATTGTTAGAGGTTAGTAAGTACATGTGAAACATTGCTCCTTTTTCATACTTAGAATTGTTCCTATTTGAATGTGGAATAAAATAGGTAAATTTAATTGCATTAGTTACTATGATAAAATGCGTAAAAATAAATGATCGCCTATTAATAAGAAAATTAACACTTAAAAATTCGATGCAGGCCAATTGATTTCTGGATATGTTATAAGTAGGCTAAATAGATGATTGCATGGTTGATTGTCCTCTAAAAAGTACTGGAGAGTTTTGGTCAGAGACAATAACTTTATGAAGGGAAAATCCCAACTGCACCTCCCCGCGGTAGAGGATGGAAACACACTACGGTGTGGCTAACACAGCTCTGGGGACCGAGTATCCACCGGAATAAGTGGACAAATCTGCAGCTGAGCAGAGCAGGGCACTCACTTGTCCTTGCAGTCGGAAATGGCCGTCAAAGGCAGAGGTAAAAAGACCACAATGTGAATGTGGAAGGCAAGGGGAAACCACCACATTAACTTCCCAAGACTTCATGGCAAAACATATATCAAAGTTAGTGAAAGACGTTAATGGCTGTCTTAGGGCATCCTCGTCCGGTAGGGACAGTCATGAGCCACAGGTGACACCAGACCGTCATCCAGCTACTGATGGCAAAATCTTAACTAAAATAAATAAATTTAGAGTAGGAACATGGAATGTTAGGACATTAAATGAGCTAGGAAAGTTGACCAATGTTCTAAGAGAGATGGATAGCATGAAAATGAATATACTAGGCGTTAGTGAGATGAGATGGAAGGGATCGGGCAAAATTATAGCTGACAATCACACAATAATTTATTCTGGAGGGGATACACATGAAAAAGGTGTAGGAATAATATTAGACGAAAAAACAGCCAAGTCAATTAATGGATACTGGTGTATTTCAGATAGAGTTTTTATGGTAAAAATCAAAGGCAAACCAATAGACATAAATATTATACAAGTATATGCACCAACAGCAAGCACTAGTGATGAAGAAATACAACACTTTTACGACGAAATAGAAATGGCGATGGCTCAAATTGGATCACAAGAAATAAAGATAATACTTGGTGATTTTAATGCAAAAGTAGGAAAGGGAAAAATGGAGGATGTAGTGGGGAATTATGGTTTAGGTACAAGAAATGAAAGAGGGGAAAAGCTAATAGAATGGGCAAATATCAATGATATGATAATTGGAAACACATGGTTTAAACACCATAAAAGACGACTGTACACATGGATAAGCCCTGATAAGAAAATACGCAACCATATTGACTACATACTAATTAATAAAAGATTTAGAAATGCTTTAATTAATGTAAAGACAATGCCTGGTGCTGACTGTACTAGTGATCATGTACCACTATGTGGACTAATAAAAGTAAGATTAAAGAGAGGGAAAAAAATGGTTAAGAACATGAGACTTAATAAAGAGGTTCTGAAAATAGATAAAGAAATGCAAGAACAATACAGAGTGACTGTGAAAAATAGGTACAATGCAATAACTAAAATACAGAGTATAGATGAACAATGGGAAATGTTAAGGGACTCCATTCATCAAACTAGCAAAGAAGTATTACCGGAGAGAGGCAAAATAGCTAAGAAAAAATGGATGAATGAAGATATCTTAAAACTGATGGACAAAAGAAAACAGAGTAAAAATGACAAACAAGAATACGCTAAGATAAATAAAGAAATAAAAGATAAATGTGGGAAGGCTAAAGAAAGTTGGTTAAACGAGCAATGCAAAAAAATTGAATTAAATTCCATTAAAGATACAAAAAATATGCACAGACAAATCAGTGAGCTTACAGGAAGAAAAATAAGAATAAATACAGGGTGTTTGAAATCAAAAACAGGAAAGATATTATTAGAGGAAGATGCTATAATGAAGAGGTGGAATGAGTATATAAGAGAATTATATGAAGGAGAAAGGGAAGCATTAACAGAAGATAGTAACTTAGAAGGTCCACCTATTCTGAAAGAAGAAGTCGCTGACGCTATGAAACGTATGAAGAAATGAAAAACAGCTGGGCCAGATGAAATCACAATAGAAGAATTAGAAGTATTTGGAGAATTTGGAGTAGATATATTAACCAAAATGTTGAATGATATTTACAATCAATCAATCATGTGCCATGCCGGAAAGCGTGGGCGGTCATGATTCGCCATTTCACTCGATCACCAGAGTCGTGGATCAGCTCAGTGTTCCTGTCTCGTCCATGCCATGTGGCCAAGCCATCCAGGTATTTTCCTCTCGGTCTTCCTCTTGGTCTGTTCCCCTCGATCTTGCCAGCTGTCACCAAGTTCTCCAGTCCATTTCTTCTCATAACATGTCCAAAAAATTTTGACTGTCTACGTCTAATTTCTCTAATCAATCTACGATTTTCATTTGTCTCTTGTAGTACTTGGTCATTGGTTTTTCTATCTGTCCATGGTATTCTTTGCATTTTCCTCAGAAACCACATTTCTGCAGCCATCAGATGTTTTTCAGCTTGACTGCACATTGTCCAAGTTTCACATCCATACAAAAGAACAGGCTCTATGTATCCCCTCAACACTCTTTTTCTCGTTTCAATTGACATCATTTTATTGGTCAGAATGTTTTTCATCTTGCTAAAGGCTACCTTCGCAATGGCGATTCTTGTTCTAATCTCTTCAAGGCATCTGCCATCAGATGTTATGACTGTTCCGAGATAATTGAATCGATTCACTTGCTGAAGAATATTCCCATTTACTTGTATATTACATTGTGGTACTTCGTTCTTCCTAGTGACGACCATAACCTGTGTCTTCCTACAATTTAATTCCAACCCCAGCTGCTCACTGTGTACAACCACAGCGTCTACTAATTGTTGCAGATCCTGTGCATTGTCTGCAATCAATACTGTATCATCTGCATATCTAATGTTATTGATGTTTCGTCCTCCAATGCTGATTCCATTTAGGTCTTCTACATTTCTGAAAATATTTTCACTGTATAAGGAAAAAAGATCTGGAGACATTACACATCCCTGCCTAACACCTCGCTTAATAGGTTGGTATTGTCCTACTTCATTATCAATTCTTATGGCAGCTTGTTGTTTCCAATATATGTTTTTTATAAGTCTAATGTCTTTCCCATCAATTTGTAGATCTGCCAGCATATCCACAATGTTGACATGTCTTACTCTATCAAAAGCCTTTGTGTAGTCAATAAAGCAAAGATGTATATCCTTGTTTACTTCTAAAGCACGTTCAATAACTGTTCGCAGCATATACACAGCATTTACTGTACCCTTTCCTTCTACAAAACCACATTGTTCTTCCCCTATTTCAGGTTGTATTTTCTTCCTCACTCTTTGCATGATAATTCGTAACAAAATCTTTGTGATGTGACTCATTATACTAATTGTTCTATGTTGATCACATTCTAAGGTTCCTGATTTCTTTGGGATTGCAATAAATACAGAATTACATAATTCAGAAGGTATATCTCCAGTATCATATAATGTGTTCAGCAGTCTAGTGACTTGCTCTAGTCCAAATTCTTCTAAAGCTTTAATCATTTCTGTTGTGATGTTATCTGCACCGGGGGCCTTGCCAGCTTTCATATGCTTAAGAACATTTTGAACCTCCATCTTTAAAATTGCTGGTCCTTCATTATTAAATCTAATAGCATACTGTTCCTCTCTGTTATCATTATACAGATCTTTCACATAATCTGTCCATACATGTAGAATCTGATCTTTTTCTATTATGATTTTGCCATCTTTAGTTCTTAGACAGCCTGTTGATGTACTTGTTCTTTTATTAGTAACTTCCTGAATCCTTTTGTGCACTAATTTGGTATTTTGACTGTTGTGTTGTTTTTCAATTTCTAAGCACTTTTCCTCAAGCCATGATTCTTTTGCCTTCCTACATAATATTCTTACTTGTTTGTGAATTTCTTCATATTTGGCAGGATTATTTTTGTTGAGTCTTCTTGTTTCCATTAAGTGTAAAATTTCCTCAGTCATCCATTTCTTACGACCCACCTTCTTTAATTTTGGAATAGTTGTTTCTGCAGCCATATTGATTGAATTCTTTAACATTTCCCATTGATCATCCACATCCTGGAATAGGATCTCTAGATCAGACAATATTTCAAATCTGTTCTGTACTTCTATGTTGAATTTGTTTTGTATTTCCTTGTCATTACTCAATGTACACAAATCATATTTAGTGTTTCCTGTTATATACTTGACTTTCTTCAACTTTAACCTCAATGTTCCTGTGAGTAATCTGTGGTCACTATAACAATCAGCACTGGGAACTGTTTTTGCTACTGTTAGGGCGTTTCTAAATCTTCTGCTAATGAGAATGTAATCAATCTGGTTTCTAATCCTGCTATCAGGACTCCTCCAGGTCCATAATCTTCTAGGGTGTTGCTTGAACCAGGTGTTTCCTACAATCATTTCCTGTTCTTTTGCCCACTCTACTAGTCTGTATCCTCTTTCATTTCTCTCTCCTAAACCATAGTTTCCTACTGTGTATCTATCCCCTTGATTTCCTACTTTTGCATTGAAGTCCCCTATTATAATGTTTATTTCTGAATTTTTACATTTCTTTAAGGCAGACTCTATGTCATTATAAAATTCCTCTACACTATCTTCACTGGACTCTCCTGTTGGGGCATATACTTGAATAACATTTATGTTAAAAGGTCTGCCACTCAATTTAACTAGTAGTAATGATATTTACAGCAGTGGATATTTACCCAGTGATATGCTGAAATCTGTATTTATAGCTATACCAAAAAGACCAGGAGCAATTGATTGTGAAGATTTTCGTACAATTAACCTTATAAACCATATCACTAAGCTTCTACTCAGAATCATAATGAGAAGAACCAAAAATAAAATAAAAATGGAAATTAGTGAAGAACAGTATGGATTTGTGGAAGGAAAGGGCACAAACAATGCAATTTATACATTACGGACACTAATAGAAAGGTCAATAGAGAAACAGAGAGACATGTATTTGTGCTTCATAGATTATACTAAGGCATTTGATAAAGTAAAACATGATGAACTGATTAAAATGTTGGAAGATATCAACACTGATGGAAAAGATTTAAGAATAATAAAGAATATTTACTGGAACCAAGTAGCAGCAATTAAAATGGGAAATAAAGAGGGTAGTTACGAACAGATAAAGCTAGGAGTACGAAAAGGGTGTGTCTTGTCACCAGATCTTTTCTCCCTGTATAGCGAAGTAATAATGAGAGAGATCAAAGAGATGCCAGGAATACTAGTTGGAGGTTATAATATAAATAATATACGCTATGCAGATGACACAGTATTGGTGGCGGATAATTTAACAGACCTACAACAATTATTAGACGTTGTAGTAACAGAGAGTGCAAGGAAAGGACTCTCCTTGAATATCAAGAAAACAGTAACAATGGTAAAATCAAAGAAAATGGTGACACCAAAATGTGACATAGAAATAGAAGGGAAAATCCTTAACCAAGTTGATAATTTTAGATACCTAGGGGCATTTATAACATCAGATGGAAGATGTACAACAGAGATTAGGAGCAGAATAGGGCAGGCAAAAGCCGCATTTCAGAAAATGAAGAGTATCTTATGCAATAAGTCACTATCACTGAATGTAAGAAAGAGAGTGCTGAAATGCTATGTAGAACCAGTTTTGCTGTATGGCAGTGAATCTTGGAATGTAAATGAACAAATTAAGAAGAAATTAGAAGCAACAGAGATGTGGTTCCTGAGACGAATGTTGCGAATTCCTTGGACTGCCAGAGTAACTAACGACGACTGCCTGAAACATGCTAATGAAACTAGAACATTATATACAACAATAAGACAGAGACAAACATCTTTCTTTGGTCACGTGATGAGAAGAGAGGCACTGGAGAACATCGTAACAACTGGAAAGATCGAGGGGAAGAGAGGCAGAGGCAGACCAAGAGAAGTGATGCTGGATGGATTGAGACGGTGGCATGGAGGAATATCAGCAGCAGAGTTGATCCAGAAAACCAAAGACCGAGATCTATGGAGAGCCATGAACGCCTACGCCAGCCGGCACGGCACTTGGTGATGATGATGATGGTTGATTAGTTGTGAATCTTCTAGAAAACTGAAATTTGTATATGGTAACGACACTGCATTGACGTTCATGTGGTCGGGTAATATTTCCTTCACAGGTAATGAAAGCTGCGTGCATCTATTAGATTGAGGTTGGTGTAGAGATTTTCCTCTCGACTCAATACCAAAGTAATATTGTCTAGGGAAATGGGTTGCAGAGCTCTCCTTCTCCTCTACAAGCTCAGAAACCAGCAGCTGTGCAAGATCGGTACTGGAACTTGGCTTCTGAGGAGAGGCATAGAAGGATGCGGTCGGGTCTTGATTAAGGACACACGGACTGGCTGGGAGTGAGTCTAGGTCAGTGGTTCTCAACCTTTCTTGGCCCGTGCACCTCTTCACCATATTTTCAGAACGTCATCCCCCCCCCCCCCCCTTTTCGCCTTTCCTACCTAAACATTTGGCCTCTGTCCCCCTTCACCATATTTTCAGAATATTCCCCCCTTTCGTATTTGCTACCTAAAGATCCCGCCCCGCCCCTACACAATATACGTAATAATGGAAGCTAAATTTAATAGCACATACTAAAACAAGTCTAGACGTCCACATAGAACATGATTTGTGGGTCTACTTACTTTATAAATTGAATTTTAGAAGGGTGAGACGGACAGAACCGTACTGTATGAAGGGAAAAACAATATCAAGTAACCGGTTCTTGTATTAACGCGATCTTGAAATAATCTTAATTCCCCCCATGGAAACCCTAAAATTACCCCCTGAGGTGGGGGGAGGGGGGAATTCCCCACCGTCTGAGAACCACTGGTCTAGGTGATAGTGTTTCCTCCACAGGTTTAGGTAGTATACTGTCAACATAGTTAAACATAATTCCCTGAAGGAAGATAAGAAAGTAAGATATTCTCATATACATTCAATAAAGGATTCCCCCATTTGAAGATCATGCAATACCCTTATTTTCCATGATCGAATAGCACAGAATCACGATAAACTATGATCCAGTAACACACGTCATTCAAATATAGTAATGCTTTCATCATTTAAAGTATCAACTTTTATCTTCACGTTAAATTACTCATGACTATCCCACTGTTTCCATTTAGTAGTATACCATTGTACGAAGACAAGAAATTGATGTTTTGTATGGTAATTTGCATCCTTTATTGTAGTAGCCCTGACAGACGATTTTTTTGGGTTTGGTTTTGATCTTGCTTTATGTTGGGCGTTTCTAGTTTTCAATTAGATGGCAGATATCTTGCGTTCGAGAACATGCAATGGTAACCCTCTATTTCCCACATGAACGGGTTAATAAATGAGCTGGGGGAGTGTAATGACGCGAGCACAGGCTTACCAATACTGTGGTCCTTCTTCAGTAATGGCCTGGTTTCTTTTCCAGCCGAAGCAGCTCGGGGGTTGACACATCTTCACAGAATGAGTACCAGGGATGTCTCTGAGAAAGTAAAGACAGTCAGCGTGATACTGACCATATGGCCCCTTATGTGACGGTTGATCTTTTACAATTTCGATCTAGCACCACAACCCCGGCAGTCTTGGTGCCATAGTGGCTGCAAGGACTGTCCTTCGGCCTGATGGTCATGTGTTCGAATCCCCATTGAAGTGGAGATGTTTTCAGAAATGGACCCGGGCTACCAGGTTGACCCAGTCTAACACAGATACCAGGAAATGTTATGGAAAGTAAAAGTCGCTGGCATGATTGACCACATGACCCATGAAATGCCGTCAGATCTATAAAAATATGTGACTTGCACCATATAGCCAATACGCCTTAATTAGTGGAAGGAATCACTGCTTGTATTTACTGCAAGTCTCATATACACCGCAGAAACTGTGGGCAGAAACTGTAGCTCACCTTGTCAATGAAGTACTCAAGCTGATCTGTGAAATCTTTCAGGATTTACATGGGTATATTAACAGGGTCGTGCTGGAGAGAGGGGAAACGAGCGGGCGGAGCTGTTAGCTTCAAGAACATCAATAGTTGGAACACTAACAATCCACAAGGGATATATATGAATGATATCTATGTTAGTTGCATGTTCTTTGCCGGACGAAGGAACCAACCATGACGTTTATTGGCTGTTCGTGATTAACTAGGCAATTCTATATTCAGCGATTTGCTATTGAATTTTGAACGGCCGACATTTAAACAAATTTCAACGCAAAACGATTTGCTTCTAAATCGTCTTCGGCTGAATGAGAACCGATATATCGGTGAATTGTGAAACTCCGTTCATCAATCCTTAAGCCACAGATGCCAACGACAGTCTGTGATCGACTGCTAATTGAAGGCACAATAACAAATAAAACAATATATCAGAGCATACTTGAGTTTAGATTTGAGTGTAGCTCAAGCAAGGAAAGACGTATAATGGGGGGAATCTGAGGATTTTACAACCAATTTGTTACTGGGGCAACCAGCATCTATCTACACTTGACATTCGCTGAGGGAGACGGAGTTTATGCGTATTTGTCCTGAGTGTGTGAGGAGCGGCTGGCCAAGTGGCTAGAACGCCGGACTCTCATTCAGGAGACCCGGGTTCGATCCCTCGGTAAGGTGTGGGATTTTTTTTCTGTCCGGGGCAAAAAGAAAATCCTAACCTGTACAGTTCGCGGCGACTGCACTAGCCAGGCGGCCTTAATTCCTCAGGCTCAAAGACCCCTCTGCCATACATCGCAAGGTACTATATTGGCAGTAAATGATAGTGACAATTTTT